>CM062825.1:23534892-24134892 GCA_031772345.1 Himalopsyche anomala | reverse complement strand
ATATCTTGCCTGCTGTCACTTATACCTTCGGGTACTTTTATCTGATGCTCTGACCCGATCTCATAATAGATTGGTAATTGTGAAGTCTTTATTCCACTTTCGAACGCTTTATTCTGACCAAATGTTTATTTTTAAATAAAAATTCTCAATTAATTATTTTTCACTGTCCAACCATCTTCGCGAAATTTCTTTTATCTATTATTTAAAATTTAATATTCAAATCACACAAAAAACAGTTAACTAGTATATTTTTTAATTGTTTTGTCTTTTATTTTAAATATCCAAAATCAGATTTTTAAGTTTGTCATCTTCCTCTAAGATAAATTTTTATGAAAGGTTAAATTTGCTTTAAACTATTTTTTTCGAATTGATTTGTTTATTTTTAATTAAATTCTGTATCACTTAAATCTGCACTTTATATTGAGTCTATTCAACATCAATTATTTTGACAGTTCGTTTTTTTAAAAAAAAAATGTCACTCGATATTGCACCGCACTTTTTTTTAAAATGTCATAAATGTAAAGTTCAAAATTGTCTTTATATTTATTTCATATCACACAGAGTCACTTTAATAATAACATATACTGTCCAACTGTTTGCTACTCGTTCCACTTTGTTGTATCGCTATTTATTTTGCATTAATTATTTGACGTGTATATTTTGAATATCGCTTAGGGCCAAAATATCGCCGTCGAGATCCGGAAAGACCTACCCGAGCAGAGGTCAACGACGGAGTGATCTCTTCGCTAAAGGTCCGTCGGCCCAAGGGTCCACCTTCGAGCAGCGGCAGTAAAAAACGGGCGAAATGTTATTGTAAAGCGCCGTCCGCCCAGTCTATTCCGACCAAATGAAGGTGTAAACTGTAACCTGAAAACATCACTTAAGACTCCGCCCCCCGGAATCATTACCGAGTGAAGGCGTGGCTTACAAATCCAAACTGGATATTGAAAACGTTTCCATCCACCTCGCTCTAGTGTGCTGAGCTTTTCGTTTGGAAAAACGAGACGGAGCTTTTCAGTTGGCGTTGGGTTTTTAATATCTGCGACCACTTTGCCGTCATGAATGTGTTGGGTTATATATAATTAAGTTAACTTCTTTTTTTAAGTACATTGTTAGAGAATAATAAATAACCACAATGTGTTGGCGGGCCAGTGTATTCATGCGGCGTGGTATGATGCGCTGTGGGGTTACGTGAAACTTTCATACTTTTATTTTGGAACTTAATTTTATTGTGACTCATTTTTTTGGGTTCTTCGTTTTCTTTGTACGCCTGTTTGTTTACTCATAAAATAACAATTTTTACAAATATTGTAAAAAAGAAAAAAAAAATAATAAGTATTAATTTAGTTCAATTCAGGGGTTGGTCAAATTGATACAACATATTGTGTCGGTTTCAGCACATGGGAGGCCTCAGGCGCAATAAAATTTGGAGACCCTGTTTTTCGGATAACATAAAAATGTCAAAAAGAATATGTTAAATTTAAAAAATATATTTTTGAGGCCTCTGACATTCAGAGGCCACACGCACGCGCCTCATTTACTCGTAGGGTTAATCCACCACTGATTTCACACTTTGCACTCTCACTAGATTTATGTTAGAACTTGTTTTGTGTATTTTAAGTATGACCCGTGTTTCATTTCGTTGAGGAACAATTTATCTACATGAAGTCGAACAAAAACTTTAATACATCGTGAACATAATATTATATTTTACACAATATCGTCGTAATACAAGAGAAAGTGAATAAGTTTAAAATACTCACAAAAATGATCATAATAACCAATTCATGTCCTATGAACATGAATTTTGTTAATTGTCTGAACAAATGTTTAAAATAATAAGACTATCTTCTTTTTAATAGTAAATCAGGATTGTGAATGTTATATGATTTTTTTTGGATTGATTACAAATGTTCAAACGGTTTTCTAAAACTTCTTATTATTTTACACACAATCATTTTCTCTTGCTTGTATGACATGACGTTGTACTTAACAACAATACACCAATAAAATATTATTAAAATAAGATGTAATTTACGTAAAAATATAAGTTTTAATGTAAGTAGATCTAATCATGGCGTTATGCCGAAACAGCTGCCCACTATTTATAATACTTTTCTTCTAATACACACTTACTTCTTACTACTTACACATTTTTTTAAAATCCCAAATGAGTGGGGTTTTAGTGTAACATTATTTAGTATGTAACTTAATTAATAGATTAACGATCAGAAAATGATATTTTGGTGTTAGCAGTTAGAAGGGTTCCCGGTAAATTGCTCGAATGGAAATTGCTCGAATAACAAGATAATCAATTTGTTTCCGTTTGTTTTGTCCGTTTGTTCTGTCTTAGCCCTAGTCTTCTATGTGTTCTGGAAATATATAGAAACAGTTTGAGTAACTAATTAATAAGTAGTTCTCGTAGAAACACTTCTGTTGAGATAAACTCCGTTAAAAGATCATATGTTCCGCATTTGGAGCGAACACGGTTAAAATAAATACTAATTATTTTTATATTTCACTCTCTAAACAAGTGTCGCACAAGATAAAAATGAAATTCGTAGAAAAAGTCGTGAAAAATCGTTTAAATAACCAAACAATTCGAATAATTTGTAATTCGAGCAATTTCCATTCGAGCAATTTACCGGCTACCGTTAGAAGGCTGAATTTTTATTCAAGATGATGAATACAAGAACTGTCTGATTCCAACCATTTTGAAATTGTATAAAATAACTTAATAATAAGAATTTTAACTTACATTAAATATTGTGTAAAAAAATTACTACTGTAAAGTAGACTCTTGTCACTTTTTTAAGTTAGATTATACTGAAATTAGAATAAAAAAATATTATATTACATTTTATATTTGGATATATGAGGCCACCCTGAGATAGTTCTTTCTGAACACATTGCACATATATAAGAGGTAGGCCTTCTACTTAGAACATTTTTCGTACCTGACAATCAGCGGTAGTGAAAACTCAATTATTCTTTATTTAATTAACATAGTCTTCCTATGGTCTAAAAACATTATATATGGTTATAATTAAACATATTAACGTTCTTAATGATAAGTACTTAACTACTTCTGGAATATGTTAAAATAATATCTATATATTTTATGCAGTCGGAAACTATTAATATCGACTAATCAAAATATATTGCCAGTTTCGATGATAATTTTTAACAATATTATATGTTATGATAATAAATATGTATGTTATATTTATTAAAATTTCATAGTTTGAAAATCTTTCATAAAAAAAAATATCTCAACTTCACACTTGGTATTTGAATAAATGTTTTTTTACTGAACTTTTTTCTGAATAATATATTTTTATTAAATGTTTTCCACAGCTCTCCATTCGACAGACTGTCCCCTGATCGAAGCAGTAGGTACTTCGTGCATTGAGTGCTACTGTGTGTGTACAGTCAACACATTTCACGGAGCTTAATCGTGACGGGATTAATAAATTCATACTGCGAACACACATTTAATGTTGACTAATGTATTTGAAGTTAATTATTAAAACCGCGCTCAATCGAATATATTAAAAATATATAATTGAGTGAGTAATCAATCTAGTTTCTTATAATGCTAAAATAGTAATGATAATCACAATGTATACAAGCTGATACACATTCTATCAAAGAGACGTCACCTGAAAATGCCGACTTAGTAGCTAAATTTAGCTTTTAAGTCTGAAAAAATAAGGACATGTAGAAATTGTGATCAAGAAAAGACTCCATGCATTTCAAGGTTGTGTATATTACATTTTCTTTTGTCTCAAATTAATCAAAAAATGTTTTTTGTGTCTCCTGTAAAATTTGTTATGTGTAGGTTACGTCCTTTTTCCTTTTTACAGTCGCATGTACAATAAATCCGTGCACGAAATGAATACATTGATAAGTCGAGATACAATAATATATTGATAGTTTTGCACAGAATCTAGAGTTTGAGATATGAATTATTGGAAAAGTGTTTTTTATTAAATCATATTTAACGTGGATAATGAATGTAACGGTGCATACTTTTAATTGTGAACATGTATTATGTCGAGTTATCTACATATATATTCACCGCATACACATAAATAATTATTATGTTTATAATGTTTGCTATACACTTTAATTTTCGTCACATCACATCGCCAGCGACATCTAGTTTCTACCAATAGTATTGAAAATTTGTAAATGCTGGCCATTACCAAAACCGGTGTCGATCAATGAAGTTAAATGATTAATTTGAGATGAATTATGTTTGTATTTTTAAAACACTGCATTCGATGTAAGCTATGTGCTGTGATATAAAAGGATAATTGTTTAGATTTAAAGATATGTGATAGAAAGCAGTGATAGAAATTAATGTACTCGAACAAATAATAATAATCATAATTGGGCGATCCTCACCCAAGCTATAAAGTGGTGCTATTAAATTCAATAAAGGTACACACACCCATAAAAATAAACACACACTTTCAAGGATTTACGCAGTGAATTTGTAGAGTTGAACGATTAATATATGTCTATTTTTTTGTTATGTTACGAATGATGGAAATGTTGAAAATTTTAATTTTTTATAATTATAGATTCACTTTACAGTAATTTGTAAATTCTTTTCAGTGTCGATTGTTGTTAAGACCTTTTCATTAAAATTTGTTTTTGTACAAATATCACTGTTAAATTATATTTCTTATCAGTTGACAATGCTCGCCATGAGCGAACCCGTTCCTGACCTTTTTAAATTAAGTGAAAATAAAGTACAAAGGAATATTGTGTTTTATTAATATAATGCCTTTCCACCAAGCATTGAAAGTGAACACCCTAAAAGTGAACAATTAAATGCTAAAGGTAAATAGCGGACGAAAAAAAATTTGAGGCCTCAGGTATCGACAATATTTCATGAATTTAGAGACGTTCCTAGGCTATGTGCCACCCCTAGACAAAGTTTAAAATAGCGCCCTTACTATTTGTCACAGTGAAAATATTGAAATTTCATTACAAATAAATTTCGTAAAGTATAAGTGTTTTTGTTTTTTAATAATTCTCATTATTCTAGAAATACATATACAAATATAGAAGGTCAAATCCTCTACTCATCTACATTCTCAAAAACTTTACACCCATTAGTCATAATATTATTACCACTGAAAAAATATTTTTCAGCATCTTTGTATTAAAGATATCATATTAATTATTCTTAACAAAATTCGTTTTTCGAAAATATTTAGTTGTGATCATTTGCCACCCCTAAGCAACTAACTGCCTACTCGCTTATGCTCACGGGACGTCCCTGATCGACATTGACAGTGCGGATGTTATTTAAATATTAAAACATTAATTTAATTATGTATTTGATTATCATCATTAATAATTATTTAAAAAACAATTTAAATTGACTTTTATTCTTGTATGTTACAGCTCACAGTTTGTAGGTTTGGCACACATAACAAAGGCGTGTATGGAAATGGGTAACAAGAAGCCGAAAACTCTGTGAGCCACTGGTCCTCATCTCCCTCGGGTCGTCTTTATAGCTGTGGAGCTGTTTTATGGATGATGAATATGAATGCATTTTACTATTAAAATTATACGATCTTTGCATAGATATAACTCACTACTGGATGTAACTAACTAACTAATAATATATTCATTCAGTGGCGTGGGTAATTATAATTTTAAATATACATGATTAATTGATTTTTTTAAACACTTTTATAAATCGACTACAAATACATATTTTTTGTTATGCTAAAGTTATACTTTGAACGTCCTAAAAAATGTGAACTTGGTAGCTAAGTCTGAATTGGGCAATTCAGAATATATGAACCTTCGATAGGTGAAGTGAGCCAAGTATTAAAATGATAAAAGTTGTTTATTGGACTTGGAAGTACAATCATGTCTTTATATGGTGATTTGGTGGATTGCGTATTTTTGTTTTATGTATATAACACTATTGTAGTATGTATTTACTGAGCTCACTTCACTTTTAAAATGTTGAGACATGTAGAGTATTATAACGCACGTCACTCAGTTTTTCCTAAATTATCACTTGGCTTACTTCACCTCTTAGGGAATCATATATAATTACTTGATACATTTATATACATTTTTGTTTTGATTTTTAAATTTGTTATAACCAATCTTACAGGGCGATATGTAATTATTTTTATTTTTTTATATTGATACATAGAAGACGCATATTATGTTTTGTACTTTTTTTCTCTCGCTTTATCTCATGTTTAGTAAAGGGTGTGAGCAAGATATAAGAACATGCTGGCATTTACATTTGTTCTACTTGCTTAGACAATTTTTGCAATCATTTGTATTGTATTTTAATTATTCACTTCTAATTAATTAGAGATTTTTTTTTAAATATTGTGACTTATTAAATTTAAAAAAGTACACACATATTATTAAATATAATTAAGATACATATTTTTATAAATGAAGTAACTGAAATATGTTTTTGGTTATTATGATATAGCTACAAATTATTAATTTAATATAGTAGGTAGTTTGCCAACAATCAATGCTTTAATGAAAAGTATTGTGTAAATAATAACAGATGGCGAATGGTATTTTTTTTAACAAAACCTCAATTCTGTATAAATGTATTAATTTTTTTTTTAACACTGATTACAAAATAAACTTTCTGCCATCCATGTTGCTTATATTATTACAGTTAATCATCATGATAACATATCTCGGAACAAATTTACGAAGCATGTTTTTGAAATTCGAACAAAATTTTCATAGCTGTCACTAAATAAAACTTTTTCTATTATGAAAGCGTTTTTTTTTTATTTTCACAACAGCATGCCAGCGCTACCAATGTTGCTCACCGTTTCGAAAAGATTGATGCGAATATGATTGGATGGATTTAAAAATGGAACCGTGTTGATTGGCCCCTAGTGGATGGGGTGGGACCGATAGCATTGGCTCCGCCTATCTCCCCACTATTTTTCATTGACAGCCACGTGGAAAACTTCGCAATTGCAACCGAAGCCTCAGTTATGTTTCGACTGCTGTCGGAGGTGGATGCCAAACATTCACGACTAAGTGAAATTTTGTATGATGGAAGAAAAATACACACATTTGCATTAATTAAATTATTATATAGTAATAATATACAACATTGTTATGACATTATTTGTGTAAAAGCATAGGGAGCGTCAAAATGATGAGAGATTTTTTTAGAAACGATAAAAAAAGGTATTTGACCAAGGTACCAAAGGTTCTCGGTATGCCCCGGTGTTTCGGTTCGTGAATTTTTTTGATTCTAGAAGTTCTGATTTAAGAAGTCTAACAATAATCGAATAGGGATTTTTTTTATTCGATAAACAAAACTGTATCACACAGAAATTGAACAAAAATAAAATCATTTGATTATTTATATCGACTTTGAAAATGCAAAATGACGTAACCCACACATTACAAATTTTACAGGAGACACAAAAAATATTTTTTTGATGATTTTGGGCCAAAAGAAAATTATGAAATATACACAACCTTGACGTGGACGGACCCTGATAAACTAGTTTTTTATTGACTTCATACAATATTAATTCAATAAATAAGTCTTTTTTCTTGATCGCAATTTTCGCAGGCCCTTATTTATTCAAACTTAAAATCTACATTAAGAGACTAACTAATTTGGCATTTTCAGCTAACATCCTTTTGATGTAACGTGTATCAAGGTGTACACATTGTGACAACGAAAAAAGATTATTTTGAAAAAACTGTTGGTTACTTCCTTTTTCTTTTCCACACTCACAGTCATGATTGATATTACTGACAATTACTTGAAATAAATAAGTTTCTATAAGCTACATACTTTTAGAAGTTCTACATACTCTTAGAAGTTTCCAAATTTTATATTAGGCTTTAGTTGAAGTAAATTGATAAAAGGATAATCATGGGGCTATGCAGGTATGTATCTTTTTTTTTTAATAAATAAGGATTTTTTGAAGAAATTTATTAATTAGGTATATGTAAATAGATTGAAACTTTTCCAAAATTTAATTTAACCGAATTCTGTCTATCACACTTTATGACAAATAAAATTCATGTAAACTTAAATGTTTAAAATAATTATTTCTAATCAATAGATTTTACTGTCGCGGAAGATTTATCTTAAATTTTCACCTAAACTTCAAAAGTATCTGTGACTGTACCATACTTATCGATTACCCATTATTAAAGAGATTTTTTTTGAATATGTCAATGTATATTCTTTTTATGTTGTATAGCTCTATGAGTGAATATTTTTGAATCAACATTACCTACAGTAATTTTTTTGGCTTTCGGTTTAATACTGAAATTCGATGTAATCTATCTTTTATAATTCGGATCATTTTCCATTAACTAATTACATAAGAATAGCCAAGAATCACTCAGCGTCCAAGCTTTTTTTAATCGAGGGCAATACCACCAACAATTTTTCATGGCAACGATTTCAAGACGCGAATCTCTCCCCTACATTGGGCCCCGGTGATATCCCATTTAAGCTTGATGTGTAATGCAAAAAACCCTAAACTGGTTAAACATAATCCGCGCCAAAGTCACAGCTTACGGAGGCTAAAACTTTTAACTAAAATGCCTTTGCGCTGGGACTCAAATCGAATTATTTCCCCCTATTTAACTTTGTATATTTACAATATTAAATTTGTATGAAGGGAAGCTGCCTATTGTGATAGTCTCATGACAAAAGAGGGTGCAACTATAATGCTCTTCTGCGACGCACTTAGATGATCAGTTAAAATTAGGTATAATGTTCTCAATGGACATTTAATATGTATTCGTTTTGCTGTGGTAATAGGTAACTCATTTGGTAATAGTCAGGCAATTATTTTCAATAAAAGAAATCTTTTTTTAACGGTGTTTCATTGCAAGTAATTCGTTTGTTGTGATTGATCGGATATTTTAAATTATCGATAAAAATTGAAGTGTGATGTAACCATTAACAAACCTCACTGTGAGTATCAAACACATTTTTAAAAGTAGTTATACTCACATGTTCCATTCATTATCAAAAATGAACAAAAAAGAGTTAGATAAATTGATAGTCTTGATATTTTATTTAAATGTAGGTAATATATATTGTCTCAGCGGAAATGCTTGCAATGAGCAAAACTGGTTCTGATCTATTAAATAAAGTGGAATGAAGTACTAAGGAATATTGTGTTTTTATTAAGAGCAGTAATGCTTTGGGATTAGGGCTTCCAATTAACCGGACATTTAAATTAACCGGTTTTCGGTTTTTTTCAAATAAATAAACCGGGTAACCGGTTTAAACCGGATTTATTTTCAAAAAACCAGTTTTAGTACTACACTAACCCATGTTTCAAAATAAAAGTATTATGATTACTTAAAAACAGTCAATAAGTGCATACAGTTAGAAAGTAGATAAAATATATCGCTGTTTTCGTTTAAGAGGGTCACGGGTTCGAATCCCGGTACAGACAGTTTTATATATATTTTTAAAATTTATAAATCGATTTATGAATTTCTGTTTGAAGGCATGGATGTTTGTGATGTCTTGAATTTCCCCCTCCGACCCGTTCTATCCTGAGCACAGAGCGTAATGAGAGCGACTAGCTAGTCACTTGTCCTGTTCTAACCCTACCCTTCGATTTTTACTATCTTTGGAAAAAGAAATGTTGAGCAGCTGAGTAAAAAGCAGTTATCGTGAAAGAAATTGAAATAAACTCCACTAGGAGTCCATATGCTCCACATTGGGAGTGGGTATGGTTAAAAAAAATATTTAAAGAAAATATTTATTTTTAAAAAATCTTGTCATAAAGTGTCATCAAATAATGATTTTTCTGGTGTTTAGCTATTTAATACTTTAGATTATAAATGGTATTTTTAAATAATAAAACACTCTTTTATACTAATTTCACATTTATCATTTTAGAAATCAGTTGAGAATACTCGTCATGAGTGATTGAGTGAAATATAACTTAAATAAAAAACATTTTTTATTGAATAACCATGTAGTACATATTGTATGTTAATATACCTTATTAATACAGGCTAAGAATTAAATGAACTTTCGATTAGATCATTTTCACTTATATGTAGTGTAGCTACCCATATAACTTAGTTTACAATATTTTATTTTTGAACTAAAGTAAAATATAATACGCACAGATGGTTGTGATAGCATATTTAAAATATATTAAATATGTATTTTGAGATATTTTCAACGAAATCAAAAATCAAGTTCACTTAGTACCAGGGAAAACCATCCAATCTACAAGAGCAATTATTTTTAGTATAATATATATACCCTATTATAAATATTAATAATTTTGTCAGTAACTACCAATTTCCTAGTGTCCTAACAATTGTATGAATAAAATTGTCACATTTTTAAATAATTATTGAAAAGAAATGGAATACATGTTACATCTAGTGTTCAATTGTATAACACTTCGAATACCTACTTCCGCGTCTTTATTTTTTCTTTTGTTTGCCGCATGTGCATATTGGAAAGACACGGACCCTTAAAAGTAGCCGATGATTTATGGCACCGATTGTTTGAAAATAAAAATAAAAACATTTTAAAATTGAATTGTTTTATAACTTGAAGGAAGTAATAAAACATGAGTTTGGTCACTTCAACCTTTTTATGTGTGTATTATGTATGCTGCAAAAAGAGTAAATACAAATTGTCATCTCTTTAAGTTCAGGTACTGTTCGTTTTCGATTCGTTCACGTTCTCGGGATAATAGCAATCGTATATATTATACAATATTTAAGTTCTATATCCGATATTATATTGTTAATAATTATAAATAATCCAACTTATACAGATCAAATGAATACGTCAAAAAATGTAGATTATAAATTTGTGTTTACTAATATTTAAATTGCTTTGTATCAGTAGAAGTTTTCGGTTCGGATATTTTTTTCATTTAAAAAATATAATGATGAACGTATTTATGTGTATTTTTGGTTCAATAATGTTCACTTGTTTTATTATCATTGATATTATGAGAATCCTTTCGTATTACAGATATTTGATTGAAAGCAGTATTATAGTTGTCTATGATTACGACTACATACTTATTGATATGGCACAGAAATTAGACAATTGAACAGTACAATACTTTATTATATTGTACTATCTATAATACTATTATTACATACAACATTTTTAAATATTTATACTCTACATATGAATAGTTTAATAAAAGCTCGTGGTGTTCAAACCAGAAAAAGATTTTTTGATTAACCCGGTTAACCGCCCAAAATAAACCGGGTTTCGGGTTTTTTTAAAACACCCGAAAAACCGGTTAACCGGTTTCGGTTTAAACCGGTTTGGAAGCCCTATTTGGGATATACTGCTTTTCGTTCTTGTATATTATCATTTCGTATATAAAATATGTTTGTTTTTGATAGTTATTCATTCGGTCACTATCAATAATTCATTTTATCAAACATCTTTAAATTGATAGCAAAGTATAAACATATTTAATTTCCAAACTTTTATGAATTACGAGATTTTTTTAGATATATCATTACATCAAAATCACGATTTTAATCCTTAAACAAACATTTTGGAAGGCCCCTCTTCAGTTTCGTATTTAAAACATACCAATTCAAACAAATTCATATAAAATCAAAGATTTTTTATAGTGATAAATTTTAGGTCTTTAGCGGTCAGTTTTTTTTATTATTCAGTTGAGTATAATGAAAAAAATCCTATTTCCTTAGTCTAATGAAGTTCGAGCAACCGTTATCCAAAATAAAAATACGGTTGCGTTTCTTAAAAAAATACTTTCATCTATAAATAAAGATCTAACCTAATCTTATTTAAAAACAGATCTAATCTTTACCATCTAAGTTCAATTAAAACATTTATATTTAAAAAATAAGATGTCACTCGAAAAATTAAAACTTTTTCGTGAGATCTCAATGTCCAATTTTAAGAATTGTGTATTTTTTAGCAAATAATTATAAAAATTAATAAGATAAGATAAAAACGAATTTTATTTTTCAATGAATACTAAGATTCTCAGTTCATATTTATTTAGATTATAATCAAATATTTATTTAATAAATAGTAATGTATATATAAATACAAATTCAAGCATTGTTTTCAATCTATGTCCACTCGCAATATGGAGAATATAAATACTAATAAAATTTACCTCAAAATAATTGTTTCTACAAGAACACATAGTCACTCAGTTGCATATTAAGCACTTGGGTGATCCAAGGCGCAATAATTTTGCGGTTTGTAAAATTCCTTATAAAAATTTAAGTAACATTTGAATTCTGAATATAAAAGAGATGGGTTATATACTATAAAATAAGATATTGTTAGGCCTTCAAGATTCGTAGGCTCCAAGTGTGCACTTATGGAATAATCCACCATTGTTCATAGAATGACAAAGCTAGAACAAAAGTAGTAGTTAGTTAATCTCTCTCTATGTACCTATCGTTTAAGGATTTAATGGGTTTGATGGTATTTTTCATTGTTAACTTGATAATATTAATATTCTATGAAGGTATTTTGACTTAGATTTTAATCTAAAATTAATATACATAGAGGATCACGAATGACAAAAAATCATTTTTTTATATTTTTACCATGTCCGCTCCCAATATGGAGCATATGGACTCCTAATGGAGTTTATCTCAACATAAGTGTTTCTACGAGAACTGCTTGTTACTCAGTTGCTCAACCTCTCTTTTTCCAAAGAGAGTAGGAATAGAAGGAAAGAGCTAGGACAGGACTAGTGGTTAGCTTATGGCTCTCGATACGACCCGTTCATAGGATAGGATGAGTGGGAGGGGGAAATTCAAGACGTTACATACATCCATGCCTTTGAACAGAAATTCATAAATCGATTGAAAAATCAATTTATGAAACTGCCCGTATTGGGATTCGAACCCGTCTCCTCCGTAGCGGTAGCCATCGACGTTGACCACTCGACCACACAGGCGGCTTCATTACAACATTTATATTCCTTTGTCACTATTTCAATAAAATATGTTTACTGTAGCAATATACAGCATCTGCATTTGAAATAATATAACAAAATTCAATTTGAATAAACACAATTTCAATCGTATGTAAGTATTTGAATCGATGAAAATAAATATATAAGCGAAGAAAGAAATCAAATTTTACGACACCAACTTTCGAGAGATTAATATCGCCCCATCTCTCCAGCAAACTTTTCGAATGCCATCTTTATTTCAATATCTCAGATCGCATTGTAACTAAACTTGTATGCGATGTTGTCCCCATTTACACCGTGTATAAAAAAATCTATAGTTTTTTGTAATAAATTTCATGTGTTAAAATTCACTCATTTTAAATTCAATAAATACATGAAGAATTTAAAATGGGTGAATGGTATAAATGTTATGTTTGAATATTATTTCATGAAATATAACCCTGCATATAAAAGGGGTGCATTAATCCAGTGCCACATTGACCGGCCGCCACTGGTGAGTGCGATTGCAGGAAAAATATTTTTTTAATTTTTCGATAGTTTTTTTTATATATATTCTCATCCAAAAACATTTAAGACATAAAACATGATTTTCATACAGTATATAAAAAGGCAACAATTAGAATACACAATTAACTATAGAATACACAAATAAACTAATTTATGCTATTATGATGAAACATGATTTTTTTATTGTGAAAATTGTATTAAAAAACGGTCGAAAATCAATGGCCGCCAAAAATCAAGCTTGCTCTGTTCAAATGAAGGTTATAATGGTTTACCACGTGTATGCAAAACATCTATTGAACAATATGAAGAGTAAATATGCTTTTTACCGTTGGGTGTAAGCAGTGGTGTAGTGGGGCCAGGTCGGGCCAGGTCGGCGACCTGGCACCTGAAAATGATACAGGACGTCGCTCTGCCACCTTTTTGGGTTTTTTTGATTTATTTGAAAGTTTTTGTATTTTTATCATCAAATACATCGTACAAGAAGTGAGTACAGTTTTTTTTAAAAAATAATTGCGCGTTTTTTTAATGATTTAATTGTTAAAACTTTTGGTTTCTTAACTTCGGACGGATATAAAAAAAATAGGGAAGAAATTAATGACCGACCTGGTAAATATTTATTTACCACTACACCCCTGGGTATAAGAATAAAAGGTAATGTCGATTTCTGTTTTGCGAAAAAGCCAAAACAAACGTGTATACTTTTCGTAGTATACGTCATCTATGTATGCATTTAAGGCTTTTTATTATTATATTGTTTATAACTTTAATAAAACATCGATATGATTTGAGTTAAGATTTACAATTTCGTGGACACCTTGTATATATAGGCACAACTGAGATATGTAAAGATAAAAGGTTTTATGATGTTTTTAGCGTCTGAGCTTTTACACATGTTAACAATAATTCATTTTTTATTACGCGTTACGACGCAAAGCTTCGAGATATATTGGATCAAAATTTACAAAATGTACGTGAACAATTCCGAAGAAAATGTTAATAAACATATTCTGTCAAACTAATGCGAGAATGCTGGTTGATTGACCTTTATTGAAGAGTCATTCTGATCGTTAATGTCATCAAAATGCTTCCAAATTACTGACGATTTTGTCAAATAATTTATGACAAGTTTTATATCTTAATTAATATAAAAACATCTTCAAAAAAGCAAGGAATTGTAATAAATATTGCTTTACTCATTCTATAAGAGACTAAAAACATTTAATCATATTTTTATAGAAAGATAAATAAAATTGTTTTATTATTAATGTTATATTTTTATCCAAAGTTTTAAAATTGTTACTAAGCAGTAGTGCTAAATAAAATAATAATGATTTACTGTGATCTGGGTATCAAACCAAAAAATGATTATTTGGATAAACCACGGTTGTGGAGTCGGAGTCGGAGTCGCAGTATTTTGGCTGGAGTCAGAGTCGTGAAAAATGAGCGGCTCGGTTTTTTTTGAAAAATATATTTAATGATGTGTATTTAAACAAAATAGTCTAGTGTTAACATTCATGGTTGGCTGACTAAAGATGATCTGATGGTATACATATTTATGTATAAGTTAAAATGAAATTATTGAAAAATGTCCTCGGAGTTGGAGTCGTTAATTATTTTAAAGCTGGAGTCGGAATTGGAGTCGGAGTCGTCAATTATTTTAAAGCTAGAGTCGGAGTCGTCTTTTTTTCACGCAACTCCACAGGCCTGGGATAAACAAATATTTTTCGAAAACCGATTTTATTTCATAAGTTAATAATCAATTAAATATATTCAAGCACTAATGTTGACACGCACCCACTTCTCGTTAAAATATCCACTGTTAAAGATTAATTAGTTTGGAGTGCAAACCATTTAAGTGAATTAAATTATGGATATGATAACGTGGATAATTAAATATTTTTAAATTTGGTTTATTTTATCGATCAAATCGTATATTTAAATAAGCATGAAAAGATAAATGTGGCAAACTCTGGAAGATTTTATGTTTGGTTTGGTTATTTAGAAAACAGCTCATAGCATTTATATATATATAAAAAAAAAAAAAAAAAATCTGTTTAATGCGCTCTATTAATTATGTGTATTATAATTACATCGCTTAAATCATTTAATTACAAATGTAACTGCATCAATTCTTTAAAGTGTTATCCAATATATAAAAATGAATGTTTGTTTGTTCGTACTTTGTGCGTTGCCACATCGCTCATCCGATTGCAATAAAACTTTGACAAACTTTTTGCTTGCACTTCCGGAAAGGTTATAGGCATAGTAAAATTAACTTACAGTAGGTCTTATATATAAAAATCAATGTTTGTATGCAATGTTCCCGCTAAGGTGTGCGCGTGTGCGCGCGCACACCTCCCAAAATGTCCCCGCACACATTTTTCCATCTCCGCACAGAAATATTGTAAAAATAAGTTTGATTCACCAAATTTTTATATTTGCGCATATTTTTTATTTTGCTAAAAATTTACTGCTCACAGAAGTTGATGGTCCGCACACACAATCGAAAAATTAGAGGCAACGATGTTTGTATGTCTGCCTTACAGTTCATTTTGACAACGTATGCTTGCACTTACGCGGAGGTTATAATACAATTAACTTACAATAGGCGGCGCGTGTGTTGTACCATTGACAATCGACATCAATAGTCAAACAGACAGATAAAGAAAACATACACTTCAATAAACACAATTAAAACACAAACATTTTCTTTCTTTGAGTGGTATTGCAACGTTTACCAGGAACCGGGCAGTAATTCAAAAAAAGTCGTATAAAAATACATATATATATATATATCGACTTTGGAAAGGAAAAATGACGTAACCCACACATATCAATTCGATGATTTTGAGCCATATGCAAATTGTGAATAATACACAACCTTGAAGTGTACGGATACTTTTAAACTGGTGTTTAATTGACAAAATTAAAGAAATTGTCTGGGAAAAACTTTTATTTAAGACTTTTTTATTGGTCTTAATTTTTTACAAGGTCTTCATTTTCAAACTTAAAAGCTAAATATAGATACTAATTTGGCATTTGCAGCTTGCATCATCCTTTTGATAGAACGTGTATTAAGTTTGATTCATTGTGATTATCGAAAAAAATGTTTTGAAAAAACTGTGGATTAAGTCCTTTTTTTCTTTTCCACAGTCGATATGCAGGCCAGCTGTAGAACATCCGTTATTTTATTATAAAATATTATCACTTTCTTATAGAACCATTGCATAAAAAATACGCATATCTGCATGTCTAAATCTACCGTAAAATCTTTTATAAAAATTTACTACTTTTTACTGCTTTACCAGACGCTTCACAATCATTTGATATATCTTTAGAATTTTTTAATAGTATTTTTCGTACAAATTGCGTATTCTAAATTATTATCGGTAAGTAAGGTAAGTGAAATAAATCCATCTATAACAAAACTTGACCGTGTATTCCTGAGTGTTTGGATTAAAACTATACGTACATTAGGTATATATACCGAGCATAATGCCATGAGACATTTGAATACATACATTTCGAAGACATGAGCATTAAAACAAATGAAAGGTATAAAAGTTTACGGGCGGCCCACCTGTTTCAGGTGGTTGCAGAACATTTTATGACCGAGGCCAAAAATATTATGCCATGTATTGGAGGCCGGGATCAGATAAAAAAGCAAATGTCTTCAAATCAAGCCTTGCTTTACCCCTCGATTCTAATAGGGGTGAATGTTGGTAGTTCTCTACAAATCTGGCTACATTATGACCACACGCTTCTTTTTCTAGTTACTTGATACAAGGGTACAAGGTTTTTACACTTGACATATTCACACGATTAGAATCAAAGCATAAGTGACATTTAACACGGTTACATTTGTTTGATTATAATGTAGAATAATACAAATACGCAGCGATGGACTGGCAATACGTTAATAAGGGGATCGCTTAATCTCAATTCAATTCTCGGTGTTCTGAGGAAGGAGTGAATTTTTTTTAATATTCCTATGCAATTATCTGCGATACTTAAATAAGCAATCGATTGTTACTTATTACACTTATAACATGTAACAATATGCAATTTACCGTAAATTTATCAATCTAAATAGTTAAAAATGTACTACCGAAGCTGTCGTAGATAATACTTAAGTAAAAAATTGCAGTTATATACTAATTTGATCTGAGAATATGGTTTTCTTTTAAATTAACAAGGGGCTCACGCGAGCCCTTCCGAGCCCCGTCCAGTCCACCCCTGAAAATACGTATTAAAGATGGTAAACGTTTTTTAATGATTTTGGTTCATAGTCAAAACATTACATAAGCGCAACATTGAAGTGCATAAATACTTATAAAATAGTGTTTTATTAACTCATAATATACATTTAATAAGCTGTTTCTTGGTTGCAATTTTCACAAACCCTTCTTTTTTTCAAATTAAGCTAAATTTAGATACCAGTTTGACATTTGAAACTAACAGCTTTTTGATAGAAATTGTAATTAGTAAGTAAATTTCAATTCATAAATATTATTGTGTAATGAAAAACTACCTAATACTACCTAATACTACCTAAAACTACTAATACTAGGGTAAAAATATCAACGTACATATTTTGTGTATATCGATATATATAAAACTAAGCACATTCTGTTGAAATGCTTAAGTATGATTTCATGTGCTTACAGTTGGAACGAACCACTTTTAAATATATAACGGGAATCAAAAAACTAAAGTTTTACAGGCAGATTCCAAACTCTTCCTTATTTTATAAGTAGTTAAATTGGATAGCTAAGTAATAATGTATACTTCTTTTTTTACGCAAATATATATGCATACATATTTTGATATCCCAATAAATTGTTTTTAATGCACAACACAAATTGTTGGTTCTTAGAGCACACTAATTGGTTTTTGACGTATTCTTCAAATCACCAAATTAGCTAATGAATTATGACCGTGATAAAATTATTTAATAATCTCTAAATTTCTATATGGAATTTTAAAAATGTACAAGTCAGCCTATTGAGCTTCTGTTTCACCTTAAATTTAAATCCGGTTGTATGACATGGAATGCTAATATGTTATTGATAGAAGAGGCCGAACGTTCATACATTTATGACTTTGAATGTAAGATGTCGAAGGCGAGATTGGGGGGCTTGTAAAATGTTTTATTTACCTGTGCATACGTCACAGGGCAACGGAATTATAAGACGGTGGATAAATATGTAAGATTGGACAGTACATCTCCTAACAGATCGCTTCCAATCGCAAAGGTAATTTTAAAAATAAAATTGAAGTTTTTATAGTGGGTCAGAAAATGACTAGTGGTTGACTGATCATTCTCTGTTTCCATCAATTTAGAGTTAGAGGTAGGAACGAGTGAGTCGGAATAAATAAAAATATTATAATTTAAGATTTCGAGTGAAGGTGCTTGGTGGAATTTCAATATTAAATTTGAATCGTTCAAACCATGTACATTCTCACAGATTTTGTCACTAACGACCCGGGTTTCGCCTTTCGGCATCTTCAGTCGTTCAAGTGCACAGATGAACTTGAACTGACGCTTAGGAAATGAATGTTTCGTGTTTATATAAGAAATAAATGTATCATTGAGCTTAAAGCCATTGCTGGCGAAAAAGGATAAGCTCATGGCTCATTGTTGGTTTGGATATATGTATTGGTCGGTGCAAAAGTTTTGACATTTCTCTAGGATGCTAACTTTTCTTTTAACTGATGAATAATATCAGTTTTATTGCTTAACACTTCCCCTACGTTGTTTAAAAATACTTCAGATATGTTGCTGGCCCTTAAAGAACCAATTGAAAAAACGTTCGTCCTGGGTTTTTACCGTCCATCAAAGGTGGTAAGTGCTTAAACATGTTTTTGCACGTAGTTCTTTAAGGGCCAGCAACATATCGGAAATATTTTTTAGCACCGTAGGGAAGTGTTAAAGGATGCTTTTTACCTAATTTCTATTCAGTTTTTTCATGGCCAACAAAAAGCAGCGAGCCATTATATTTTTATTAAAATTTCCGATAAAGTGTATTAACATCATTGTTTACTTCATAAAAATCCAAAAACACTACCGTGACGTTGGCAATCAAAAACTTATGCGACGTATAAGAAAAATATCAAAAAACATTTTTCTTATTATTACAAATTCTTCAGATATATATTTTTTTGAATATGCAATTAGAAAAAGAAGGCTTCGCATATAATCTTCGAACATTTTATGAAGAAGGACCTAATACTAAAGTAAGTAAGCTTTTAATCCACATACAAAAAAAATGCTGACTAAAATTGGAAAAATAGTAGTAATAAAAAATTTAAATCTCTAAAAATAGCGTAATTCGATTATTTTAATGTCTGTTTTAAATAAGCAACCGCCTTAGTTAAGCTGCATGAACTTTTTATCAGCTGATTGTCCAATGGTCATCTATGTTTACACTTTTTATGCATTGTGTAACAAATCTACGGCAATTTATGTCAAGTCAAACTATAAACACCGGAATATAATACGTGTTATTGTGTATATATATATTATTCTAAAAATATAAAACTCAAAAGAAAATAAAATTTAACCAATTAACAAAAACGTTTATTGCTCATAACGAATCGACTTTTTCATCTCATTTCTTCTTTCTCAACAAAAAACAAAACACAGGAAACCAAAATAAGGGTAAACATGATACAAATATTGTCATTATATTTATCTTGTGGAGAGTTTGCTCTCAGCACGCAAGTCTGGGTTCGATTCCCGGTAAGATCACAGTGAATTTGAGAATTATTCAATTCAAAGTTGTGATCTAACACTGGGTGTTTGTGATCTCAATTCACATGATTTCCTCTCCTCCCATCTTTCTGATTCTTTAATAACTGGGTGCAGCAATAGCGATTAGTCAACCACTAGTCCTGTTCTAGCCTTATCCTTCTTTCCCTACTACTCACCTTAAAAAGTGAGGTTGAGCGACTGAGTAACAAACAGCTCTCGTAGAAAAAACTTCTGTTGAGATACCTCCCAGGAGGCCATGTGCTCTACATTGGGAGCGGACATATATAAAAAAATATAACTATAAATAAATAGTAATCGATTGTTGTACCATTTTTTAAATATTCAAGAGTGGAGACAAATTGTTTGACACTTAGCTTCCAAGCCGATGGATATGTGTCTCTTTGATCATAAAAGTGACGAACAATAAGTTTGAGGTACACCGTTTTGAATCGTAAAAATATTGTATGGCCACAAATATAGGCACAGGTTGAATATTTTTACGATTCTTTATGAAACGACATATCTATCAAAAATATACCAAAATATCAAACACAAACGAGAAAGCCTTCCAATCTTCCCCTAAAAGAGTTATGCCACTATTAGTTCTGTATTGCATAAAAAACATGATTAACGGTATAGTTATGAAGTCCTAATTATTTTTGTGAATGACTTCTTCTCCCAAAATGTGGAGCAAGTCTATCAATGGTAGTACCACTGAGAAAATATTCATCATTTTTCAACGGTTTTTTCAAAATAGAAACATTAAGCTCAACTTTTAACTATCCACCAATCTCGTGCGAGATCAACCAGCTAATTTTAAGGTGTGTGTTTATAAATTCAGGTAATGTATTAAATGGATCCATTAAAGGTGAAGTTAGACAAATGGTATTTTAGAAAAAAGTAATATGCGTTGTAATATTCTATACTTTTTAAAATATCGTAAAAGTGAAGTAACCTCAGTTTATACACAACGCAATGGAGTTATCTTCGTAAAATAAAACTATGCAATCCACCAAAATACCAAGTAAAGACATGATAGTACTTTAGAGTTCAAGAAAAGTTTTATCATTTTACTAGTTAGCTCACTTCACCTCTAATGTACCCAAATCATCTATGTTGGCTAGTAGTTTGGTCAAAGAATTCAATGAAAATAATTATCGTACGTAAGCCGAATAATTTTATTTTAAATAACTTTCTTGTATCAAAACGTATAGTATTTATTTCATATTACATTTTTTATATGTTTATAATATGTTAAGTTTCTATTAAAACATGAAAAATTAATACATTATTATTATTTAAATAATGTTTTTTATACAGTTTTTCAATAAATTATATAAATACTTAATTAATCATTGAAATATATTTCTTATTGTAAAAAGTACAGTTTTTTTACTGATTTCTAAAATCGAACATGATCTAGTGATTGAAATCGTCAATTAGTTTTAATTGAAAAAAAAAGCAATCGTGCTTAATTGCAAAAAAGTTTTCAGCTGAAAACTTACTTTGCAAAACATTTTCAATAACTGTAGCAACAACAGCAATTAAAGGGTGAAAAACAGGCTGATTACAAAAACTAAGATTTATTTATCCAGTTTTACAAAATGCACAAATATTCCCCAACAACTGCGAACATTAAAACAACTGTAATGTTGATTTCTTTTCTCATTCTCTACTTGATATAAATCGTGCTAATGTCCCCTTATTTGCAAATTGCTAAGCAGCGTATTGATATCAAGAAAAGAATGGCTTATTTCTTATTTTTATGTAGCTACTTTAGCGAGTGCCGTTGCAGACATCAGCCGTTATAAGCGAACTACATTATAATAAAAAAGTGTGGGGAGACTAGGAGAAATTGATAACCGTAGGCGTTTTGATATCTTTTTTTATTGAATTATATTAAAATGCAAATATTCGTCAACCATAAAAGGGATCATGGCCCATAAACTCGATATTAAACAAGGTACAATGACGTTATTTGATTTTTTCTTTTCGCAATAATCGACGCAATTATGATACAGTAAAATAACGTCATAAACTAAATTAAGATTTGGAAACAGTATCAAACGCTACAGAACATAACTTTTTAAAAATATTTATTAAGGGAAATTTAAAATAAACTAATAGGATGTTGGCGATAAAAAATCGTTTACGACAGTATTTATATACGTCCATATATATCAAGAAACAGCAAAAAAATTATAATATAATAACACCACTAGAAGCTTTTATTATATTATGAATAATACAAGTTTATTTTAAGCTCATAGCATAGGTCAAATGAAAATATGTTACTAAAATAAACAAACTGTTCTCGTAAAAAAGTCCTGTTGATATACCTCCATTAGGATATGGCCTCCTCTACATTGGGAGCTTCACAGTGCTTAACTAGTTTTCATATACATAGTGACATATCAAATACCCAGTAACAATCTAGAATCTAGTTAAAATCATCAAGATTCTACTTGATTTTCACTGTTCGTTATCTAAACATATATTATTTGGACAGTATTATAATAAAATTATTGATATGCGATTAATTCTTTCGAAATCAGATATTTCTTTAATTTTTAAGACTTTTTCTGTAAATACACGAAATCCAATTAATGTGACAAGCCAAATGAGTAATATTTATCTAGGAGTAAGTTTTTACTTTATTCTGTTCTATGAAACAGGTATTAGAAATACTGTTAGTATGAATTTGTCAAAGTGCATTAACGCTCCCCTCGCAAGGCGAGGTGTTCCCAGCTCGAAGAAAAGAAAATCAAATTATCCGAAATGAAAATGCTGTTTTAAAATTTATCGCCTGAAACACATTTCACGATATTGAATCGCACTTGTGTAATACTAATAACTTGCAGCACAGTAAGCGCATTTCTTAATTTTAAGACACTAATGAAAGGTGCAAGATGTATGACTAGTACTTCAGATCATAAGTAAATAAAAATGCACATCATATATCTAATATTATATTATGTTATACATTTTTTTTTACCAGCATAAGTTTCATATGTAGTTTATCGATTCTTGGCTGATTTGACAAATTGACACGTCCAGAAATTGCTTCTTCACTTTCTTTGATATTTCCATCTCGTACTCCCAAAATCGTCTTAATACCGATAATGGGATTTTAGAATTCAATATAACATGTGAAAATAAAATTTAAAATTCCTTCCGATTTACTACCATATATTTTATTATAAAACAATTTGCTGTAGTTTACCTAAATTTGTTTACATACATATTTTTGTATTATACTTACATATAAAATAAACAAATTATGGCCTTACTCTCTCTTATATTTTGTAGAAGTCGTAAACAGGAACAGACAGCTTTTATCATAATTTTATACAAAATTCAGTTGAAATCATTTTTTTAGGACGGAATAATATTTGTTTTTAATTTAAGATCTTTTGCGCGATATATGTGATATCTCATCTACTCGAAATGATCTCAATCGAATGTGGCTTAGGAAAAAAATATATGTCGCTTTAGCCATTAGTTGTATCTCGGCTATTATTTTGCATTAAAATAAGTGATATTTAACCAAATAAAAACATGAAATAATGATCAATTCCGGGATTGAAAGATTGTGAATACCAAAATCCTGAATCACAAAAACCTTCCTTTTTTCGTGATGAACTGGGAAGAAAATATAAGAAACGAGCTAAAGACTTTCTTCGAATATTAGACTGGGTGAGTTTCATGGGTAACCTAGTTGAATGGAAGTTGACAGTGACCAAAGCCAAAGCTTTTGTTGAGTTCCATATAATTAGAAGAATAAACAAAACCTTTACTTAATCAACTTCAATGTATGACACTTGAAATAATTCGTCTCATAATATCGCTTTGTAATTTGAAATGTTATCTGGCCTGAACTTTTGGCAATATAATTAAAATTGTATATGTACTTACATACACATTAAAATCGCTATTTATTAATGTCATCGAATTGCATGGAATTTTCGACAAAGTCAACTCTCCTTATCAAGGACCCTTGATTGGTCAAGCCCCTGATAAATTACGGAATCTCGTCTCTAATTACGTTAACAAAGAGGTGGTTAAACAAATTACTCACACATTGACTGATTTAACACATGACAGGTCTTAGGCGCAATTAAAATTGGAGGCTGTATTTTTCAAACAGAATAAAAATTCCATGTAAAATAATAAAAATCTGGATGAAAAGTATATGGGCTATATAATATAAGTCCTTTTTGAGGCCTCTAAGATTCGGAGGCCTCATTTGCTTATTGGGTAATCCGCCACTGTACTTAGATTATTTAAAAAATCTTTATTAACTGTTCAAGGTAATCATCGGGAACTATTTATTATATTCCACATTCATAGAAAAACAGTGATTGTTAGTTATTCTACTTAGCCGTCGTTTATTTCCTAAAATACTTTTATGTATCTGCTTTATAACTGTTGCGAGATGGTGGTTTCTTTGGTGCCACATCAATCCTTTTAGACATTAATCATAAGCTACATTTATTACTTATATTCAAATGAAAACCAACAATCTCGATAAATAAGGCAATAAATCCTCATCAAGGCCATGGACAGTGGCGAAACTTAATTAAAAAAGCTTGTCACTAATGCGCGCACAACGATCCGAACCGATAAATCAAAAGCTCCGCAGTCGAAAGGAGCCAAGCGGAAATCAGAACAAAAAAACAATATGCAAGTCATTCTCCGCGAGCTTTCGCCACCCTCAAACTTAATAAAATTACAAAGTGCTCGCTCATAAAATCACAGTTTTTATTAATCGAGCATCGAATCGAACACTAAGAGCATTCGGGTACGGACGGAAAGGGAACATTGAGAACAAATATAGATGCTGGACGCAATCGGCATTTTTTTTCATTCAAACACTTATAAATTCATTTTTATACTGATTTTTTTTCGACACGTATTCACCGACTGAAAATTAGCGAACATTGGTTCTTTTATTTCCTGGGTATTATTTTTAGATTTGATACATTGCATTATTTTATCGACTGACATTACCTAGAGAAGAGGACATTTTCAGTAACAATATTTGTGAATTTATTGATTTGGCATTTACTTGGTAGAACTCTATTTTAATAGGGTAAAATATCAAGGTATTTCAGTTCTACAGTTTTTTTTAAAAGTTAAAGGTTGATAGCTATTTCGGCTTACGCCATCGTCAGAACTATGCTTTAAACGTACATTTACTCTAAATTAGGAAATTATCTATATATTTTTTCCTAATTTATCTGTGGAAAATCCCACATTGCTTATTGTTTTTCAAAACACTAAAGCCATAGTTAATAAATTTAATGTAGCATAATTAATAATAAATATCAGTTTAAATTATTCTAATTAATGTTTTTAAAAACCCAGACTGCTTATCTTTCTTTGCAACACTAAAATCACATTTAATAAGTGCAATATTGTAATTAGAATTTGAATTAGTATGTTAGAGTGAATAATATGATGCATTGTGTATCTCTTCTTAGACAGTATATATAGCTGAGTAAATGTACGTTTAAAGCATAGTTCTGACGATGGCGTAAGCCGAAATAGCTATCAACCTTTAACTTTTTAAAAAAAACTGTAGAACTGAAATACCTTGATATTTTACCCTATTAATATTAGTGAACTGTTAGGTCTTATTTTTTTATTTATTGATTTTGTATGTCCAAAATATGTTTACATATTGATTATTGTTATATACTGTTACATTATATTATTATGTTCTGTTTTTTTTTTTATTTTAATTATATTTATCAAGTGCATGGTGAACTGGTGTCAACTGAATTGACATGTACTGTACTTTTGATTTTAAGCAATACATAATTTAGTTGGTTGCTTTGAATTGAGAAAACACGCGATTATGAGTGATTAGTAAACAAATTTGTTAGAATCTTATCAGAAACTTTTCGTAATGTGATTCTAATTTTTGTAATTAAGGAACGGTTGTCATTAATAATGATAATTTTTCTTTAGTTATGATTTATATTTTTTTTCTTATTTCAAAGAATAAAAAGAGAATATTTAAAATTGTTCGCTATTTTAATTTAAAATTCGCATGGTATTATAATTATATAATATAAAAAAAACCTTTGTTTAGTATAACTGCAATTCTGCATTCAACGTGGAGTAAAAATGGACATATAATGTAGAAATCAAAACAAGATATTTAACATGGAAACTATTAAAATAACGGGTACATCATCTACTGCAATGTCATGAATTGATCACCCTTTTCACCAAGTATTGACAGTCTTCACTTTCAATACTTGGTGTCAACACTGGCATTATAATAATAAAAACACAATATTCCTTTGTACTTTATTCCACTTTATTTAATAGATCAGGACTGGTTTCGCTCATTGCGAGCATTGTCAACTGATAAGATCTGATTATATTCATTCATTATCAGTTGACAATGCTCGCAATAGGCGAAACCGTTCCTGACCTATTAAATAAAGTGGAATAAAGTACAAAGGAATTTGTTTTTATTATCATAATTGATATTTTTATCGTTACAATCAATGAATTAATATCGTTTAATTACTGTAATAATATTATAATAGGTGTTTAAAAAAATACTTTTACCGTATATAATTAAATCATCTTAAAACATCACCAATGCAAATGCTTCTGATGTTCATATACTTCACTTTCATTTTCTGTACGTTGGGTTATATAAGTGGATCATACCTTTGTAATAATATTTCCCTAAAATAAAATACGAAGTTTTTCTTCGTTTCATTTCGTTATTGGATATAAATTAGGCTACCCAATCGTAAGACATTTTCCTGCTATAGTCGGCGGGCCTGTGGGGTGGGTAACATGTGTCGCCATCTCTGCCGAAGGTCCCCGGTTCGAGTACCGGTAGGGGATGAATAAAAACAATGAGAGACACTCGCGCCAATTGCACGTGGATTAGTATCAAACAAACTTGTATATTGGATCGCTGTCATCTTTAAATGAATAATTATTTTCCGTCTTCAGAATATAAAGTTACCTCCCATATTAAATTTACATTTGGCCTATGTAATATATATAATAGATATAATTCAATAAGCTTAATGAAAGATTTCGATTTTTCATTTTATTTTTATTTGAAGTAAATAATTCTACTAAAACATGTATATTAATTGAGATTATGTTTCATATTTGAACAAAAACTTTGGTAAAAACTGATTGTCCAAAATATAAAAAATAATATTATATTTACTTTCAACAGTATCTAATTGTTTTATTAAAATAATTTCAAATGAATCATAAATAAGATATCACCTTCAATTTAACAAAATAAAACGTATTTAAAAATGTTTACTCGATCAACAAAACTGACATGCAGAACTGGCATAATGACTGAAAATATTAATGTACCATAAAAACGATGTATTTTTTAAGATTATTATTTTTTTTCAATGTAATAATATAATTCATCTACATTGTTTATTTTCATATGTTAAATCTTTCAAAGGGTTAATTTATTGTAATGATTTAATTTTCGAGAAACATTACAAAGACCATTCATTAAAAAATATTCACGGCGAAAATAAACGCAAAAATATATTTTATTACTATTCTTTTGATTTAAGAAATTTCTGTGTCATGCCCAATATTTTCAATTAAATATGTAATAAAGAAAATAATATGTTAAATGACCTTTCCAACGTTATTCAAATTATTGAGGAAATCTAGATATTATTCCAGACCAAGGAATCCAGTCGGTTCATCTATTATTTGCTAGGTAATTAATTACCTACGTGTGTTACTTAGGTATTTTTTTCAATCTCTCAAAGAATTTTACTTGAGTTATATACCGATTATTTTATTTATCGACTCTAATATATAAAATGTTTGTCTCCCATGGAAACCCGAAAAATTCAATCAGAAAATGAAATTTTCTGAAAGTCCATCGAGATTATATGATCTTTATTCAAAAAGAGTGAGTTTTACCGTTTACTTCGTGATTCATTTTCCAAGTCGTTAATTGTGAAAACTTCCAACATCACCAGGATTGAATTGGAAATATACAAATTAATTGATTTATTTTCAAAATAATTTAGTCACTAAACTGAATTTTGTTTGTTCTTCAATATTAATAAATGAATTTGACTTTTAGTCATGCATCCAACCATAAAGAGGGCAAGATTACGTGTTTATTATTAACTGTCAATAATTTTAAAAAAGTATTCTTATATAAATTTTCCTGTTGTTTTCCTTTTCTTTTTACATAGCATGTTGTTTTTATTAAATTTATGACTTGTGGAAATTGACAAACAAAACTGGTATTGTGTGATAGTGTTTAGATTTTGTTTCATAAAAGTTTTAAAATGTATCATTTTTGATGTGACAAAAGATAAGAGCTACGATTTTAATATTTGCAAAGCTGTGAAAAATTTGACTTTTTACTATTTTACACTAAAAAATCAATATTGTTGAAATAAAAAATCCAAGAATTACTTTGGAATGCTTATTACGCCCTTTATGAATATTTGAATACGGTGAATAAAAAAGGCACCAAAAATAAGTGAGTTTGTTGAAATATTATGTGTCACATAAAAAAAACATTTCTGCATAATCAATTTTCTTCTTTTTTTATACTTAGTGCCTGTATTCGTTTAAAACTTATAATCATTTTATCTACGGCATAATCAAAAACCTTAAGAAGTCCAAGTAGGTAATTTCACATTTTTTATTTTGTCTCCAGTAAAATAGTGTTGATAACAACATATATAATTCTTCACTTTCACAATACCGATTTTCATATTTTTGTTATATGTTCAATTAACATTTGTATACACAGTTTCATTGCCACAAATATAATAAATTATATGAATGTAAAAAATGATTATTTTTTTATACGAACTATAGAAGCTATTTTTTCATGTATCTTTGTTTGTAAATGATACTTAAAATATAAGTACATGAAAATGATAAATTAACACTGTGGAAATTAACCCAAAAATATTTGATGAACAACTATTTTCTTTTACGTTCAAACTTTTAACGCTCATTAGCGAGTACGTTAAACTAGTGATTTATTTAGAAGTAGTGCAAATTCAATGGTAAATAAAATATTTACTGATATTATTAATCAAATTTTAGAAATATTTATTCTGAAAATAATATAAAATACACCAAATTCGTTCCTGTATTAAAAGCATTCCAATCAGCAGGAAAATTTTACATAGGCGCACATCGAAAAATAAAGAATGATTTTTAAAAATCCTTTCATAATAATTCAATTAGGTTTTCTCTTTGGAGTGTTCGACTGCCACTCAGCCAGAACTAAACTTTTCTCTCGCTCGAATAAAATGATTAATGAAATCATTTATTATAATAGAGCCGTCCGCCATTGGATCTCATTTCGTAATTTGATTTTATTTTGACGATTTTGAATACTCATCTGAATAAAAAACAAATGATTTCTCTTAAATTTATCGTTTATTTATAATGGAGTTAATCGTCTTTATCTTATTCTCCAATTCTTTTGAAAAAACATCAACAAAGTTTACATGTTTTTTTTTTATTCATAGAACTTAAAAAATCTCTGCAAAAAATCTGAATATATTACAATGCATATGCATAAAAAGGATTTACTTAAACATAAATGAAACGCATCGAGTTAATAACCCTGTCTGATTCACCAAATCCACCAATTCTTACTGATTCGTTTATTTGCGTAGTGTTTCTGCACAACGACTTGTGCTTCAATATTTGCTTAATCAATTAAATTGATATTTAAAAAAACAGTACTTTAGTATTATAAGAATTATCAAAAAACTTGCTGGTCAATTGTAATTGAATCGTATTCAATTTAATTAAGTAGTTTTTCTGCTTACTATTGACAAAGTTGTGTTAGAGTAAGCAACCAAGTGACTGTTGATTATTTTTATATTTCCATATAGGAAAGCACGTGACTCCCGTCATCTACAAATATTAGATTGTTTTTTTTTTTTAGTCGTGAATGACGAAAATTTTAAATTTACAACTACAGACAGTTAATAAAATCAAACAAAAGTCTATCTACTAGTAAAATAAGATTAACATAAAAATCACAAAAAACATTTAAATTCAATAAAAAATGTTATGTTGCTTTATTTTCCACAATTAATACAATTATAAAGGAACTATATACATCAATAAAACGCTACACATAAGAAGCGGACGGTTCGAAAAATTGTAAATCAACCATAAACTACGATTGTCCGATTTGATAAAACAATTCGACCACCCTCAATGAAAACCAAATTTCATGAGTAATGCGTATTTGCACTGTTGTTTTACACAAGTGTTATCGTATTACATGGCAAATTTCATGCGCGGTTGCATCTCGATCTTCGACACGTGTCCTGTTAGCTCGAAGCGTGTCACGCACGTGTCCCACACACGCGCAAAGCGTTCTAAATAACCAGAAAAGCATTTTTAATGTTGTGACTGATAAATCCGTGGACAAGATTGGACTTTAATGATGCAAACGAAGGGATATGATCAATTTAAAATTTTACAATCAGTACAAAGCTGTCCCCCTCACAAAAGATATCAGCATACATAGTATAATCCAGTGTTTACCACATTATATCTTGTTGTTTATAAAACTTCATACTTGAAAATAAATTTCCCTTGGAATACCCTTTTCAAGTCACATATGTACTTTATTAGTGAAGTGAATATAGTGTGTCTGCCTCTTCTCCACGTATTTTTAAAGATACAGTATTTCTATCTTATTTCTCATTTATATCTAACCTAACTTAAAAGTAGCCTTTATTAATTAATACATTTATTGTAAATAAGAAAATATAACGATTCGTTCAGTTCTAAGATGCTTTTAGAAAGGTTAAACGATTTACACTCTTCTACAAACAAAAAGAAGAATAAAAACATTATCAATTATTGTATACTGAAAAATTCTTTCCTCTAAAGGTTATTTTGTGTATTACATATTCATTAATTAAAACAAAATAATTAAAATATTATTATTTACCACTTATACGTCAATAGATTTATGAAAAATATATTTTATATCAATTACAATAATTCATTGAAATCAAATATTATAATCAATTTACATAATGTACAACTAGGGCATACAATTCCAGACTCTTTTTGTATTTTTTTATTTTATTTCGGATTGACAATTTTTTCAATACCGGGATTGGACATTCATCATGAAACGTGTAGAAATTCGGCATTAAAATTTATTGCCCGGCGATTTCGAATTCCTAAGAATTTACGGATTTTTCAAAATTAAACGACGTGAGACTCTTTTTTAGCTTTCACGCAACCTTCTTAAATTTCCTCGAACCCGAAATCTCGAAATTAGTACTATCACAATCCCAATTTCGGGATGATTTCTGTATCACAAAATTGGATGGGATCCCGGGATTGGAGGTAGTATTCACAACCATATATTTTTAACACTAGTTTCAATCCAGAATTGAGAAGTGAGTAGAATTGCTTACAAATAAATAAAAAAATATAATCATATCCGGTGTGGGTAAAAATCAATGACAATTTGAACAAACATCCATATCTCTGAGAATAAATACTACGTCGATGCATGAAATAATCTATTTGGGCATTCGCATTTTTGATCACGTAACCAACAAAATCAATACGAAACTTTTTATTATAATATACCTGTCTATAGGAAATAAACGGTTTTAAACACGTCTGTTTTTTATTATGATATCGATTTTTTAGTACGTTCTACGGAAACTCATTTTTAACTTAGAATAAAATCGATATTTTTTAACAATCTTTTAGTTATCGATTTTGATGATACTTATGTTTTTAAATAATTCTAGACATGCTAGTACAGAGTATATATGAGCTCATAATAATTTAAGTGATTCATTTTTATCAATTGCAAAACCAAGTAAATTGGATCAAGATAGCAAAGGTTTCCAGTCGTATATTACATTGTATTTGCATACATTAGTAATTTAATAGTGTAAACGTTTTATAAAATGGCCCCACAATAAAATAAAAGCCATTGAATCTTATCTTAATAACGACATACATAATAAACGAAATCGACTGACGTTTTATTGCTACCCCTTTGTTATCTGTGAATACATTGATAAAAAATCGTACTGGAATTTCCATATTAAGACTTTACTTTAAAATAAGGGGTAGTATGTAATAATTTTCGCAACGTGCTTTTAAACAGTTTTAGCCATTTCACAAAAAAAGTTGTTGTGACCGTTTTGTATTCAATTATTACATAGATTATATTTATACTTATGATTCATGGAAATTACTTAAATTTTGTAAACAATTGCAGATTTTAATTTTAAGGTTTAGTAATCGGACAAATTCCGGGTCCGTAGTTGGGGGATCAACGTCATTGGCTTCCCAGTACGGACACTAGAGTAATTTTATTTATGTATACTGTTTGAAGGTATGGATGTCTGTGATGTCCTCTCATCCGTCGATTTCTATAAATATATAAATCGATTAGTCTTTTACACAAGTATGAAAGCTTTCAGAATATGATACCTACATATACAGTGGCGTAGTTAAGAAATATGTTGGCGACTATTATCACACGTCATTAACCTCAATGTTTGTACAAATATTGGAGATGCCATAAATCACTCTATTGGAAAATTGACAATATTATAAATGGCAAAAGTGTGATGAATAAATTTACTTATTTTATTGATCTTCATTGTGTTTTGGGAGGCCATCGTAAAATCAGCGACTGCACGGGTGGTTGTGGGTCAAATGTATTACCGTGGTGGATGATGGTGAGGATTTTAACTTGTAGTTTTTGATCAACTAACTTTTCGATACAATAATACTGTTTATCTGGTGAGTTGCTAAATTTTACCATATTTTTCAAAAACGATTTTCCTACTTATTGTTTTGATAACCCAAAATAAAATAGTGAGATAAAATTTCATGTTTTTTTTTTATAAAAAAAATCGAAGCATAACATTTTGGTTAAGAAGGAACTATCGGATTCATAATATCCACAATCATTAGAATATGAGAGAATCAAAGAGCCGAGGCTCATATTATATTATTTATAACCTCTCAATTTACCGTTGGAATGTTTTTTGGTGACATTTATAATAAATATGTAAACTTTAAAAGAATTTTATTCTGCAGTACGTGGTTTGAAAAAAAAACTCAGGAGCCAAGGCAACGTCATAATTTATGAACAATGCAAAATGTAACTTGCTTGCTAATGATGTTTCCTGTGTTTATACCATTAATTACCGATTGTTGGCACGTGATTATTTGATATGTTGTGAATATATGTATTTTGACATTCTTTTACGCTATAATATTATCATGTTTGAATTTTGTTGACTTACAACCAGCTCTGGGCTGCCTATATGTTAACAAGAGGCTAGCTTAATCTCAACGCAATTATCGGTGTTCTAGGGAAGGAGTGATTTTTTAATCACTCTTATACAATTACATTCAATACTTAAATTAGCAATCGATTGTTGCCTAATACTCTTATAATAATATGTAACAATATGCAATATTTCTTAGCTATCAATGTAAATGGCTAAAATGTGCTTCTGTGTATACCGAAGCTGTCGTACATAATATATAAGTCAGAAATTGCAGTTATGTACTTATTTGATCTGAGAATATTGTTTTCTCTTATGTTAACAAGGGGCTCGCGCGAACCCTCTCCAGTCAACCCCTGGTCAACTCCAAAACCCATTAGATGAAGATAAGGTCGACAGCCCACCGCTTTTCATACAATTGCTATGAGGTAACTACGCCACTGCACTTATATATGTATTATACAATTTAATAATATATCTTCAATTCACGGTCGTAACTAACTCAGTGGAGTTGAACCGTTGGGCAAAAACATTGAGAACATAATCTCATTTATAATTAATATACACATGGATATATGTCGCAATTAATCAACGTACCAAACTTACACTATAAACTGTTTCACATCTTCATTTCACTAAAATATCCTTATTACAATAATGAAGCTAGTTTGGCAACAGTTAACTTTAGTGATGGCGTCATTATTTGAAATAATTTATGCTCGAATTATTCATGTATGTTGTATTGCGCCTTATTGAAATTATTTAGGCATTTTGTTGGATAGTTTTACTAGACACACAAAAGGTCTTTGGTTCATCGGAGTTAATGAAACTTCACTGAATTGTATGCACAACTGTAGACCAGCAATTAGATACTTAATGCTCAACACCTTCTTAGGTCAAAATTAAGTGACGATCTTTTCAATTTATCATTTTGGCCCATTAAAGGTGAAGTGAGTCAAGTAGCATTTTAGAAAAAAATGTAAGATGCGTTGTAATATTCTACACGTCTTAAAGTATCGTTAAAGTGAAGTAACCTCAGTTAATACAAATTACAATAATGTTATAAGCGTAAAATAAAAATATGCTCTCCACGAAAGCACCAAGTAAAGACGTACTTAGTCCAAGAAAAAAGTTTGACCATTTAACTAGTTGGCTCACTTCACCTCTACTGAGCCAATTTAAGACCATAGACTTAGTTTTTGTGCTATATTTTCATCGTGAGTTTTTATTGTATGTTTTACTAAATCATTCTAACTTTAAAAAAACAATTAATTTTGTTAACCTTAGATTCGGCGAAAATCATTTAAAATATAAAATTACAGCCAATCTGAAGACGCTTCTTAAAAAGATGAAGCACGTGAAATAACATATTTATAAATTTTATTTTGATATTTTGTACTTTCGGTTATAGTTCGATTCTAATTTGATTAACATTTACTACTGTACTAATTAATTAGAGTTTACTTTACAGCTTCGTAAATCATATTAAAATTAATAAAACTTGATTATAATAATTTTATTAAATCATATAAATTTTACATTTTTTTGTTATATTACACAAAAATTACGAAAACTGTACAATTATGAAACGACTAACTAAGGAAATCTAATTTAATTATTGTAATTATATTTCAATGGGCTATTGAATAATTACTTTCCAAGAAACTTTCTACAGTAGTAGTTAAATGTGTTTCAATAAACTTTCTTCCATAAAAATAAATTTAAATATTAACAGCTCAAGCTCGAAATTAAGCGAAGTAAAATACGTGCAAAATTAATATGAAAAGAACAAAGCAAAAGAACGACACACAAAATATTCGATTATATATCAAATGCATTATAAGAATGAAAATCCGTAGTAGGTATTTGCAAGTATTACGTAGAATTGAATTACCTAGAAAGATTAGTATTGCCAACATAATTTTGTATTCAAAGGCATGGCTGTTTGTGATGTTAACAACCTCTCTCACCCATCTGATCTGGGCGTAGCGATAACGGTTAACTATCTTAAATTCTTTTACTAGTCGTTATGCTTCGCATTAATATCGGATATGCTTAAAAAATGTAGATTTACTCAATGAAGTAAAACTAAGCGTTAAATACTTTTTTTATTTATAATGTATGATCACAATATGTAGTAGTTTTGACGGTAAAGGGAATATTGAATTTTTGTTGTACGTCATATTTTCATGATTTATCTGTTTATCTTTAACGCCAAAATAATGCTCTGTAGTCAGTTCTACTCTATTTAAGTCTCCAATTCCGGGATCCCAACCAATTCTGCGATTCCGTAATCCCGTGAATAATCTTAGTAGTAATCCTTGGATTTCGTGATTCGGGTAGAGCAAAAAAAAAGTTCTCCGACTTCTGAATAATTGTGAAATCTGTCAAATCGTCACTGGAAGTTGACAAAAATACTAGAATTTCTTAATTACTAACTTTTTTCGGCAATGATCTCAAGCCATTGCGGCATGATATTATGCTAAATAATCTATCCCGAAAGATTGTGAATCTCGAAATCCCGGGATCACAAAAAGGGTCCGGGATTGTATATTATAAGCGTAATTTCAAACATAAAATATTTCGTGTATTATTGATATTGTTATTTTTACTAAAAAAAAATGTGTAATAAAATATGTAATACCGATTCGTTTTTTCATCCAAGACTGGTATTTTTTAACACGTTTTTAAAGTTACAATTGATTTAATTGTGTGCAATTATTTAACAAAAACTATTTCACTGTATAATTTTGGGATCGAAATACGTCATGCTAATCAGGCTTATCAAAACATCGGCCACACATATAACAGTAAAGTGGAAATTCGTTGTCTCTACCCTTTTCAAAGTGTCTCGAAATAAAGCAAGTTGGCCTGTAAAGTTTTCGTAATGATTTAAACGTCATTAGAAGAAAGGCTTGTAACAAGGGTGCGAAATTCCCTTGTTTTTGTTTATCCGCCAAGAGCTGTATGGGGTGTTTTATTTGGCGGCAATGGTGTGAGGGCTGGGGAGGCTGCGGTTAGTTCCCTGAGTGGCCGTTTGTCTCACTTAGTGAGGGATGGAGGCGCTAGTTGGCCGGATATGGACAGTACAGACAGATTAAAAGAAATGCGTCGCACACACTACCAACCGAAGTTTTTTTTTACGTATTACTATTTCCTTTTTATTCAAATAAAAAATATACACGATTCAGGAAATTATGAAATTACAAATTTGTGCTAAAAAGCATATTGAAAAGAGTAGTAGATACCTAAATTTATTATAATAATTAAAGACATAAAATAAATAATAAAAACTATTCCATTCAGTAAGTGCCATTTTACATTAATATTTCTAAAAAAATATCGCTTGATTTCGATTTAAGTTGCAAAAGTAATCATGCTTGATGATACATTGATCAACAAAGATAAATAATAAATTTTAAGCAAAACAAAAAAGTGTCGAATGACTTCATTGATAGACGGTTTGATAAAATAATTGTTTATTAATTTATGACATGCAAATATCGAACCCGTATTTATATCATATGAGTATTTTGGAAATTACGTGTTGTAATATTCCACAGAGAATGAAGGGAGGCCATCATTCAGTATTGGATTCAAGACGACTTTTATTATAAATTATGAAAATGTATCACGCTTAACAAAAACAGGCTTCTGATCTTTAACAATACAATCTTTGAAAAGAAGGCATTTTTTGGTTTAGCTTAACATTAATTGGTTTAGTTTAAAATTAATTGTTTGAAAATCGATTCAGATTTTTATGGCAATATCAAGTAAGGTAAGTAAGAAGTAATGTTCAAAGCACTGTTAGAACAATCAAATTACTTCTTAGGGGTAAATCAAATTTGATGAGTCAAAATTAAAATGTACATAAATTATTAATGATCGCATAAAAAATTAGCAATGATTACTCAATTATATATATTAAGTGTGTTTTTTTGAATACAATTAATCCTACAACTTTTGTAACATTCTAAGTACCAGTTTAATACGTGACATCAGATTCCTATATAAGTTATATTAAAAAAAAAATATTGACAATCATATTTTGTTAAATTTTTTGACTGTAAATATATTTTTTTAGAATTGAAAATACTTACTACTAATAAGTACGACAATTCGTACATAATAAGATAATTAGAAATTATTCCTTTATGCTTGACTGTACATATAGTCTATTGAGTATGGAGTGACCCAAACCTCTCCTCCTTGGCTCGATAACAAAGTGTTTTAAGTGACACATTTGGTGGGTGTATAAGAAGGGTGGATTATGGGGAGGTCGGTAGGAAATACCACCATTGTAAGGGTGCATTGAAAAATAGTTTTAATTATTTTTGATTGGTTTTATTAAAACTTATAAATTACATGACTTAGGTGTATTGTGTGAAATCACCACATAAAATATTTGAATACCATGTAATTATGAAATATTGATAATTTTATGATTGGGTATAAAATACATGTTCCTCTAATATAGGAGCCGATCAACCAAAATTAATAATAAGAAAAAAACACTGATATTATGAAAATAATTTGCAAATTTTCACCTTAATAAAGGATTGATAATATATTTTTTTAAATTTAACTATGGTCTTATTTTGTCTTACTTGATTAACGAAGTTATTTTCTATATATTTTTTTCATTATCATACAGCAATTGTTTTATATACCTTTTTCATTATTCATTCATATGTATTATTATAAAAATAACACGGGTGAAAATGAAACCAGTACTGCTCATAACATATCATTGTGGAATTAGTAAAAATCAAATCTAGAATTTTTATTTACATAATGCGTCATTAATTGATACAGCAGCGTAGACACGTAATAGCCGAGACATGCAATGCATGAAGACTAGGGGGCCCTAACTTCTTTATACTAAATGTAACATATTTCGTGGGGGGCCTTGCATGACGTTTACATTAAGGCCCCATATTTCTCGTCACACCAATGAATTGACACATTAAAAAATCATTATATTACCATACGACATATTTGCGTATCGTGACTTACTGTCCATATTTCAGTTTCTTGACTAAAATTATCTTTTTTCTACGTTAACGTTGAAACATTGTATTGTGAAAAGCTACACCCCTGTATACTTAACAGAGACAGTAGCAGTTCGTTTTACATTTCAACCTAACAATATGCGACAAGAAAATGACCAAACTATAAATTTAAGTCAATTATCGCAGTTAGCTGGAAGTTACAGTAAAAACGCCTATAGTACGTTCGGCACATTAAAAGGATTCACGGACCAAGTACATATATCTTTATTCTCTTGTTTTTTTTGTCAAGTTTCTCAACCCAAACTGTCTTAATTCAGAATTATGAGAGCGAAATGCAATGCCAAACGTACGGGCACTTAAAAATAATGCCTTGATACTATTACTCAATAGAACGGTAAAAAAGCTTTTAACCACGAGAATTGTTGAGAAAATTGTTGCGGAAGTGTATTATATAATAAAGATAAAATAAATTTGCCTAAAAAAATTGTTGTTGGTTGTGTATCGAATTTGTAAAGATATTTCTAAAATAAATTCTACTTCGGGTCAAATTTTTCGGGTCCGTAACGCCGTTGCTTTTATGATGGATATCACGGGTTCAAATCTCAGTACGAACAGCATTTTTTTAAGGGCTGTGGAGTCGGTTAAAAAAACCAACTCCGATATGATTTTTATAATCATTTCAGTTTCGCTTAAATATCTGCGTTCTATAAAAGTTACTAAAATAATTGTAGTAGATTTCACCAATCAATACGATGAATGGACTAATATTTTTTAAATTAATGTTCTCCAATTTATTCGACTCCAACTCCGCCTACAGTAAAAACAACCTTCTCCTACATCACAGCACTGATTTTAAGCGATTTCTGTTTGAAGGCATGGATGTTTGTGATGTCTGAAAAATTCATTCCGATCCAAAAATAACAGGGTGTAGTGAGAGCGATTAGCAAACCACTAGTCTTGTCGTAAACGTATTCTTTCTACCCTTACCTCTTAACCTCTTAGAAAAATATATGTAGAAATATCTCCATAACGAGTTGACACATTATGCCGACGAGTGGTTAACTCACATATAGCCGCAGTGTCAACGGGCTCGAATATCAAAACGATCACTTTTATACATTATTTTTTTCAATTGAAATAGTTTTGTATGTTTTCATTTTCTTACACTGTTTCCATCATTTTTTTTATTTATCCTAAAATTGTATGATATTTATCAAGATGTTTTCGCGTTTGTCATTGTTGTATGTTTTTACTGTTTAAATTAATGTGTGACGAAATGAAATTTCTTTCCAAGATGGCCAAATATCTTTATTCTTTAGTGATGGCAATTGAAAATAATAATGTTGAAGTAGGAGGCATGCAAAACGATGCATTATTTCAAGCAAAAATAAAATAAATGTCACCTCACACGTTTAAAAGTAATCATTAGGATTTTCCAATTTCAAAATGTGTATTGCCAAATATACATAAAATTTAAATTCGACATTACAGCGAATTTCAACGTGCTAGTTATTTTTGAATTTCAAGTTAATTGGTCAGGCGGTTCTGGGTTCGATTCCCGGTTAGGTCGATGTCAAATTTAGGTTTTTCAATTTAAATTTGAGACCTAAGACGTGGGTGTTTTTGATGTTAAATTACCTCAAGTGGATCTGGAGTGACTTCAAGTGAGTGATCGAGTTTTTCTCATATGATCTTTTAATTTTAAAATATTTGACGCATTGGCGTTAGCTGTAATGCCATTTTTTTTTCAATTTTAAATATAAATATAATATCCACTCATGATCAACTGACGGAGAAAAAACACTACGACATCCATGGCTAGACTTTGTAATTGAACATTTTTAAATCCCATCAAATTAGTTTATGCTCACTGAAATATTTTAAATATTCTGATAAAGGTCGTCAAAATCAATTGATAATGCATTCACGCTACAGTGGCAAAGATTTCTTCAATCTGCCTATAAGAACATTCGCATGAGAAACTTTACAAGGGCCCACTGTCCAAGCGGATGGGAGGGAGAACTGGGGTGGATGTAGTTTTGGGGGAAAATAGGAATACATTTCGCGTTTTGGAATTGAAATTGCTTGACCGTTGTCATATATGGAATATATTTCCCTTGATGCGGAGAGATAGTGCTGGCACTCTTGCATATATCTGTGATCGGCGATGGTAAAAATGATTTATATTTTACTATCACTTTTATTACTTTTTATAGTATATTGAATTGTGCGATGATTCATGGTCGATTAATATTAGATAATGAAACATGACAATATTAATTAAATCAGAAAAAATACAAAAATATGTATATTTGTATCGTCTTTCCACTTTAGCTAGACCAGGGTCAAATAGAAAAGGATCATTCTAGTAAATGAAAATATATGCTATTGAAAAACACAGTAAATGGCTTAAACGTTTTTTGTGTGTAGGTATGTGTATTTAAACCAAGGCTGTGGAGTTGGAGTTGTGAAAAACAAGCGGTTCGAACCATAAAAAATAAAATAGTTATTTATATTCAAACCACGATAGTCCATAGTGTTGACATTACATGCTTGGCTGACTAAAAATGATCTGATGGAATACATACATATATTATATATGAGTTAAAATTATATTATTGAAAAATTTCTTCTTCTGAGTTGGAGTCGGAGTCGTCTTTTTTTTACACGATTCCACAGCCTTGATTTAAACACTTATAGTTTTAATTTAAGATTTTGACTAAAAGTGCTCGTTAGAATTTCAATATTAAATTTGAACGTTCAAATTTTGTACAAGTTTTGTCACTAAATTGAATGCATTATACAAAGATATCTGGGATTTATAGACTGCAATGTGATTGCTGTAAACATTTCTATATCAGGACAAAAATGCATAAGTTACATCGGCTTGATGCAACAACTAGACTTCCTTCAATGACAATACTTAGACCTTGGAATTAGACGATCTAGATTTTAGCCCGTACGCCCATACAATGCTATTCAACACACCAAGCAAGCACATGGCCGCCTTTAGATTAAATTGTTTTTTCTTGGAATTTCATTTTTCCTGGAATACTCATCGGTTGATCCAATAGCGTTCGTCTTATTTAGCGGTGGTATTTACAGTCTCGAATCCAAGAACAAAAGTTATTACCAAGTCATCGATTGTTCCATCAATTTACGATTTTTTCTTTTGAGCATATTTTTTTAAAAATTTTCCCCATCCAATCCTAAAAATGAGGCCTATCGTATCTGTCCTAGTCCAATCTTTCAATAATATGTACTTTCAACCTTACACGTAAGGTTAAGTGTATATCAACCAGTTCTTGTAAATATATTTTCATTAAGTACTACTAACCTTTGACTTTAAATATTAATAAATGCGTGAAAAAGATTAATTTGGAAAAGGTGTACAATTTGTCCGAAAACCTGTTTAAAGAATGCAATTCCTGCTTTCAAAAGCTCAAGAAAGCTTCCTCACACCGCTTTTATTCCGGGTGGTGCCAGGTGCGTCGCCTGCGCCCCAACCTACGCCAGCCAGTACAGCCTTCTTTGCTCTTTACCCGGAATATTTTACCGATACGTTTTCAAATAAAACGGATAGATACCCAATACCACCGTCTCGTAGTCCATGGGGAGAAGCAATAGTTTCGCAAAACTTATAAACGCCTTTTGAAAAACAGACGAATCCGTGGTGCCGTATTGTATTGGATGGATCAAATTCAAATCGAAAAATCTAGTCTATAACACAATCAAAAATTTTAAAAATTAAAAAAAATATTCAATGGGAAACAGAAAGACTTAAGATAATTATTATTTTGTTCCAACTATGTTATGTTATAAGGGGATTTTAAAAATGACATTTCAAAGACGGCAACGATGTCAATTAATTAAGATCTAAATAATTAGTTTGAATGCTTTACCAACCATCGTTGACTACTGAGTTGTTTGAAAACAATTTTTAAGCCTCATTTAGACCAACTAAATACGCGGCCGAGTAACCGCCTCCACGCATATATGTTTTTTTAGCGATTCGGTTAATTTCTATGCGTCTTTCGTTTGGTTCAACAACACTCGTCAAACGCAAGTTCATGTACTCCGAAAACGTGAGCGAAGGTGTGCTACAGGTGGTGGGGATATCCCCTCGACCAAGGAAATAGAAACAGTTTCTATTCACTCGCTCACTCGAATCACTCGTCGGATCGCTCGGCATAATCTCGTAGTTAACTTCAGATTGTTAGAAAAACGCGTTTTCTAGTTATGCCACTACCAACCTGCCTTTACAAATGAATGAAAGGAATATGATAAAAAATCTTGTTGGAGCCCTAATGGTATTGAACAATTTTATCATTAATTAATGTAGCCCCAACTAGGTAGTGCCACCGTTATGTAAATTTCGTGTTTTTAGATATGTCGTAACCAATGTGTATTTAAGCAATGGATAATATTATCATTTTTTGTGAAGAGATTTAATATTGAATATGAAAGACTGGCGTTAAAAAATAAAACAAAAATTTCTGTCTTTCTTAAAAAATATAAAGGTCTACAAATATTATATCGACTGTGGAAAGGAAAAAGGACGTAACCCACAGTTTTTTCAAAACAGGTTTTTTTCGATAATCACAATGTATCAAACTTGATACACGTTCTATCAAAAGGATGCAAGCTGCAAATGCCGAATTAGTATCTAAATTTAACTTTTAAGTTTTAAAAAGATGACCTTGTAAAAAGTTAAAACCAAGAAAAAAGACTGGAATAAAAGTTTTTTCTAGACAATTTCTGTAATTAATATTAGATTATGTCAATTAAACATCAGTTTAGAAGTCTCCGTACACTTGAAGTTTGTGTATAATTCATAATTTGCATATGGCCCAAAATTATCAAAACACGTTTTTTGCGCCTCCTGTAAAATTTGGTATGTATGGGTTACGTCCTTTTTATTTTCCACAGTCGATATCATAGGCCTAGTAAGTAAACAAATGACCGTTTATGTTATGGCCGACTGATAAGAAAACATTGACATTTAAGTCGAGAGTATGCCATTATTTTTTTATCTCAATATAAATAAATAAACAGGGATAAACAAAGCATGTAGGTTATTTTTTTTCACTCGATCTCATCTCGAGCTCGGATCCCTCCAAGCGTCGAATCACGTACAGAGGATGTTTTCATAGCGCGATAACTTTACTCAACTGTGAAAGATTTACAAAGTGACCGCTAGATAGCGCCTTTCCCCTCATTCTTCTGACCGCTCTAATGCTGTACAAAAGGCTACCAGCAGACGCAACTAAAAAAAGGACAGGTCCATTTTAGTAACTGCTTTATATTGGGCTTATAATTTCATCTTAACAAACGTGCAACAAAAAAAAATATATATAAAAAATAATGGAGCTATAAAATTTGGTTGTCCTGTTTTTCCAAAAACTTCAGAAAATTCCAAGTTAAATAATAAAAATATATTAACATATGAACAAAAAGCATTTACGTGGAATATATTGTATAAGCTATTTTTAAGGCCCCTAAAATTCGGAGGCCCCAGGTGCGTGCCTCATATGCTTAAATTGTAATACGCCACTGCAAATATTTTCGATTTTTCCAATCACTAATGCATCCGATGTAGATTATATGTATATGGACTCCTAATCAATGGTGTAGTGGGGCTAGGTCGGTGACCTGCCTGCGGTGATAAGCCAGGGGGCTGCCCTGCCACCTTTTTGATTTGTTATTTAATTTTCAAGTACAATACATATTCAAAATACTGCTTATAAAATTTAAAAGTATTATATCAAAATTGATCTACCCGACGGATTTTACAAAAATAAAAAAAATAAATATACATATGTAACGTGAAGAAATTTATTGATTAATTAATTTAATTTAATTGCGTTAATTGCGCGTTTTTTTATTGATTTAATTGTTAAAACTTGTAGTTTTTTAACTTCAGACGGATATAAAAAAAGGAAATAAATCAATAACCGACCTGGTAACTATTTATTTACCACTGCACCGCTGCTCCTAATGGAATATTTCAACAGACTTTATCTGGCGACTGGTTTAAATCACTAAACCTCTTTTTTGAAGAGGTTAATGATAGAAGGCTAATTTTTGGAAAACTCGGAAATGAGTTATATTGCAATCCAATGATGAGGTGAATATTAATATCCTATAAATTTACAATTAAATCTTCACTTGATCAGGAATTGACCGTGAAACCTTCTGATCGCTTCACTGAGCTCTTACTTTTTGATAAAAGAAGCTAACATGTATTTTGTCTTTAAAGCAAATAATATGACAGAATTCAAAATATAAACTTAAAACTGCTTTTCAAGTATCTGGTTGACAGATAAATAAACGATACTTATGTCTTTGAATGATTTCCATTAAACCTCATAATAAAATACTTGTGTTTTCATTACCACGATAACTTGCCGCTTAGTTATAAGATATATCGAAAGCAGTAGCGGATTAAGCACAAGAAAGTCCCTAGGCGCAATGAAATTTGGAGGCCCTGTTTTTTTAGATAACATAAAAACGACAGAAATTGACACAATCGATTGAAGACATTGACACATCCATGGTTTCGAACTAAAACGGATAAATTTATTGAAAAAAATATGTTTGTACTGTGATTTGAACCCGTTAGATTTGTTACGAAAGCCAACGACGTTGAACACTTTACTACGAACCCGACTTTATGGTGCTTATGCTAGTTATATAATTACCATAAACAAAACTACATAGACACATTTAGGAATGTTGACTTATACGGTTTTCAAATATATGTTCCAATTCGAAATTGATATTCGATTCGAAATTCAATACACAAAGCCCCTGCGCTAGCCGCGGGGGATTTCCGGCGGATGATCGGAAAAATTGAATTTGAAAATAAGGCAACGAGGAGGGATAAAGAAGATAAAACAGAAATCTGTATTTTCATTCGCCAACATTTATTGGTTTATTCCACATAATAACAGAGGAGCGGCGGTATAATGTTGAAATAACAATTTTCAGTTTTCCGTTATTTTGTCTCGTTCCAATTGATTCACGAATACGAAAGCTCCGATATGATTCTGGATTGCTTCATTTCTTATTGTGTTTTATTCCTTTGGGAAGTGAGCGTTTTATAAAACAGAATAACATTTATCTGCTTATCCTTTTTTATTGATTTCGTAACAACATTTTATTATTTTTCCAATGTTTTCATATTTCTCAAATACAGGGGTGGGCTCAGAAGGGCTCGCGCGACCCCCTTGTTACATTTTTACTAAAGTCGGCGAGCCCCTTGTTAATTTAAGAAAAAATAATATTTTCAGATCAAATTAGTATATAACTGCAATTTCTAACATATATGTTATCTACGACAGCTTCAGTACAGATATTTTTTTTTTGGATATCAAATTTATGGAGCTTCAAGTACCAGGACGCGCCAGGGTCAAGGCTTTTCCAGTCTCCTTCATCGATATAGTTTTTGAAAAATTGTAAATTGCATCCCCTTACCATCGTTTGTAGACGGAAGGGCGTGATCACTACAGAGATAAGAATTTCACGGGAACTCCATATGCATTATTTTGCAAATCACATTTTATATGCTTCCCCCATACTATATCCGTACATGTACACAGACATGCGCATACATGCCTACACACATACAGTACACAAAAAAGTCAAACAAAGAGAGTCATTTTTGTGATGCTAAGTTCGTTCTTAAATTGTCAATTTTAGACGACATAAGATCTATGGAGGGTCGTCGAGCAGAACTGCCCACGGTCTTAAACGATTCTCAGGCAGTGTCTCGTCATAGTTGTGGAGATTAGAGATCTTCGGGTTAAAATGTTTTCTTACAGACACATGTACACAGTAGAACATTTTTAGCCATTTACATAGATTGAAAAGTTTACGGTAAATTGTATATAGTTACATATTGTTAGTGTATTAAGTAGTAGCAACCAATTGCTTATTTTGATATTGCGTTTAATTGAAGAGGAGTGCCCAGAACACCTAGAATTGCTTTAAAGATATAACGAGCCCTTTGTCAACGTATTGACAGCCCACTGCTGCCCAAATATTCAAAACAGTCTTTACCGACAATATTTCAATAATTTAAACTTACAATCTGTTTCAATATTTAAATTTAAAAAATCCATCGTTCAGATTATGTAAATTCACACAGATTTTGTCACTAACGACCCGATGAACTTGAACTGACAGTTCAAGTTCATCCGTGCACTTGAACGCATGAAGATGCCGAAATTCGAAACCCGGGTCGTTAGAGACAACATCTGTGTGAATGTACATAATCTGAACGATTCAAATTTAATATTGAAATTCCACCAAGCACCTTCAGTCGAAATCTTAAATTATATAAAAAAAACCAATTTACCTATGTGTAACTAATTCAAACAGAATTTTATTTTACACCCTGTGGCGGATTAAGCACACGAGAGGCCCCAGGCGCAATAAAAGTCGGAGGCCTAGTTTTTCAGATAACATTAAATCATTAGAAAATTATTTGTAAAATAATAAAAATATATTAGAATTTAAGCCAAAATTGTATGCGTTATATAATATAAATTATTTTTGAGGCCCCAAGAGCGTGTCATTCGCTTATAGGGTAATCCGGCACTGATTACACCAATAATTAACAATGTATGAGGCGTCTAGTTACAAAAGGCGATAAATACACATTTTGTCAAAATCGAGAAAAAATATACATTTGAGTATTCCATGCAAAATTTAACACTAAATTTAATGAAAAAATGACATGTTTCAAAACTCAATATAAGCATATGGTAAAAAATATTACAAATCTGGTTGATTCTGCGTAAGACTTTATTTAATTTTATTTTTTGTTAGCTAGTAAAAGCTGCTATATTGTTTTTTAATTAGAAATAGGATAAAAAAGAAATAACAATCTTGACCTTAAAGAAACAATTTTTCCTTGAATTTGCGTAAATATTGAAATGTGTTCACATCCCTTCTTTAACTAAATGCTTCATATGATGATAATACTGATGAAATACGTGTAAAGAGAGGATAAGTTCGAAACACGTGTCACATTTTGTAACACAACAAGTGGAATAACAAAGTTATCAAATTTAATTTTACATCATATTGTTAGTTGTTGCAAAGGTTATGAATTTCTGTTCAAAGGCAATGGATGTATGTGATGTCTTGAATTATCCCCTCCCACCCATCCTATCCTATGAACGGGGCGTATCGAGAGCGATTAGCTAACCACTAGTCCTGTCCTAGCCCTTTCTTTCTGTTGCTACTCTCTTTGGAAAAAGAGAGGTTGAGCTACTGAGTAACAAGCAGTTCTCGTAGAAACACTTCTGTTGAGATAAACTCCATTAGGAGTCCATATGCTCCATATTGGAAGCGGACACGGTATAAAAAAAACAAATAATGTCGGGTTCTATGGCGCAGCGGTAAGCGTCTTTGACTTCCGTGCTGGATCTCACTGGATCCCAGTACGAACAGTATTTTTTCGATCGATATATCAATTTTTGTTCGAAAGCATGGGTGTTTTTGATGTCTAAAAATTCTTTACTACCTTTCCGATCCTTCAATAACTGGGCGTAGCGAGAGCGATTAGTTAACCACACTAGTCTTGTCTTAGCCGTATCCTTTTACCTCTACTACTCTCTTTAGAAAAGAGAAGTTAAGCGAGTGACAGACAGTTCTCGTAGAACAAGTTATGTTGAGATACATCTATTAATAGGCCATATGCTCCTCATTGGGAGCGGACATGGATAAAAAAATACAAATTTAAAAAAAAATGTTTAGTATTTAAAACTTATCTTACATTTAATGAAACTTTTAACATTATTTAATGACACATTTGAACTATTTTTATTCTGTACACTTTCATAATTTATTTTGTCGATAACGACGCGGGTTTTACCTTTCAGCATCTGTTTTTATCCAGTGCACGAATGCACTCGAACTGACTGACTCGAACATTCTGGATAAAACCAGAAGATGCCGAAAGGCGAAACCCGCGTCGCTATCGACAAAATAAATTATGGAAGTGTACAGAATAAAAATAATTTAAATGTGACATTAAATTTTCATTAAACTCCTTCAGTCGAAATTCTAAATTATTTAATAAGAAAAAGTTTTTATTATCACTTAAAGTTACTTTGAGATTGTTGTGCCCTACTATTGATAATATAAAAAAAATACTCTCTTGGGTATTATACATAGGTTGGGGAAATTAGAAAAATAAATAAATATGTTGAAAATTATATTGTTTAGTTTTATACAGTTTCCATGGATAGATTTTAGTAGAGCTTTTGTTTATTTGTAGCAACCTGCCGTGCTAATATGTGTTTAATTCGACGTCGGCAACTTTATAAAGTTAGCGAAATGTGTGCCGGATAATCGTGTGTTGTCTCCGCCGGTTATGTAGGTGTAAGTATGTTTATGAAATGGCAACATTTGGTTTTATACAGTTTGTGATCTGGTGCAAGTTTGCCAGCCTGCGGCGTCGGTTGTCCGGATCGCCGGCCGCAAAAACTTCACGCCATACAAGTTCCCGCCAAAATGACCAAGATGGCGGCCGAAAGTTTCGGCGCCAAACCAACTGAGAACAGATTTTCCGCGCCGAGGGGATCCAGCGCCACGTGCGGGAATATTGGCGATAATGAGTTTTTTATTGCTCCATCTCTACCAGATAATACATACGATATCAGCGTTATTATTATTATTATAATAAAACTGGGAATATCAGCTATGTACATTATATTATACGAAGAGTAAGTGCAGAAAGTTCGCGAATGGTAACATTACCAGTGATCGAGAACTAAAATACCTTATATGAAATATTTCTATCTGTTCAAAAATATACATACAATTCGGTCTATCGATTCCATAAGTAGAAAAATGAGACCAAAATAAAATACGCAGCCACAAAAACGACATGTATTAGAGGGGGGTTGGTTATGGGCAGGGGTGGGCTGGATAGGACTCGAGAAGGCTCGGAGGAGTTCGCGCGAGCCTCTTGTTAAATTTTACTAAGGCTGGCGAGCTCCTTGTTAATTCAGGAGAAAACAATATTCTCAGATCAAATTAATATATAACTGCAATTTCTAACATATTTGCTATCTACGACAGCTTCAGTATACACCGTAGTACATTTTTAGCCATTTAGATTGATAAGTTTACGGGAAATGCAGGATGAAAATACAGAGAAAAAATTGTGGGAAATCACTCTTTTCGGTAGGTGCCTTGTCGTTACCACGAACTATTGATTCAAAAAATTCAATAGGTTTTTGGATCCTCTTAATTAAGGGTCCGTCAATTACAAAAAAAAAAAACTGAAAACTAAAACACTCTAATTATTTTTGAAAAAAATATTGAATTTTAACAAAATCAAAAACATCAATAATTACATTGAGTATCTTTTTTTTCAGCTTTTATTGGACATTTATACCTAATTAAATTTTGAAAACAAACTGAATATAATTATCGATATAGTCGATTTTTTAACGTTTAATTTTTTTTTCAAAAATAAATAGTGTGTTTTGGTTGATAAGCGATTTTTATTTTAAAAAGTAGGAGGTCCCTGATTTAGTACGCCACTGTCTTCCTGCTCATTTTTTACAGATAAACTATGATAATAAGGAATGCGTTACTCAACTGGGATGATTTTAAATCCTATAAAGCTAGATTCTATCAATTAAACGATTTTTTGTATTGTAAGCAATTTAATAATTTGTCTTAATTATAATAAGTGTCTCTGTAGACCGTGACTCTTCATTACTCTTCGATATAAGTATGATAAATTATTTCGAACAGAAATGTATCTGGCCATTGATTATTTTTTGAGAAATCGTGGACATGAATTGTTTGCTCTACCAAGGTGTAGAACCAGCCTGCCAATGGGGATGCCACTGGGGAGAGCTTTAACGGTATTCAACAATATTGCTTCGGATGTCGACATATTCCACGTAGACGTGGGTGAGTTCCGACGAATACTGTTTTTTATGTATTAAAGTAGAATTCGTCGGAGCTTAATCAGTTGACTTCTTTGCCATTTTTTTTCTACTGATTTTAATATTAAATTGTACTATTTTTTTTCTCCATTGTAAAAGTTTTAAATTTATAATTTGTCAACCTTGTGCAATGTTAATTAAATAAATAAATAAATTTATTTCTATTAAAATTTCTCATTTTATTATATCGGATCAATCAGTTTTCAAATTGAATGACTACCCCTTGGCATATTTTCTGGTTCCGCCAGTGTTACTTACACACTATTGTGACGTCATTTTGAGGAACATACCAATATGTATAAAGAATTTAATTTGCCTTTATTACAAACGTATTAATATTATGTTTGTTCTGAAATGTACTCTCTAAGCGGGGACGTGTTCTACGTACCAAACCCGGCTCACGCTTTTAAAGACTACACTGCTGCTTGAATTTTACATAAATTCGTGAACCTGCAGGTTGACGATCGCATCGGAACAAGTGGCGACTAGCATAGAACAAAAGTATCATTAAACAGTAGTCAGGATAGGAACAAAGAGGTGGCTTTATAAAATAAAAGGGAATCATATATTATGTATGTGCTATCCGTGGACTGCTTTATATTCAGCTTACGCCCCACCCGTGTGGCGCAGCAATACATTCTCACCGTTGATTGGGTATCAAAATGCAATTAGGCTGTGCCCTCTGGCTACGGCTAATCCGAGTTTTGGATGTAATTCGCTTAATCGAAAATCATTGGGGCGATATTGTATGAAATAAATAACATGCAAATGTGGTGCTGGCTAATTAGGTGACCAAATCTTTGCGAATATTATGGTACGCTATCATCACATAAAGATTAGTATTATAAGTTTAAAAAATCTAAAATATAATGCGAAGATTTATGACCGAAATTACGACAAAGTAAGACAGAGGCGTAACTGCAGCATCAGCCAGTCTCTCCTCGGGTACATATTCCATATTCCCGTATTTTAAAAATCACGGTGATTTCAATGAATTTAAAAAGTAAATATTAAGTATCCATAAAAGATATTTCATAAATATTTAGTTTGATTTTTAATATTGAATAAATTGATTAATTCTTCTAAAATTAATGGCTGACTAAACACAGTCTGTGTTGCATTTCTTTAAAAAAATGAAATTTTTGCTTATGTATGCAAAATACTGGCCCATTAAGTCAGTGGCGGATTAGTCTATAAGAGAAGGAGGCACGCGCTTGGGGCCTCCGAATCTTAGGGGCCTAAAAAAAGCATATGTTATATCATAAAGCCATTTAATTTGTCTTATTTAACGTTGACTTTTGCAACGCTTTTATTTTATTCGAACAACAGAGCCTCCAAATTTTATTGCGCCTGGGGCATCCCAAGTGCTTAATCCGCCACTGCATGATACACATTTTAGTTGGTGTAGAAATCCTTGTATGTCCTTTTACCTGCAACAACGACGAATATAAATCAATTATTTTTATTCATTGTCATAATTTGTAATCTCGTAATAATTATTCGTTACAATAAATTATTATTCCAAATAAACAAAATTATTAGGCCTTTTCCATAAATTTGATGTAAACAATGCCATCTAGCATCATAATTTCAATACATATTTTATCTGACTGAATCGTTGATAGTGTGTCTATTGCCCAACAGATGTCTATCCAAAGCTAAGGTTTTTTTTTTTTAAATTCTCCATTTGACAGATACTATTTCAAAATTTAATAATGTCCAATAAAAGCTGAAAAAAAAATAAAAACTGAAAATCATTATTTATGTATTAAATTTTGTTAACGTTTTGGGTGAGATACGAATTTTTATTGAAAAAAAATAGGAGCTCCATGCTTAAGCACGCCACTGGCTCCCTGTTCCTTTTTTACAAACAAAATTTATCACAATATGATAATTAGGATTGCTTATCCCAACTGCGATGATTGGAAAATCCTATTAACCTAGATTCTATCTATTAGGCGATTTTTTGTAAATGAGCATTTTAATATTTTCTCTTAATTATAGGTGTCTCTATAGACTGTGAGAATTACACTTAAAAAAATTAAAAGCGTATAAAAATGTTTTATTTACATAGAAGTAAGTAGGTATATTTCTATATAATTTTCAGAATTTATTTATCATCGATAAACAATTCAAGTAGCCATAAGCAATTATTTTGTGTGGTAACTAAAATCATGGTAACCATTACAAATATTAAGCCGATTTGAATTGTATGCAATTATTCTCGAGGAGTTACTCACTGAATAAGGGTAGCCGGTAAATTGCTCGAATGGAAATTGCTCGAATTACAAATTATTCTAATTGCTTGGTTATTTAAAAGATTTTTCACGACTTTTTCTACGAATTTCATTTTTATCTTGTGCGACACTTGTTTAGAGAGTGAAATAAAAAAATAATTTTCGTAAGTATTTATTTTAACCGTGTTCGCTCAAAATGCGGAACATATAATCTGTTAATGGAGTTTATCTCAACAGAAGTGTTTCTACGAGAACTGCTTATTAATTAGTTACTCAAACTGTTTATATATATTTCCAGAACACATAGAAGACTAGGGCTAAGACAGAACAAACGGACAGAACAAACGGAAACAAATTGATTATCTTGTTATTCGAGCAATTTACCGGGAACCCTGAATAAGGTATGTTAGTATTTTTTTCTCACATTAAAATCGAATTGAAAATAGTTGTGATGCTATTGTGTCTTAAAACTGTTACATGCATTCATTAATTCAACAAAATTGTCATTTTCTGACAAAGGTAATACATATTATATATAATATTGAATATAGTTGAGTGACCATTTCGCTTGGACTATCTTCCTTCGTGGTTCCCCAGGTTTGAATCCTTGAATAGAATATTTCAAACAGTTACTTGTCTTAGTAAGATGTCATATTTTATCAACTTCATATGCATATACGATCTCAAAATTACACAAAAAAAGTACAGTTAACCATCCCATGGCGTACTCTGCTACAGAGTGGATTTCTATGGCGTGCGTGGCAGTTACTCTCACAGCGTTCCCTTCTAACGTTAACTTTTCTACAAAATGCTGAATTTTCAAGATCAAATATTATACATAAATATGTACATTGGAAGAAAAAACTATAATATCTGAGCTTGTGAACAAACTTAAAATGGAGCAAGTTAATTTAAAACATTATGAAAATGGAAAAATGTTTGATGGGTGTATTTTGTAAAATTTACAAAATAAAAATGAAAATACCTAGCTTAAAATTTTGTAGTCTTCTACGGCAGTGCTCCGCCACCGATGTGCTGTGAGCCGGATACAGGTGTGCGGCGGTCAAATACATAATAAAAAAATATTTTGACCAATAACTTAGGGTTGTGTTGTTAAATATCGAGCCGAATATAAAACCTTTGTGTTCATTGAAACAAGCGCAGGTATCATATTAATTAGTTATTATTTTATAATAATTATTAAGATTGCATAAAAGTAAATATATTATAGTTTTATGTGTGTATACTTAACATAATTATATACGTAAAAAACGGAAATTGATTGTAAAATTTGTGTATCAGTCAGCGGTGGGCTGCCAATACGTTAACAAGGGGCTCGCTTAATATCAACGTAATTTATCAGTATTTATGCAATTATATGCAATACTTTTAAATAAGCAAACGATTGTTACTTAATATGTACATTTAAAATATGCAACAATTTGCAGTTTACCATAAACTAATCAATGTAAATGGCTAAAAATGTACTTGTGTATATTGAAAGCTGTCGTAGATAGTATGTCAGAAATTGCAGTTATGTATTAATTTGATCTGAGAATATTGTTTTCTAATAATTTAACAAGGGGCTCGCCGGGCCGTGGTAAAATCTAACAAGGGGCCCGCGCGAGCCCTTCCGAGCCCACCCCTGGTATCAGTTTAATACCTATATATTTTTTGCTTTTGGTGTGCCGCGGAATTCTAGGAAGAATTTTGGTGTGTCGCAGGCGAGATAAGGTTGCGGAGCACTGTTCTACGGGGCGGGTTTCTATAGCGTGGTCTTGAAATCGGCGCTATAATAGGGTTGACCGTACTTCTCCACATGTTCCACAAAAAGAGCAGACGTGGTTAAATAAACGTTTCACGTAATAGATGGCACTCAGAATTGTATTGAAGTGTAGCGATAAATTTACTGTTTGATAAACTGTTTTCCATAATATTATTATTTTCAGATGAAGATCCAGTTCATATAAATATATTGTGCAGCTTTGGTGTCAGCCAAATTCATACACACTGTTCTGCATACACAGAGCCCACCGAAATGCAATAATTGCTTCGTTAAATCTTATCGCCCTTGCAAGGATTATTATGAAAATACAAATATACCAGTCCCTGCAAATGATAAGGACCACCATGTGTTGCCCGAGCATCGACCCGGGTGCAAGAACTGCTGGTGGCGGTGCTGGGTTGGAAACAAACCCTTAGTCACAAGAAGAATGAAAACAACACCGAAGCCTTTCGTTTGTGAATTGTAAAATGTAAATGTATATATTTTTTTAAAAGCATGATGTTTTTAAAAATATAATCAATAATGTGAAAAAGCATTTCAACTCAGTGTTTATATGTTATCTATTGATACGGTTTGGTTTATTGTCATCCGCTCCCACTACCATTTTTGTAATGAAAACTGGCAGAATTTTAAAATATGTAGCTAAATTAATTGTGTTTAAATGTTGTTATCATGTAACCCGTAATATCAATTGTTTTAGTATCTATGGCCTTAAATGGCAACATTGTTTTTCGACACCGATGTGGTTTTTGTTGCTCTTTTTGTTGCTTTTTGGGACACGAACCGAACACAACGTGTGTGGGGGACACTTCCCGGTTCTGGGACTTGGTTACAGAGACCTTTATTTGTAAATTCACTTGCAGTTTTTTTATTTTGTAATTTTTCGTCCTAGATGAAAGAACTGAGATTTTTCCATTTCGACAAAAATTAAAATCCATTTTGTTCTCTGCGCAGAGTTCTTTGCCATGTGAAAATTTTTCAGGTGGCAAATTTTTTGATTATCTATGAAGATGTCATTATTACTAACGGCCATGTCGATTGCAGTGTCTTCAGTGTTTCAAAAACTATATTTTTCAAACTGTTCCGTACTATAGCATGTCGAGCACTATAAAATAATCAGAGAACTGGGAAAACTTACTATAAGTCATACCCAATAATGGTGGGCATGCTGGCTTGAAAATGGCGCAAAACCAATACAAACTGTGACTCCAGTGATTGGAACGACTACAACACCAAAACCGAATTATGCGAATTGTAATTTGTAATCAATAAATGTATTGCAAGGAAGATAACCAAAAATTTAAATAGTTTTACTGTAATAATTATTTGTTATATTCCATGAAAAAAACTTAAAAATAACCTTAACATATAACACAACCTAGGTTTACACAGTGCCTGGAACTGATCCTTGACAACATTCACCATTGTAATTGACGAGCAAAGAGGTGGTAAAACAAACACTACTCCCGAATTAAATTCATAGTTTTTTTTTTTATTATTTATTTGTTAAGCCAGACGTGGGGAACTTGCGGCCTCAAGGCCACTCTGGTGCGGCCTTCTGGCCAATTCTGCAATTCGTAAATTCGTAAATTCGGAAAAACGAGGTTTGGAGATAATCTGGAGGATTAGTAAGTAGGGTGCGGGATTGAAAATTTATCAATCCCGTCCTAGTCAATGTTTACTGCGTACTTATGTCGAATTAGAAAAATGAATGCGGCCTTTAGAGAAGAAAAGGTTCCCCAACTCTGGTCTAGACACACTCCGTGATGTTGCCGGGATAGTCAAACTTTGCTTTGATTGTTTTAAATTTCGTCACTTCTTTTTGTTTGCTTATCCTGTAAAAACTCTTTCAGATTGCTCCGGACTCTAGACCGGTATTTCTCTTTTTCTTTATTATCGGCCATTACCTTTTGTTCTGTTCTTGTGTTGAAATTATTTTTCTGTTTATGTAATTAAAGACTGGTTCCTTAAATTTTCATTTGGTTTTATTATACCCTTCCCTTTTTCTTGGAACTACGAAAATATAATATATTATTACCACCGTATACAATACAACATATTAAGATTATTAAATTAACTGAAAGTAGGAATTAAAGATTTGAGGAACTTTTTTAGTTGAACAATCTATTGTGCTGAAAAAAACACACTTTTTTCTTTAAGTAGTGCAGAAGCTGAACGAGATTTAAGTGTTGTATATAATATAATTACAAGCAAAGAAGCAAACTTTCATTCTAACATAAAAATTAACTGGTGTTTACTGTCAATTCTTGGTGTAAATTGGGCATGCAAAAACGTTTAGATAGTGAGTCGCAAAAAAAAGGATTAATTATGATGGTTTCGGACTGCAAGTAAAAATTAAATTTAAAGTACACTCAACCCTCTTTTTACACAAGGATTTGTATCATGTAAAAAAATTATGCCTCATGTTTAAAAAATCATTCACCGATTTTTTTCATTGACAGATGTCTCTGTCATAGATTTCACAGCTTTACCAATACACATACTACCTATGCCGAAACGTAAATCACCAAGCATTTAGAAATGTTCCAATTTGGTTGATATAATATGTATAATGTAGCAGAACTGTGAAGAATAAAATCTTTTCTTGACATAATTAATAATCAAACGTGAAATTATGTTGATCGTATAAGTTAAGAATAAAAAAAATAATGAAATATTCATTTCAGATGTTAGGTATGTACAAATCTTTTCACAGACTTGCATTATAATCAATCTCACACACTTAATACGAAAATACAAAACATTTGTTGTTTTAAATACGACCTACTACTACCACAAAAAAAAGTCAGACCGCCCTCTGCTCACCACCCAGTATAACTGGCATATAAAAGCGGAAACAAGAAAAACATCATACATACCTCAGACAAAAGGGAAACTGCAGCACGACTCCACCATCCCTGTAAAAGGTTGAAAGACACCATCATAAATGGCATGCGAAAAATAGTTTTTTATACGATGAAATTTTGGACTATCTTCATATGGCTGACATCGTTAACAGTAACCGCCATGGTTAGAAATAAGTCTATGAAATTGATGCGCCAACAAAGGTCCTATTATTATCCTTGGTGGTCAAATGGACTCAACAATAGATTAGAAAAACCTTCAAAAACAACAACGACAACAACACCAAAGCCTTACGTGTGTGAATTATGATTATCTATACAAAAATATATTTAAAGAAACATAGCCAATAAAAGTGAGAAAAAAAAACTGCATCCAGTAAAATATTATTATTTATCAGCAAGTTTACGAAATTTCTTTTTTCAATAATCGATTTGCATGCGGTGTCAACATCTGAATTAACAGTGGTCTAATGAAGGAGCCATGGAGCCGGCAGGAAGATTCCGGAACGTGAATAACCAACCATTTAGTAGAGTTCTAATTTGGTTTATATAATATAATTTAGCAAGACTGTGAAGAATTAAATCTTTACTTGGCATAATTGATAAGTAACCACGAAACTGTGTTGATTGCATAAAGAATAATAAATGTTTGAAATATTCATTTTAGACATTGTTAATCATTTTGTTGGGTATGTACAATTCTTTTTTCCATTTGACTTACACCTGATTCTCATAATTTTACCGACTTACATTATATTCAGTTTCACACGCATGAGGAAAATACAAACCTTTTGGTTATACTTGGATGTTCATTAAAGTTACCATATTTACCATTGAAGTAAATAAGAATATCATTGAAATAAATTTCAACACATTCTCTTAGAATAATTAAATAACATATTTTAGAAGCCTCTATATTGCTACAATTATATTTGTATAGAAATATTTATTATATAATATAAAAATATATAATTATAGCTAAATAATAAAATTATGTCAATGGGTAGTTTTGTTGCATTATTACAACTTACAGTAATTAAATATTGAATTGGAATGTTGGTTATTTTCTATGCAAACGTTTATAAGGTAAAATAAATTCGATATTGATCATGAAATGAAGAAACTTATGGGGATGAAACCCACTAGTTAAATACGTCATTGTTGCTTTATTCGCCATTTAAAAAAGACGATTTGATAGAATTATAAGGAATACCTTCATCGCTGTGATGTTTTTACTAGCTAGATTTTTTTGCACTATTTATTGCACGATATTTAAATTTACTTTTTTCTCATTAATAAATGTCACGATAACAAAAGTAAAGCTTTGCTTCACTTTTAATACAAATGAGATGGCATATAAACAATACTTTTTCAGATTGTGAAATTTTGGATCATCTTAATATGAAATTTGATAGAATTTTACCTTAATAAGGTAATTTAACAGACAAAAATAAGCCTCTGCTTAAAATGTTACCACTAGCACAATATTGGCCTTTTACAGAAAAATATTAGTAGAATTTGATAAAAATGAATACTTTAATCAGCTGACCTGTTATCAAAATTTCTAGCTAGTTCTACTATTTACCTATTTATCTCATCAGTATCATATATATCTCATAATCACCGTAGCCAATACTAAAACTTTGTCCTAACCTTTATTAAAAATACATTATGAAATGATACAGCATGTGTAAAATAGTTTTTCAGATGATGAAGTTTTGGATTATCTTCATATGGCTGATATTATTTACGATAACCGCCGCAGACAGCGATAGATTTATCAAATTGATGCGTCAACGAAGGTCTTATTATTTTTTTCCTTGGGTGTCAAATGGAATCAACCATAGCATAGATAAATTTAAAACAACAACAAAAAGAACAACAACAACAAGAAAACCAACAACTACAACAACAACACCAAAGCCTTATGTGTGTGAATTATGATTATCTATACCAGCCATACTTAACCTGTGGCCCAGTCAGCTGTTATGTGCGGCCCAAAATAATTATAGTCACCAAATATTTTTAAAAGATAGTTAAAAGTTTGAATTAATATCAAAATTCACATTCATTTTTAAGTAAACGTTTTAAAATTTAGGATACATTGGTATTTTTGTTTACTTTTGACGTGTTTTTTACTATGAAAAATACATGTATACATATGTATATATATTTACATAAAATAAAAATAAAATATTTTGACATAATACATACATATCTATGCAGTATATATAGTATGTTTATATTTACAGTTAACTATAAATATGTTGCGGCCCATGTAGAGAAGCAAAAATCGGAATGCGGCCCGGAGGAAAAAAGGTTGAGTATAGCTGATCTATACCAAGGATGCCCAACTGAAATCACTTGTTGGTCCAAATAAAATAATTTTTGTCTCTGATGGGCCACACATAAATATATTGAATCTTAATAATAATAGAATATTTTTGTATTAATAATAAATAAACAGCTCACAATAAAAATAGTTTTATTATTTTTTTAAATTCTTAATAAAATATAATCTGACCGTTAGAGCGAGATAGCAACTGACGGGTGCCAATCTGTCTTGTTCGGTCTACTACCGCTGTTCCTTAATACTTACTTAGTAGATAGTAATCAATAAAAGATCATGATCTGTAAATTTATGGTTCTATTCATTTGGGGGGGGGTCTTTAGAAATTGGCATTACCACAAATGAATGTATGGCAGCGGAATGCGACACCCAGGCAAAAATTCATCACAAATTTAGGAATACATTATTTTTATTCTATTCCAATAAAAAAATCCAAAATGTACAGAATGTTGAAAACCTCGAACGGGCCACAAAAACCTTCATGCCTTCATGTTTGAACATGCCTGATCTATACAAAAATGTATTCAAATAAACAACCAATAAATAAATTTAAAAATAACTACATCTTAGATAACATCATTCTTTATCCGAAAGTTTATGGCACGGAAAGTTTTTTTAACTGCATTTTACTTTGTGAATTTATTTATATATTGATTGCTAATATTCACAAATCACACATGGTAGGGATATAATTTAGTATTAATAAAGCAGAGTGCAAGCCGTGAACTCGATGGATGAATCTGAGGATATTGACGAAAGGAAGTACATATATTCTAAGAGATCTGGATCGAAGATGACATAATAATTGACTTTAGCTCTGGGAAGCAAATAGTTTCGAATAAATATTAACTAAGTTTCTAAGCACCACAGAAATTTTATCTATGTAATTAAGTTACTTATTACTTATATCAAAAACATACACGTCATTAAATCACAGAAAGAGATAATGCTTGAGTGTTGTGATATCTTCATCATACAAATATGATCATATTATCTTTTACTTTAGATTTTACGTTTTAAATTTTGTTTCGAGTTATTTAAGCCAGAACGCTTCTTTTGTCAAGATCTTTTACTAATTAATCAATTCAAGCGTTACCATAGGATGCAATCCCAATCATGGGGGTCATTTACAAGCAATCATTTACCACTCCACCGTATGACTTAAATTAGTAAGTGGTACTTAGGTGGAATAATATTTTTATTACTAATTTTGTATCACAGACTTTTATACTTTTCAAGCACAAATCAAATCAAACTATTTATGAAACTGTCTTGTATTGGGATTCCGGTTTATGAACTCTGTAATCAAACCATTGACGTCAACCATTCAGGTACATGTTTGGAATATTCATTTTAAATCCTAAAAATGGGACATAGCAAAATCAAAGAGCTCAACATATATTTTGTCCTAGCCCTATCCTTATACCAAGACTCTTTCTGAAACAAACAAAACGACTGAGATTTATGATATATTTATGATTATGAGTTCTTATACTCTATATTAGGAGACGACATGATTTCAAAAAAATAAGCTATATTTTATGTGCTTACATAATAAAACTCATCAAACTAATTTGTATCTTTACAAACTCACTGTAATTATTTTGGTATTTTTTTTATATCGACCAAGAGTTTTTCAAAATTCTATCAAGTTTTTTTAGATTTAGTCGATTATGCTAATGTTTGTAAAAAAAAAACATTCTGTCACATAATCGAATGCTTTTCCCTCTGTGACAAATAATTTAACTCTCGCGGCTAGGAGACTAGAAAAATACTTCTCTGCCGATGGGGGTCGTTTAGGGACCCCAGTGGTTTCCTCATTATTGGCCTTATTCTTATGAATTCCAAAAAAAAAATAGTCTAAGGGCTTTAAAATATCTCTCTGCATCATTCCTCATACATTTTTTTTATAAAAATCCGTGGTTTTTTTTAATAAATAATCATATTTTAAGTTGCGCGTAAAAAAAGTCATTCCAGTACAAATATGAATTTGCAACTGACGCGTTCAGCCCAGTTATCTTACGAACGATCGCTAATAAGCGGGCGCTTATCTCGTTATCACATTATCGCGTATTTATATAAACTACAAAAGGTCCAAAAAACTATGATATAAGAATACCTTAATTATAAACATTGTATCACCCATTTTAAAATAGATATTTAAGAAAATTTGGGTATTGGGGTCGCATTTCTTGAGCTTAGAACCGGAAAAGTTATAGTGTATAATAAAATTATAATATAATTTACTTCCACAAAGCATATTGTAATGTAGCTGGACTGTGGAGAATCGAATTTTTTCTTGACATAATTGAGTTACCTCGAAATTATGTAGATTGAGTATATAAGAAATAAAATAAAACGAAAAAATCCATTTGAACATTGTTAATACAATGTTAGGTATGTACATCTTTTCCTATTTATTTTATGCGTGAATTACCATCAATACACATATAGATCTTAATTAGTATATGTCTCGCTTGGTATATTGGAGGGCTTAGCATAGTTCAGACTAGACAACTTTTAATGATTTTGATTAGAGGTGGCGGTTATTAATCAGTATTAAATACGGAATTTTATTTCCTCTCAGTGAAAAGTTATCTAATGGAATATAAAATTTGTATTTAAAAAAAAGTCGGAGAAAAAAACACTCTTTAAGAACACTTTTTTCAATCCTCCCTTCACAGTATACAACCTCATCGACTGAGATGTTTGTAAAATGAGAGCAAGCTAGATTTCATAATTATTTTACACCAATGTTTGTAAAAAATCATTTATCTCATGAAGAGATATCAATTTTACAAATACTAAGACCTTTGCCTTACTTTTAACAAAAACTACCATAAAATGATATGTTTTGTGAAAAATAGTTTTTCAGACGGCGAAATTTTGGATTATCTTACCGATATGGATGCTGACATCATTAACAGTGACAGCCACTCATGAAACTTACTATAAAACAATGCTTCAACAAATCTATTGCACACACTGTCACGTCAGGACCGATTATTCTTGCAGCGTATACGATGACTTAATGAAGAAAAATAGACCAGAAGCCTATATACATAGAAGACATCCATGCAGCGCTTGTTGGTGGTCATGCAGGATCAACAATAGCACAGTAGAACCAACAACGACAACAACAAGATGAACGACATCAAAATCTCGTGTACCTATGTGAAATATAATTATCTAAGCAAACATGTATTCAAAGAAACATAACCAATAAATATTAGAAAAAAAAACTTTAACCCGTGTCAAGTATTTTATTATATTCAAATTAATGACATATAATACATTATTATATATATTTGTACATATACTGTCAAACCATTGTTATCTACCCTTGTAGTAATACTGAATTATTTACAATAAATTGGATAAAAAACATTAGAGATGTACCAGCGTAACTTGACTGCCCGCGAGGCGCCACCATCGCATCATTAACGTTGCCATAGTCAACACGTCCTAAGGCGACAATTTTAGTTCTGAGTTCTGCCACAGTCAAGTTAAAATGGTACATCTGTAACACACCGTAACATGCTATAAATCTTATGAACTTTTACTTTTACTTTTACATAATTTGAAAATAATGTACACCAATTCAATTCTGATTAAAGCTATTTTTGAAAACAAAAAAACTAAAAAAAAAATTTTTGAAGATGCGAATCGAATTTCATTAAGTTTTTAAAACGATAAGTAATACTCAACGTGCATAAATTGGGATGTTAAAATTTCACGATAATCGAAAATTACGATTATCTCAAAACAAGATTTCTTAACTTATTGCCTACTCCCGGTATATCGACGATATAATATAGCAAGACTGTGAAGAATTACATATTTTCGTGACATAATTGAACGTAACCATGAAATTTAGTATATTGCATACCTATTTTTTTTATATAAAAACAAAAAAAATCTTGAAATATTTATTCCAGACTGTAAATCACTGTTAACCATGTTTGGTATGTAAAATTCTTTTCTCTATTTGGCTAACACATATTTTTCATAATTTCATTATATTACTATTGGAAATTTAAGTATGTACAGGCAGTCCCCGACTAACGACGGGTTGACTTACGACGATTCACACTCAGAGGTGGGCTGCTAATATCTTTACAAGGGGCTCGGTAAATCTCCGCCATATTGCCTTTAGTCTATAGATGATACATCTTCGTATTACAATTAAACAGAAATTGCAGTTAGGTGCTGATTTGATCTGAGATGAATGATTTTCTTAACTTAACAAGGGGCTCGCCGGCCGCGCAGAATTTTAACAAGGGGCTCAGGCGCGCCCCCCCCCGAGCCCTCTCCAGCCCACCTCTGTTCACACTTATGACACAAAAAATAACTTGATAAAAATTGATGTGCAGCGGCGACATATTTTGTACGATCATGTTTTTAGTTACTGTTTTTTGCTGGTTGTATGTTTTTATTTTAGAAAGAAAACATGAAAATGCTGTGTAAACTAAAATCATTTAACTTTTACGATATTTTAAGTCATGTAGAATATTATAACGCATTAAACGATTTTTTTCTAAAATACCACTCGGCTCACTTCACTTCTCAGGGGCTCATATTATATGTAGAACCAATGAGTCTGAGAACAGCAAATACTAGTTGTTTTTAACGCGTCATATGTTTCAGGCAAGCTATTCCTTGTATCAAATATTACTGTTTCTATGTTAGACAATCTTTTCATAGATGTCCGCTTGTGCTGAGAAATTAAATTGGATTTCTCTATTTTGATTATTTTTTCCAAATGGCTTGTCAGATCTATAAGTTTGTTGTTTCACAGATCCTCGCTTTTCTTATCTATAAACTGCATCTAAAGTGAATTTCGAGGTAACTCAATTATGTCAAGAAAGAATTCAATTCTCCACTGTCTGTGCTTAATTTTGGCTAAATTAACTTCGTTGATATTTATTTTAAGAGGGCATACTATGAATACTGGTGAAGCCTGAATTGTTAAAAAAGTTCATCACAACTGTCCTTCACTTTTTTCAATACTGTACTGAACTAATTTGCATCAAAATAAGCGTTTTTCTGTCGCAATACTGTTTTAAATACTTGATATGAATTAATTTACTTTTCTCTACCGCTTCGAACAATGTACATATTATATATGAATATGATAACAAGGAATACTATCATTAGATGACATGTTTTCAAAATTTCAATCTAGCTGAATTCTTTTGTTTGCCACTCATTAACCAATCTATCTCATTAATAATATCACCCTAAAAAAATACTGAACTTTTGCCTCACCTTTAAAAAATACATTATGAGTTGATTGATATAGCATATGTAAAATAGTTTTTCAGATGGCTAAATTTTGGATTGTGTTCGTATGGCTGATATTATTAACAATAATAGCCAAGCCTAATGATGAATTTATTCAATTGGTGCGTCAAGAAAGAGACAGCAATTATCATCCTTGGTGGTCAAATGGAAAGAACCCTAAGCTCAGAACAACAACATCAGACCCTTGAATATGTTAATTATTATTATTTATCCAAAAATGTATTCAAAGAAATATTACCAATAAATGTATGAAAAAAAACTACACCTCTATCAAGGATATAATTTTCCTTAAATTAATGGTATTTTATTCAATAAATGTATTTTAACAAGGTTCAGAGCAGAGTCATCACATCACATGACTTTGCGCAGGGTCACCACTTCTTCAAACGCAGGGTCATCATTTTTTCTGTAAAAAAATCATGTCAATAAAAAAATCGCGTAAGAATGAGTAAATTGCGTAAAAATAGAAACAGTGTCATCCAAAAAAAAAAACGAAAGTTTTAACTTTATTTAATATGTGTGTACACAATCTGTGGCCTTTGGTTGTTTTAATACATAATACATAATTATAGCTAAATAATAAAATTATGTCAATGGGTAGTTTTGTTGCATTATTACAACTTACAGTAATTAAATATTGAATTGGAATGTTGGTTATTTTCTATGCAAACGTTTATAAGGTAAAATAAATTCGATATTGATCATGAAATGAAGAAACTTATGGGGATAAAACCCACTAGTTAATTACGTCATTATTGCTTTATTCGCCATTTACAAAAGACGATTCGATAGAATTATAAGGAATACCTTCATCACTGTGATGTTTTTACTAGCTAGATTTATTTTGCACTATTTATTGCACGATATTTAAATTTACTTTTTTCTCATTAATAAATGTCACGATAACAAAAGTAAAGCTTTGCTTCACTTTTAATACAAATGAGATGGCATATAAACAATACTTTTTCAGATTGTGAAATTTTGGATCATCTTAATATGAAATTTGATAGAATTTTACCTTAATAAGGTAATTTAACAGACAAAAATAAGCCTCTGCTTAAAATGTTACCACTAGCACAATATTGGCCTTTTACAGAAAAATATTAGTAGAATTTGATAAAAATGAATACTTTAATCAGCTGACCTGTTATCAAAATTTCTAGCTAGTAGCTGGATTCTACTATTTACCTATTTATCTCATCAGTATCATATATATCTCATAATCACCGTAGCCAATAATGAAATTTTGTCCTAACCTTTATTAAAAAAACATTATGAAATGATACAGCATGTATAAAATAGTTTTTCAGATGATGAAGTTTTGGATTATCTTCATATGGCTGATATTATTTACGATAACCGCCGCAGACAGCGATAGATTTATCAAATTGATGCGTCAACGAAGGTCTTATTATTTTTTTCCTTGGGTGTCAAATGGAATCAACCATAGCATAGATAAATTTAAAACAACAACAAAAAGAACAACAACAACAAGAAAACCAACAACTACAACAACAACACCAAAGCCTTATGTGTGTGAATTATGATTATCTATACCAGCCATACTTAACCTGTGGCCCAGTCAGCTGTTATGTGCGGCCCAAAATAATTATAGTCACCAAATATTTTTAAAAGATAGTTAAAAGTTTGACTAAATATTAAAATTCACATTCATTTTGAAATAAACGTTTTGAAATTTAGGATACATTGGTATTTTTGTTTACTTTTAACGTGTTTTTTTACTATGAAAAATACATGTATACATATGTATATATGTACATAAAATAGAAATAAAATATTTTGACATAATACATACATATGTGTGCAGTATATATAGTATGCGCTATATTTACAGTTTACTGTAAATATTTTGCGGCCCACGTAGAGAAGCAAAAATCGGAATGCGGCCCGGAGGAAAAAATGTTGAGTATGGCTGATCTATACCAAGGATGCCCAACTGAAATCACTTGTTGGTCCAAATAAAATAATTTATGTCTCTGATGGGCCACACATAAATATATTGAATCTTTATAATAATAGAATATTTTTGTATTAATAATAAATAAACAGCTCACAATAAAAATAGTTTTATTATTTTTTTAAATTCTTAATAAAATACAATCTGACCGTTAGAGCGAGATAGCAACTGACGGGTGCCAATCTGTCTTGCTCGGTCTACTACCGCTGTTCCTTAATACTTACTTAGTAGATAGTAATCAATAAAAGATCATGATCTGTAAATTTATGGTTCTATTCATTTGGGGGGGGGTCTTTAGAAATTGGCATTACCACAAATGAATGTATGGCAGCGGAATGCGACACCCAGGCAAAAATTCATCACAAATTTAGGAATACATTATTTTTATTCTATTCCAATAAAAAAATCCAAAATGTACAGAATGTTGAAAACCTCGAACGGGCCACAAAAACCTTCATGCCTTCATGTTTGAACATGCCTGATCTATACAAAAATGTATTCAAATAAACAACCAATAAATAAATTAAAAAATAACTACATCTTAGATAACATCATTCTTTATCCGAAAGTTTATGGCACGGAAAGTTTTTTTAACTGCATTTTACTTTGTGAATTTATTTATATATTGATTGCTAATATTCACAAATCACACATGGTAGGGATATAATTATAATTTAGTATAAGTAAAGCAGAATGCAAGCCGTGAACTCGATGGATGAATCTGAGGATATTGACGAAAGAAAGTACATATATTTTAAGAGATCTGGATCGAAGATGACATAATAATTGACTTTAGCTCTGGGAAGCAAATTGTTTCGAATAAATATTAAGTAAGTTTCTAAGCACCACAGAAATTTTATCTATATTACTTAAGTTTCTTATTACTTATATCAAAAACATACACGTCATTAAATCACAGAAAGAGATAATGTTTGAGTGTTGTGATATCTTAGTCATACCATACAAATATGATCATACTATCTTTTACTTTAGATTTTAAGTTTTAAATTTTGTTTTTGGGTTATTTAAACCAGAACGCTTCTTTTGTCAAGACCTTTTACTAATTAATCAATTCAGGCGTTACCATAGGATGCAATCCCAATCATGGGGGTCATTTACAAGCAATCATTTACCACTCCACTGCATGACTTAACTTAGTAAGTGGCACTTAGGTGGAATAATATTTTTATTACTAATTTTGTATCACAGACTTTTATACTTTTCAAGCACAAATCAAAAATCAAACTATTTATGAAACTGTCTTGTATTGGGATTACGGTATATGAACTCTGTAATCAAACCATTGACGTCAACCATTCAGGTACATGCTTGGAATATTCATGTTAAATCCTAAAAATGGGACATAGCAAAATCAAAGAGCTCAACATATATTTTGTCCTAGCCCTATCCATATACCATGACTCTTTCTGAAACAAACAAAACGACTGAGATTTATGATATATTTATTTTATTATTTTATGTTCTTACATAATAAAACTCATCAAACTAATTTGTATCTTTGCAAACTCACTGTATTTATTTAGGTATTTTTTTTATATCGACCAAGAGTTTTTCAAAATTCTAGCAAGTTTTTTTAGATTTAGTCGATTATGCTGATGTTTGTAAAAAAAACATTTGCCTCTGTCACATAATCGAATGCTTTCCTCTCTGTGGCAAATAATTTAACTCTTGCGGCTCGGAGACTAGAAAAATACTTCTCTGCCGATGGGGATCGTTTAGGGACCCCAGTGGTTTCCTCATTATTGGCCTTATTCTTATGAATTTCAAAAAAAAAATAGTCTTAGGGCTTAAAAATATCTCTCTGCATCATTCCTCATACATTTTTTTTTAATAAATAATCATATTTTAAGTTGCGCATAAAAAAGACGTCATTCCAGTACAAATATGAATTTCAACTGACGCGTTCAGCCCAGTTATCTTACGAACGATCGCTGATAAGCGGGGGCTTATCTCGTTATCGCATTATCGCGTTATCGCGTATTTATATATACTACAAAAAGTCCAAAAAACTATGATATAAGAATTTCTTAATTAAAAACATTGTATCACTCATAATAAAATAGATATTTAAGAAAATGTGGGCATTGGGGTTGCATTTCTTGAACTTAGAACCGGAAAGTTAAAGTGTATAATATAATTATAATATAATGTACTTCCACAAAGCATATTGTAATGTAGCTGGACTGTGGAGAATCGAATTTTTTCTTGACATAATTGAGTTACCTCGAAATTATGTAGATTGAGTATATAAGAAATAAAATAAAACGAAAAAAATCCATTTGAACATTGTTAATACAATGTTAGGTATGTACATCTTTTCCTATTTATTTTATGCGTGAATTACCATCAATACACATATAGATCTTAATTAGTATATGTCTCGCTTGGTATATTGGAGGGCTTAGCATAGTTCAGACTAGACAACTTCTAATGATTTTGATTAGAGGTGGCGGTTATTAATCAGTATTAAATACGGAATTTTATTTCCTCTCAGTGAAAAGTTATCTAATGGAATATAAAATTTGTATTTAAAAAAAAGTCAAAAAGTGAAAAAAACACTCTTAAAGGACACTTTTTTCAATCCTCCCTTCACAGTATATAACCTCATCGACTGAGATGTTTGTAAAATGAGAGCAAGCTAGATTTCATAATTATTTTACACCAATGTTTGTAAAAAATCATTTATCTCATGAAGAGATATCAATTTTACAAATACTAAACCCTTTGCCTTACTTTTAACAAAAACTACCATAAAATGATATGTTTTGTGAAAAATAGTTTTTCAGACGGCGAAATTTTGGATTATCTTACGGATATGGATGCTGACATCATTAACAGTGACAGCAACTCATGAAACTTACAATAAAACAATGCTTCAACAAATCTATTGCACACACTGTTACGTCAGGACCTATTATTCTTGCAGCGTATACCATGACTTAATGAAGCAAAATGGACCAGAAGCCAATATACATAGAAGACCTCCATGCAGCGCTTGTTGGTGGTCATGCAGGATCAACAATAGCACAGTAGAACCAACAACGACAACAACAAGATGAACGACATCAAAATCTCGTGTACCTATGTGAAATATAATTATCTAAGCAAACATGTATTCAAAGAAACATAACCAATAAATATTAGAAAAAAAAACTTTAACCCGTGTCAAGTATTTTATTATAATCAAATTAATCACATATAATATATTAGTATACATATTTTTACATATACTGTCAAACCATTGTTAACTACCCTTGTAGTAATACTGAAAAGTTTACAATAAATTGGATAAAAAACATTAGAGATGTACCAGCGTAACTTGACTGCCCGCGAGGCGCCACCATCGCATCATTAACGTTGCCATAGTCAACACGTCCTAAGGCGACAATTTTAGTTCTGAGTTCTGCCACAATCAAGTTAAAATGGTACATCTGTAACACACCGTAACATGCTATAAATCTTATGAACTTTTACTTTTAAATAATTTGAAAATAATGTACGCCATTTCAATTCTGATTAAAGCTATTTTTGGAAACAAAAAAAAACTAAAAAAAATGAGTTTTTGAAGATGCGAATCGAATTTCATTAAGTTTTTAAAACGATAAGTAATAAATACTCAACGTGCATAAATTGAGATTTCACGATAATCGAAAATTACGATTATCTCAAAAAAATATTTCTTAACTTATTGCCTACTCCCAGTATATCGACGATATAATGTAGCAAGACTGTGAAGAATTACATATTTTCTTGACATAATTGAACGTAACCATGAAATTTAGTATATTGCATACCTATTTTTTTTATATAAAATCAAAAAAAATCTTGAAATATTTATTCCAGACTCTGTAAATCGCTGTTAACCATGTTTGGTATGTACTATTCGTTTCTCTATTTGGCTAACACATATTTATCATAATTTCATTATATTACTATTGGAAATTTAAGTATGTACAGGTAGTCCCCGACTTACGACGGGTTGACACGACGATTCACACTCAGAGGTGGGCTGCTAATATCTTAACAAGGGGCTCGGTAAATCTAAGCCATATTGCCTTTAGTCTATAGATGATACATCTTCGTATTACAATTAAACAGAAATTGCAGTTAGGTGCGGATTTGATCTGAGATGAACGATTTTCTTAACTTAACAAGGGGCTCAGGCGAGCCCCCCGAGCCCTCTTCAGCCCACCTCTGTTCATACGTACGACAGAAAAAATAACTTGATAAAAATTGATGTGCAGCGGCGACATATTTTGTATGATCGTGTTTTTAGTGGCCGTTTTTTGCAGGTTGTATATTTTTATTTTAGAAAGAAAACATGAAAATGCTGTGTAAACTAAAATCATTTAACTTTTACGATATTTTAAGTCATGTAGAATATTATAACGCATTAAACGATTTTTTTCTAAAATACCACTCGGCTCACTTCACTTCTCAGGGGCTCGTATTATATGTAGAGCCAATGAGTCTGGGAACAGCAAATGCTAGTTGTTTTTAACGCATCATATGGTTCAGGCAAGCTATTCCTTGTATCAAATATTACTGTTTCTATGTTAGACAATCTTTTCATAGATTTCCGCTTGTGCTGAGAAATTAAATTGGATTTCTCTATTTTGATTATTTTTTCCAAATGGCTCGTCAGATCTATAAGTTTGTTGTTTCACAGATCCTCGCTTTTCTTATCTATAAACTGCATCTAAAGTGAATTTCGAGGTAACTCAATTATGTCAAGAAAGAATTCAATTCTCCACTGTCTGTGCTTAATTTTGGCTAAATTAACTTCGTTGATATTTATTTTAAGAGGGCATACTATGAATACTGGTGAAGCCTGAATTGTTAAAAAAGTTCATCACAACTGTCCTTCACTTTTTTCAATACTGTACTGAACTAATTTGCATCAAAATAAGCGTTTTTCTGTCGCAATACTGTTTTAAATACTTGATATGAATTAATTTACTTTTCTCTACCGCTTCGAACAATGTACATATTATATATGAATACGATAACAAGGAATACTATCATTAGATGACATGTTTTCAAAATTTCAATCTAGCTGAATTCTTTTGTTTGCCACTCATTAACCAATCTATCTCATTAATAATATCACCCTAAAAAAATACTGAACTTTTGCCTCACCTTTAAAAAATACATTATGAGTTGATTGATATAGCATATGTAAAATAGTTTTTCAGATGGCTAAATTTTGGATTGTGTTCGTATGGCTGATATTATTAACAATAATAGCCAAGCCTAATGATGAATTTATTCAATTGGTGCGTCAAGAAAAAGACAGCAATTATCATCCTTGGTGGTCAAATGGAAAGAACCCTAAGCTCAGAACAACAACATCAGACCCTTGAATATGTTAATTATTATTATTTATCCAAAAATGTATTCAAAGAAAAATTACCAATAAATGTATGAAAAAAAACTACACCTCTATCAAGGATATAATTTTCCTTAAATTAATGGTATTTTATTCAATAAATGTATTTTAACAAGGTTCAGAGCAGAGTCATCACATCACATGACTTTGCGCAGGGTCAACACTTCTTCAAACGCAGGGTCATCATTTTTTCTGTAAAAAAATCATGTCAATAAAAAAATCGCGTAAGAACGAGTAAATTGCGTAAAAATAGAAACAGTGTCATCCAAAAAAAAAAATCGAAAGTTTTAACTTTATTTAATATGTGTCTACACAATCTGTGGCCTTTGGTTGTTTTATTTTATAAAATAGCAAAAATGTACTTTGTCTTTTCATTTTGCAGTAGGGATAAAAGAAAAGTTATTCTTTAGTTAGAAAAAACACAATATTCCTTTGTACTTCATTCCACTTTATTTAATATGTCAGGACCGGTTTCGCTCATTACGAGCATCGTCAACTGATAAGAAATATAATTTAACAATGCTATTTATACAAAAATGAACAGTTATAAACAACAATTGGCATTGAAAAGCAAATACCAATTACATTAAAAGTGATTCTAAAATAGCACAAAATTAAAATGTTTAACACATCTTACATATAATTAAAAAGTCATCTCAGATTAATAAATTTAGAATGGGGATTGAAAGTAATTACAAACATAATTAAAATTTGGGAATTCTTTGACAAAGTGATACAATTAAAATAATGACATTAATTTAGAATTAGCTATTTTAGAATCACTTTTAATGTAATTGGTATTTGCTTTTCAATGCCAATTGTTGTTTATAACTGTTCATTTTTGTATAAATAGCATTGTTAAATTATATTTCTTATCAGTTGACGATGCTCGTAATGAGCGAAACCGGTCCTGACATATTAAATAAAGTGGAATGAAGTACAAAGGAATATTGTGTTTTTTCTAATATAATGCCTTTCCACCAAGTATTGACAGTGAACACCCTAAAAAAAAAAAAAGTTATTCTTAATAATTATACATGTTTTATTTACATCTAATTCAAAAGTTAATGCGATCTTTGTCCTTGTTAATTTATCTTTATTTTAAGTCGTACAATTGAATCCAAAGTTTTAAAAGTAAGCCTACTTCAATGAACTGGTTTATTTTCCTTTAATGACGAAAAAACTTACTCATATTTAATAAATGATTTACTTGAAAAAATATTAATTTTATTTTTAAGAAAAAACATTCGAGGGCCTCAAAACAAAAATGTTATTATTTGGATTTCCCTGCTGTATGATTTTGAGGACTAGCTTTCTTGACTACTACAGTAATGACATATATGAATGTGCGCCCAAACTTGTACATTTTTTATGAAACCTGAACTTATGTGCATTAATTATAACAAAAAAAATATGAAATGAATGGCATAAGATGAATAGTTTTTCAGTCAGTGAAATTTCGGATCATCAATGTCAGCCTAATTTTCCAAGGTTTTTCTAAATATTTTTTACAAACTGCTCAACAAAGTATATGCTTATCCGGAAGACAATCTAATATACACGGAAAATGCCCATGCTATACTTGCTGGTGGCGATTCTGGATAGTACAGAAAAACTAACAATTCCAACAGTGAGTCGCGTAAGCCTTATTTATGTAAGCAGTTATTAATAAGTTTAAAATGTTTTTAAAAAAGCAATTAATAAATGTAAAAATTGAAAAGAAGAGTCAAAGTATTTATTTATTTGCCAATTAAGGACATATTTTTTTTTGATCTGTGTCCTCACCCAATGTCATATAGCCAGTGGTATAGTGGTAAATAAATAGATACCGACTCGGTCATTGATTTATTCCCTATTTTTTGTTTTTTCTTCACGTTACATGTGTACATTTTTTTTTTTTTGTAAAATCTGTCGTAGTTTAATTTTTATATAATGCTTTTAAATTTTATGAACAGTATTTTGAATATACGGATGTGCTTGAAAACTATGCTACAAGTAGGTATTCTGAAGTCTCGGGGTTTTCAAAGTCCCGGGACTCGAGGCATGATAAAGTCAAAGTCCCGGGACATCCCGAGACTAGAGACTTTTATTTTCTAAAAAAGTCCCGCCACCTAATGGAGGTATCTCAACAGAAGTTTATCTATAAGAATTGTTTGAAAGTCAGTTACTCAACCTCTTTTTTTTAATAGAGTAGGGATAGAAAGGACAAGACTAGGACAGGATTAATGGTTGACTAATCACTATCAGATAGACAAAATTTTGCTTTCTGACCAAACGCTTAGACACCCTTGCAAGATGTAATGCACCAAGTTTAGTTAGGTAATAATCTACCTAATATTAAATAATAATAACTGTTATTTAAGTTTTCTGGGAAACAAATATCATTGAATATTTTTTTAGCCCTTACTCCTATAGCGGTTTTATCCATCCTTGTAGCATTATAAATAAGAAAATTTACTAGGAAAAACCTTGTTTAAGGAAAAAAATTGTACCCCCTCCGCTTTAGAAACTAAACATATGGTGAAATTGCACTATAAGAAATTCCGGAACCAATTAAGACATTTTTAAAATTCCAGTTAGTTTCAGATTGCAATGCTTTTTCTTCACTCTTAAAATACCAAAATGGGAATCGTGGGTGTGATAAAGTACATACAAGTTTTAGTTACGGCTTAAGCAATTCCAATGTGATTCATTTAATAAAATGTACTCCTTCATACTGTAATATTATAACAGTAATGTAGCAGGACTGTGAAGAATTAAATTTTTTCTTAACATAATTGGTAAGTAACTATAAAATTGTGTAAATTGCTTGCATAAATAAAAACAAACCAATAAAAAAATATATATTTCACCACTGTTTATCATAATGTTGGGTATGTACAATTTTTTCGTTTTATATTTTACACTCGAATAAACATCATTTCACAAACATACAGAAATATCACTCTCATGCAATATAAAATATGTATGCTTCGCTATATCAGGGTATGGCACAGTCCATGGCGCAGTGGTCAACGTTGGAAGCTTCAAATCCCAGTACAAACTGCATGTTTTCAATCGAATTATCGATTTTTATTAAAAAAATGTCTAAAAATCCCCCCTCACCATTCCAATCCTTAAAAAGTAACGGGTGCAGCGAGAGTGATAAGCCAACCACTAGTTATGCCCTAGCTCTATACAAATAGATCTAATGTCGTCTAAAATTGACAATTTAAGAACGAACTTAGCATCACGAAAATGACTCTCTTTGTTTGAATTGTTTGTGTACTGTATGTGTGTAGGCATGTATGCGCATGTCTGTGTACATGTACGGATATAGTATGGGGAATGCATATGGAATTTGATTTTCAAAATAATGCATATGGAGTTCTCGTGAACTTCTTATCTCTGTAGTGATCACGCTCTTCCGTCTGCAAACGATGGTAAGGGGATAAAATTTACAATTTTTCAAAAACTTTATCGATGAAGGAGACTAGAAGAACCTTGACGCTAGCGCGTCCTGGTACTTAAAGCTCCATAAATTTGATATCCAAAAAAAAAAAAAGCTCTATCGTTTTTATCCCTACTGTCTTCGAAAAATGGAGAGGTTGAACAACTGTGTAAAAATATTGAAATTAAATTGTTTATTAGCAAGAATTTTTAAAAATAATCATTTAATTGTTTTTATCATTAACAGTCACTAATATTGAAACTTTTGCATTGCTTTAAATAATAAAAAAACGTTTTGAAATGATGTGGCATGTAAACAATAGTTTTTCAGATGACGAGATATTGGATTGTCTTCACATGGCTGACATCATTGACAATAACAGCCACACATTTGATGGATAATTCTGTTAAAACAATGTTTCGACAGAATAATTGCAAAAACTGCTACGTCAAGGTCTTTGAACCTTGTAACGTATACAATTATTTAATAAGGACATCCAAAAGAGTATCCAGTATATTCAGAGGAGAACGCTCATGCAAAACTTGCTGGTGGCGATGCAGTACTAGCAAAAGCACATCAAAACGTACAAGAAGGGAATGAACGACACACCGTGTTTATGTAAATTAAAGTATTCATAGAAAAATCGAATATTTATTTATCTGTAAATTTATGACTTATAATACTTTTGTATCAATAAAAATACTATATAAATAATTCTTAATTATTTAAATTTATATTTACTTAACGAAATTTTATTTTAATAAGTTTGTAAATATCATTGTTTTTTTGCTCCTCAGGGATTAGCAATTTTTGATAGTAGTAGCGACATCATGCAGCATATTTGTTTTCAACTCAACTTAATAACCGCAGTTGAATTTACTATAGGAAACCAATTGATTTTTAAAATAATTTACCTTATTTGTATCTCAGCATCTTTGTCTGCGTTTGTTGTACTGAAAATATTTATGACAGTTCTGATAAAAACTTTGTCGTGAGATCTTTGTTATTTATATAATGCAGTTAAAGTTAGTCTAGTGCTGAAGTATCAGTATTACCGGTTCCTGTATTGAAATCCATACACTTTACCCATAATTCTTTCGAAATGCAGTCGGCTATAAACTTTCAAAGTAAAAGAAATAAAATTGAAAAACGGCCGTCTGATAAATCATAATAAGAAATACAGTGAAACCTCTCATAACGAGTTTAATTCGTTCCAGAATCGTACTCGTTTTGCGAAACACTTGCTATGTGAAACAATTTTTCCCATATAAAACAATGTAAAATACAATAATGCGTTTCATGCCGAAAAAAAAAAATATTTTTAACGTGTATTCAAATAAAATTACATACTTATAAATTGTTAAGAAGCGTAACAACCTGGAATGCGATTTCGATTTGCAAAAAATGATCGACTAATTGATGCTTCTTAATGTACGATGTAACGGTTTCACATGCTCTCAGCTTTTATCTTATTGCGCCAGAAGATTGTTTCTTTGCTACTTCCCCTCCTCCACTAACAAACTCTCCTCCATAACTTCTTGCTGTGAAAAACAATGCAACTCCATAAGCTATTTGGCGGTCAGCTCTTGACTGTACTCTTTCACAAGCTCATCTACCACAGATACTGTTTCAAACCCCTCAAAATCACATTCGAATACGTTCCTTGGCAAAGCTTCTTCCAAGCTGAAGTGAGGGTTCTCTTGGTAACCCCTTCCCACGCCTTGTCAATCATCTTGAGGCAAGCAACAATTTGAAAGTGATCTTTCCAAAACTCTGCGTCACTAGTTATGCGAAATATCGCTCGTTAAGGGAGTATTTTTGTCACAATCTGTTTTGCTCCTTATGTGAATTACTCGTTATAAGAGGAGCTCGTTATGAGAGGTTCCACTGTATATGTACGCAGTATTATAATATGTCACAGTACTGTGTTGAATCAAATGATCATATAAACAATCGGGGGTTTGGATCACAGTGGTCTGTCTAATAAATAATGGTTTAGGTTCACTAAATTATAACAGGTGATTTACTGCTGTGCTTCTAAAATTATAATTTCATTTTTCGATATACCCAACTGTAAAGGGTTATATCTTAGAGATATAGCTTTGTTTCACTTATAAATATGATTATGGAATGGCCAAAACCAACCTTAACACAAATCACACATTATGGTAGTTATGCCCCTGTGATACCTCTTAAGCCATCGAAATTATATATTATTTTTACACACAATTGATTTTTTTATGGTCATTATTAGCCATAAAAAAATACAATATCCTCAACACTGACCACTCGGCACAGACACATTGAGTAGTAGCTCAATAATGAAAGTTGCATTATAGCATGTTCGTTGGTTTGCCTCGAGTCCGAGCCGATTCGTTGAACTTTTAAGTAGGTAGATAGTTATACTACCCGAGTTTGGGGAAGGTAATAAAAAACACTACCCATCACTATACACTATAACACTTTAACATCACCCACACCCATACCTTCGAACATAGATTGATAAATCAATTGAAAAAAATTCTGTTCGTACTAGGACAAAAACCAACTTTTGAAAAAACCAGTATTCGAACGACAATAATGTTCGAAAACTGGTTTTATCCGGTTTTCGAAGTTTTACAAAAAATGTATATTCAATTAAAATATCGAGATAAAGTTCATTTTTATTGTTGTTTATGTATATACATAATAACTTAACACAACAAGAAATTATTTGGTATTACACCTCAGAAAATATGATTTAAGAAAACATAAAGCGTCCACTGATCGTTTTGTAACAAAATTTCCGGATATCGAAAATACCATTTCGTTTGTGGGGCATATGGTCTTTAAGCCATCAAATAAAAGATCCAAATTGTCTGTCCTTTTGTTTATATACTCGTTTATGGAAAATTCGGCACAACCGGTTACGAATATGAAAAACCGGTTTTCGAATGTCGAAAAACGATTTATGAAAACCGACAAGCCCTAATACTGGGAGCCGGTGAAATCCATCACAGAAGCCAACGAATTTGGCCCGTGCACCGCGGAACCAACTTTTAATCCACACAATATATTTACTGTATACAATTTCCAAGAATTTCTTATAAATTTATTATAAAAACTATGTAAATTGTTAGATTGAGCATGTTCACATATTCAAAATAAAATACGAAGGTATTGTTTATTTGAAATAATTTTAGAAAAATACTTTCTTTTGACATTTATTTAACTAGAAATGTGTAATTTAAGACATATCTATTTTTTTAATGATTGTTCTTCTATGCTCAATCATGTGATTTAATTATTCAAAAATAGTTTCTTTAGCGAATAATAAACAAAAAAAACATATAACAGTTAATTTTTATTTTTTAGATGCTGAAATCTTGCATCTTCTCAACAAATCTTATACTATTGTGCTTGTCAGTGGGTCAGGTCAGCCTGTTTACATTTTTGTTTCCTAGGAAACGTAATGAGTATGATTGTTATAGGTGCTATGTCAAGTCATATCACACGTGTGGTGAATTTTTCTATCAATTGAGGTCAAGGTCGCGAGTGCCTATAAAAGCACATCATGAAGACCATTCCCACTGCAAAAACTGTTGATGGAGATGCTGGCATACTATTTGCTAACGTTTTTGTATTAGGTTGAATAAAGCATGACGTTTTATTTTTGTTTTAGAATACGAGTTTCATTAGAGTTAAAATATGAAAAAAAAAATACGATAAGGTGTTTATCACATGAATTCATTTGGATTGATTTTACCAGTACAGTATTGATTTTATTTGATGATTGTCTGATTAGTCTTTAGATGTAATCAGCAGAGTTTATGACTATAAAACACTGGAGTACAAATCATATGAACGTTACTGTTTGATGAAACATGCTTTTTCTTCCGCTTCATTACATATGAAAAAAATGTGTTAACTGATTGACAATTATTTAAGGAATAAAATTTATATATTGACTGTTTTGTGAAATTTAGTATTTTTATAAATACATAATGCATACATAATTCATTGGCCCCAACGTACAACGATAATAAATTGACATTAAATACATTATAACTCCGTTAGACAAGGTTCTGCGACTAATGTAATAAAACTGAATCAAATCGATTATGGTTTTTACAATAAGGTGCTATGAACAGAAAAAAAATACTCAAAACACAAACAGAAACCGTATCTATCGTATAGTAAGTACAAGGTAACACCTTTCTAATATCAAAGTTTTATTAAATTGATTCATTTTAAGTATAAGACACTTGTTTTTTTTTAATTATTGGACTTTTATTGATTTAATATATATTTTTTTACTTGTAATATTTATTATATTTTAAGCATTAGACTCAATTTAAACATTATTGTCAACTAATTCAGATCAGTGGTAAAAGATAAGCCAACAGAGGGTATTCAAGTCCTTACAAAGACAATATCAAATATTACAAATTATTTTATATTTTTTGAAATATCTAACAATGGTGTGTTTCAAGTGATTTAAGACTTTGTTAAGCTATCATCATATCTTCATAAACGGATACTACACACAGTGCTTTCTTCTAATGTAATGCTGTGGAACGGCGTTACGGCACCTTTTTTCGAAATTTTTATTGTTTCAAATCAATATTTGAAAAAAATCATTTTTATTTTGCTTTGGAAACATTTTTTTTTGTCAGATCTGTTGCCTAGTGGTCAAAATCTTTGGCTTTCGTGAAAGATCGAACAGTATTTTTTTCAACCAGCTTATCGATTTCCGTTCGAAAGCGTGGGTGTTTTTGATATCTAAAAAATTCCCCCCCACTCTTCAAATACTAAAATTAACAGGGCAAAAAAAAGAGCGGTTAGTTAACTTCTAGTCCTTATTCTTTTAAAAAAAACGGAAGGCGAGCATCTGAGTAACGAGTAACAAGCAGTTATCGTTAAAAAAATCGGTTGAGATACCTCCATTAGGAAGCCGCGTGCACCACATTGGAAACGGACATACATATATTAGAGATACAAAATACAATAGAGGTATCACAACACGAGATTTTTTCTGTGAGAATTGTTTGTTTTTCAGAAGCTAAATTTTTCTTTTTCGAAGAGTAAAGAAAGAAGGACAGCAAAAAACTCGCGGTTAACTAATCGCTCTTGCTATGTCCTGTTATTTTAGAATTTGGAAGGGTAGGAAGAAATTTTTAAATTACCCACGCTCATCCTTTCGAACAGAGATTGATAAATCAGAGATAAATAAATTAGAAATGGTCAGATTTAGCTTATTCACATATCCAAAATATAATACTAAGATATTTTTTTTATTTGAAATGATTTTTGAAAAAGATTTTCTTTTGACAGTTATTTAACTAGAAGTGTGTAATTGAAGACATGTGTATTTTTTAAATGATAGTTGTTCTATTCTCAACCATCTGTTAAAAATATTTAAAAATAATTTCTGTTCTAAATAATCAACAAAAAAACACATTATAAGAGTTAATAGATTTTTGTTTTTTAGATGCTGAAATCTTGGATCTTCTCAATATGTCTTATACTATTGTCTGTAGGTCAGGTCAGTCTGTATACAAACTTTTTTGAATTATCCATGTCAGGTAATGATCGCACCTGTGTTCGGTGCTATGTCAAGTCCTATCACACGTGTGGTGAATTTTTCTATCAATTGAGGTCACAATCGCGAGTGCCTATAAAAGCACATCATGAAGACCATTCCGACTGCAAAAACTGCTGGTGGAGTTGCTGGCTTGGAAACAGAACATTGACAACGACTATGCGAACAAAAACGTATATGCACACAACAACGTCTAAGCAAACAACAAAGTCTATGCGAACAACAAGGTATATGCGAACAACAACGATACCGCGAAGGCCAAAAGTTTGCCAATTGTTATAAATTATTTATTTTTTAAATCCAATAAATATTTTTACAAAGTTATGTATGTAAAAACTGTATGATTTTTTTTTATTTATTTTACAAAAACGTACATAAATAAATAAGTACAGTTGATCCTCTTGTTATGCGGTACATGCGTTCCACGACATAACGCATACAAAATAGGATTAAAAAATACTTGACTTCCATACAAACAGTGGGGATAGGTTCCATGAATTTTAAAATACGCATTACTTTGAAACAGCGAAGTAAAATATACCCAGAATCGCATTAAAAAGTATCGGAAAATCGGGGGAACAACACGGTGTAAAAATTACTTACGAATATTTTTTATTAAAAAATAAAAATTTTGGTTATTGTTTCAATATAAAACTATCATCACTGTATGACAATGCTAGGAGCGTTTTGCATGTTATTCAAAATCACTCTCTTATTTTAAAGAAATAACATGCGCATCAATTTTAAAAGATGATGGTTCTTTACGCATGGAATAAGTGTTAATCACACTATCATTCTGTGTCGGTTTTTTGTTTGCTCGGATTTTTTTTTCTATGATTAATTGTTTATGCAGTTCGTAATACCCATTAACACAATTTTTAAGCTCTCGTTAAATTATCGTTTTTGTATTAAGTTTAGTAAAGCTTGATTTTCTAATTTTGTTTTGGAAAACAAGTTTAATTAAAGTTAAAATATGAGAAAATTAACAGCGATAAGGTATTTATCTCAGGAGGTCATTCAGATTGATTTTACCAGTACAGTATCGATGTTTTTTTGATGATAGTCTGGTTCAGTCGTGGGGAACCTGCGTCCTACTTTGACTACTCTGGTGCGGTCTTTTAAACTGATTGGCCAATTCTGATGATTTTTGTAAATTCGTAAATTTTTGGGATTTTGAATTTTTAAATTCTTGGAACAGTCCCACATTTGTAATTTTGAGAAATCCGCAAATATGTAGGCTTAATAAATTGGCATGAAATTGTATCCCACCAAAGATTCCCTAGTCAATTGTTTACTGCAGCCTTATTCTGAATCAGAAAAATGAATGTAGTATTAAGACAAAAAAAGGTTCCCCATCCCTGGTCTGGTTAGCCTTTATATGTAATCAGCAGGGCTTATGACTAAAAAACACTTTAGTACATGATGAACGTTACTGTTTGATGAAACCTGCTTTTTCTTCCGCTTCACTATATATGAAAAGATTACTGACTGGAGAGAAAAAAATGTATTCAGATTGAAATTCATTTAAAGAATAAAATTAAAATTGATTGTTTTGTAAATTAAGTATTTTAATAAATACATGATGAATAAATAATTCATAGACCCCAACAAACAGCAATAATAAATTGACATTAAATATATTATAACTCTGTTAGACAAGCTTCTGCGACTAATGTAATAAAGTGAATCAAATCGATTATGGTTTTTACGTTTAGGTGCTATGTACAGAAAAAAATACTCAAAACACAAACAGAAACCATATCAATAATACAAGGTAACACCATTCTTATGTCAAAGTTTTATTAAATTGTTCATTTTAAGTATTAGACAAATGTTTTTTTTTTAAATTATTGGACATTTATTTATTCAATATATTTTTTTTTTTACTTGTAATATTTATTATATTTTAAGTATTAGACTAAATTTAAACATTATTGTCGACTACGGTGGTAAAAGATAGGCAAACAGAAGGTATTCAAGTCCTTACAAAGACAATATCAAATATTACAAATTATTTTATGTTTTTTTTTTTAAATATCTAACAGTGGTGTGTTTCAAGTGCTTTAACTATTTGTTAAGCTATCATCATATCTTTATACACGGATACTATACACAGTGATTTCTTCTCATGTGATGCTGTAGAACGGCATTACGGCACCTTTTATCTCGTAATTTTTAATGTTTCAAGTAAATATTTGCAAAATCTATTTTTTATTTTGCTTTTGAAAATTATTTTTTTTTGTCAGATCTGCTGCCCAGCGGTCAATATCTTTGGCTTCCGTGGTAGATTTAACGGCATTTTTTTCAACCGGCCAATCGATTTCCGTTCCAAAGCGTGGGTGTTTTCGATATCTAAAAAATTCCCTCCCACCCTTCGAATCCTAAAATTAACAAGGCAAACGGAAGTGCGATTAGTTAACTTCTAGTCCTTATCTTTCTACTTTTATCCCTTTTTTAAAAAGGAGAAACTGAGTTACAAGAAGTTATCGTTAAAAGAATCTGTTGAGATAACTCCATTAGGAAGCCGTATGCTCCACATTGGAAACGGACATATATTAGAGTTAAAAAAAATAATAGAGGGCTCACAACAGAGGTTTGCTCTGCGAGAACTGTTTTTTTTTCAGTAGCTCAATCGCTCTTTTTCGAAAAGTAAGGATAGAGGAATAGGACAAGACCAGTGGTTAATTAATCGCTCTTGCTATGCCCTGTTATTTTAGAAATTGGAAGGGTGGGAGGAAATTTTTAAATTACCCACACCCAACCCTTTGAACAGAGATTAATAATTTAGATAAATAAATAAGAAATTATAAAATTTAGTTTATTCACATATCCAAAATTATTGGATATTACAAGATTTTGTTTATTTTGAAATAACCTTTGAAAAAGATTTTCTTTTGACAGTTATTTAACTAGAAATGTGTGATTTAAGACATATTTTTTTTTTAATGATAGTTCTTCTTAACTCAATCATGTGCTCTAAATATTTAAAAATTGTTTCTATAGCGAATAATAAACAAAAAAAAAACATACAACAAGAGTTAATATTTTTTTGTTTTTTAGATGCTGAAATCTTGGATCTTCTTAACGAGTCTTGTATTATTGTGCTTGTCAATAGGTCAGGTCAGCCTGCATGGAAATGTTCATGTATATCATAGTAAACACAATGAGAGCGACTGTGTTAGTTGTTATATCAAGTCCTATCACCCGTGTGGTGAATTTTTTTATCAATTCAGGTCACAGTCGATTCGTGGTATGCATATAAAAGCATACCACAAAGACCATTCCAACTGTGAAAACTGCTGGTGGAGATGCTGGCTTGGAAACAAAACATTGACAACGACTTCGCGATCAATGACAACGCCAAAGCCATATGTTTGCGAATTGTAATAAATCCTTTATTAAAAAAATCCCAATCAATATTTTTACAAAGTTGTGTATGTAAAAAATGTATGATTTTCTTTTATTTATTTTACATATATATATACAGTCAATCCTCTTTTTATGCGGTAGATGCTGGCATGGAAACAAAAAATTGACAACGACTATGCAAACAACAACAACAACGCCAAAGCCATATGTTTGCGAATTGTAATAAATCCTTTATTAAAAAAATCGCAATAAATATTTTTTTCAAAGTTGTGTATGTAAAAAATGTGTGATTTTCTTTTATTTATTTTACAAATATATATATATATACAGTCAATCCATTTTTTATGCGGTAGATGCTGGCTTGGAAACAAAAAAATGACAACGACTTTGCGATCAATGACAACGCCAAAGCCATATGTTTGCGAATTGTAATAAATCCTTTATTAAAATAGCCCAATAAATATTTTTTCAAAGTTATGTATGTAAAAACTGTACGATTTTCTCTTATTTATTGTATAAATATAAATACTGATAAAAAATCTCAGACATTATTGTGGTACAGTGACATAACGTCGGTGATTTTTTACAACCTCGTAGGAGACATAAATGTACTAATTTTATCACTATTGCTTTCTATCGTTATAAACCACCACTGGAATGGTTTTGTCATTAATATCTTCGAGGAAACTTATAAGGAAGGAAGCAAAGACATTTTCATTTATCCCATACTCTTCTTTATACTAAACATAGCTCACGTCCATATTATTTGCTAACGTTTTTGTATTAAGTTGAATAAAGCAAGAATTTTTATTTTTGTTTTGGAATACGAGTTTAATTAGAGTTAAAATATGAGAAAATTAGCGGCGATAAAGTATTTATCTCAGGAGGTCATTCAGATTGATTTTACCAGTACAGTATTGATTTTTTTGATGATGGTCTGGTTCAGTCGTGGGGAATTCGCATCCTACTTTGGCTACTCTGGTGCGGTTTTTTGACCTGATCGGTCTATTCTGCTAATGTTTGTAAATTCGTAAATACTTGGGATTTCTAAATCCTTGGAAGAGTCCCTCCCTGGTAATTTCGGGAAATCAGCAAATTTCTCGGCTTTAAAAATTGGCATGAAATTGTTTCCAGCCAAAGATTTCCTAGTCAATGTTTACTGCAGCCTTGTGCTGAATCACAAAAATGAATGTAGTATTTAGACAAGAAAAGGTTCCCCATCCCTGGTCTGCTTAGTCTTTAAATGTAGTCATCAGGGTTTATGACTAAACAACACTGTAGTACAAGATGAACGTTACTGTTTGATGAAACCTGCTTTTTCTTCCGTTTCACTATAGATGAAAAGATTACTCACTGGAGAGAAAAAAAGAAAGAAATTCATTTAAAGAATAAAATTAAAATTGATAGTTTTGTAAATTTAGTATTTTAATAAATACATGATGAATGAATAATTCATAGGCTCCAACTTGGGAATCCAATCCCGAGCCGAAATGTTGATCCCGGGATTTCGGGATTAGAATTTTTTGATCCCGGGACTGGTCCCGGGATCAGTACATTTTTTTTAAGAAATAAATTTGGTTTTTTTGTGAAAAATAAATTAAACAATTTATTCTATATTATATAACCACCTATGGGCTGCCGATACGTTACCAAAAAGCTCTCTAAATCTCAGTTATTCGCGATGTACAGGTGAATGAGTGGGTTTTTTAATTACTCGTAAAAAAAATATGCGCCATAATTATTAAACGAACTCAATATGCATACATTATGTAAAAATACGCAATATAACTTAATACAAATAATGTCGACAGCTGATAAAAGTATCGACCTACTTCAGACTGCAAGAGCAAAGATTTCTGAAATGGTCGTGTATTTTTAATGATCCAATGTCAATTTTTTGATCCCGGGATCCCGGGATCCCGGGGCTAATCCCGAAATTATAGTGTTTTTTTTATATTTACACATTTTATTTTTATAAATGGTATTTATAATATTGGTCAGAAATTAATAATACAACTTATTCTATACTTTACAGAGCATTTATTTTATACTTTATTTATTTCTTTAGTTAAAAAATAGTCGGAAATTAATTTTCTTTTCAACAGCCGTTCAGGATATTTTGAGGTTTTTGTAGTAGAACCACTTGTATTCGATGGAAATGAATTGATGGAAGTTGGACCATGAATTTTCATTATGTGTATTGAAAATAAATACGTCTGCAGTCCTTTTCTAGATTCCTCTCCAGTTTTTAACACCATACTTCACTCTTTACCCTAAGATGTGGCTGCATTCACAGGCGTATAAAAGTGTTTCCGTATTGAACTTATATCATCATCTTTCTTATGAACTCGAAATTTCTGTTCCTTGTTTATGTTTAATTGAAGGGTAAAAATATGTTATTAAAATACTCGGTGTCTCTTGGAAATTCAACCGTAAAACTAATGAAAAATATTTTTTGACACTGGTAAGGAGCTGATATAGGAGCTGAAAGGAGTGAATTTTTGTTGAGTCTAATTTTAAAGAGTTATTATGTTATTGTTTTATCACCTCTTTTCAAATTTTATTTTTAAAAAAGTTATATATGTACATGTTTAGAACAATAGAAAAATCACTGGATTTGACAAATAATATTAATGATAACAAACAACATAAAATGTCTTCATAGAGCAAAGCCGAAGTGGCATTAAAATAAATAAAAAGTCAATTGACATTTCAATATGCACAAGCAGATAAAGAAACAAAAAACATTTCATACCAAAAAATTACGTCTTATCGTCAAACGTGTCCTCTTACAGTAATCTATAATAAGATGTAGAATTTAATATTTTTTGGATTCATTAAAACGTAATTTATTACCATAAATGACTTTTAGTATTTCATTTTATTGATTTCGTCGGCAGAATTTATTTTTGAATATGATATCTTGTGATTTGTGAAATAATGAACAATGGAACATTGTTTATTATATTTGAAGATAAGACAGTCTGTATATTGGCTGCATTCTATTTTACAACGCCAAGACAATTCTGCTTTATACGAAAACATTTCTTCTATTTCCGGGATTGAAATGTATCGAAAACTGTACGGGATCCCTGGATCCCGAATCCCGGGATTGGATTCCCTAGCCCCAACAAACAGCGATACTAAATTGACATTAAATACATTATAACTCTGTTAGATAAGCTTCTGCGACTAATGTAATAAAACTGAATCAAATCGATTATGGTTTTTACGATTAGGTGCTATGAACAGAAAAAACACTGAAAACACAAACAGAAACCATATCTATCATAAACTACAAGGTAACAACATTCTCACGTCAATGTTTTATTAAATTGATTCATTTTAAGTATTACACTTGTTTATATTAATTTTTGAGACTTTTATTGATTTAATAAATATTTTTTTACTTGTAATATTGATTATATTTTAATCATTAAACTCAATTTAAACATTATTGTCGACTACTACAGCTTAGTGATAAAAGATAAGCCAAACAGAAGGTATTCAAGTCCTAACAAAGACAATATCAAATATTACAAATTATTTTATGTTTTTTTGAAATATCTAACAGTGGTGTGTTTCAAGTGATTTAAAAATGTGTTAAGCTATCATCATATCTTCATACTCGGATACTATACACAGTGCTTTCTTCTCATTTAATGCTGTGGAACGGCATTACGGCACCTTTTTTCTCAAAAAATTTATGTTTCAAATCAATATTTGCAAAATTTTATTTTTATTTTGCTTTGGAAACTTTTTTTTTTGTCAGATCTGCTGCACAGTGGTTAATATATTTGGCTTCCGTGACAAATTTAATAGCATTTTTTTTTTCAACCGGCTTATCGATATCTATTCGAAGGCGTGGATGTTTTGGATATCTAAAAAACTCCCCTCCACCTTTCGCAGCCTAAAAATTAACAGGGCAAAGAAAAGAGCGATTAGTTAACTTCTATTCTTTATCCTTTTACCCTTATTGTTATTTAAAAAAAGGGAGGGCGAGCATCTGAGTAACAAGCAGTTATCGTTAAAAAAATCGTTGAGATACATCCATTAGGAAGTCGTACGCTCCTCATTGGAAACATATATTAGAGATAACAAATATAATAGAGGTATCACAGCAGAGATTCTTTCTGCGAGAAGTGTTTGTTTTTCAGTAGCTAAATCTCTCTTTTTCGAAGAGTAAGGAAAGAAGGACAGGACACGACTATTGGTTAACAAATCGCTCTTGATATGCCCTGTTATTTTAGAATTTGGAAGGGCAGGAAGAAAATTTAAAATTACCTACACCCATACCTTCGAACAGAGATTGATAAATATAATACTAAGGTATTTTTTATTTGAAATAATTTTTCGAAAAAGATTTTCATTTGAAGTTATATAAATAGAAGTGTGTAATTGAAGACATATGTATTTTTAAAAATATAGTTCTTCTATGCTCAACCATGTGCTCTAAATATTTAAAAATAGTTTATATAGTGAAGAATCAACAAAAAAAACATATAACAAGAGTTAATAATTTTTGTTTTTTAGATGCTGAAATTTTGGATCTTCTCAACAAGTCTTGTACTATTGTGCTTGTCAGTAGTTCAGGTCAGCATGTATAGACAAATTTTTTCATTTGGGGAACGTGATCAGTACAACTGTTATAATTGCTTTGTCAAGACCTTTCATAATTGTATTGAATTTTTCTATCAATGGAGGGCATGGACGCGAGTGCCTGTAACAACAAATCACAAAGGCCATACCAAATGCAAAAACTGCTGGCAGAGTTGCTGGCTTGGAAACAGAACAATGTCAACGACAATACCAACGGTAAAACCATATATTTGCGAATTGTAATTAATTATTATTGTTTTAAATTTCAATAAATATTTTTACAAAGTTATGTATGTAAAAACTGTATGATTTTCTTTTATTTATTTTACAAATATATATTCAACCCTGTTTTTAGGCGGTTGATGCGTTCCACGAAATATCGCATAAAAAATGAATGAATTTCATACAAAAAGTGGAGATACGTTCCATAAATTTAAAAATACGCAATACTTAGAAACAGCTAGATAAAATATACCCACAATCGCATAAAAAAGTTTCGGAAAATTGGGGGAAAACACGTGTAAAAATTACTTAAGAATATTTTTTATTAAAAAAAAAATTTTTGGTAATTTTTTCAATTTAGTAACATTTATAGTAAAACTATCATCACTGTATGACAATGCTAGGAGCGTTTTGGATTTTATTCGAAATCACTCTTTGTTTCGCAAGAAATAGCATGCGCAACAATTTCAAAAGATGATGGTTCTTAACGCATGGAATAAGTGTTAATCACATTATCGTTTTGTGTTTTTCTAATAATGAAATTTTACCAGAAAAGATACCAGAGTTTTTTTGGATTTTCTTTTTTCGATTATCAATTGTTTATGCAGTTCGTTATACCCATAAACACAATTTTTAAACTCTCGTTAAAACTTAACTTAAGAACGAAGTTCATTTTTATATAAAATAACTTAGATCATTCCACGTATTGTATCAATACGTGGAATGATCTAAGTTATTCTATATTATGGTATTATTCTTAAGTATTTCGTTGATTTCATTTTTGCTAAAGGCACCAAACCGTTTTCCGCCAAGTACACGTGGTAAAGTGATAATTTCAGCTGATATTGCCGATGTTTCAATGGTTGCATCGACTGTAACTAGGGAATCCAATCTCGGGATCCCGGGATCCCGTCCAATATTCGATACATTTCAATCCTGAGGCTAGAAGACATGATCCCGAAACTTTCGGGATTGATTTTCTTATCAAACAGAAACGTGTTGTTTTTCAATTCGAACGGAAGTTCACGCAAATAATAAACCTAGCCCATTTTAAATCGTTTGCGATAAAAATTACCGCAGACGAAAAAGTAATTTGAAACTAAGCATATTAAATTTTGAATGCATTTGACGATAATAATATCGACTAGCTGTAAGCCCGTTGCCTTCAACGGGGGGGGGGGGGATTTTCGTTGTATTTTTAATAAGCCAGAAAATCTAAGCGTAATTAACTCTCTAAATGATTTTTTAGGAATTCACCCAATTCTCTTAAAGAACTAAAATACACTGGGACTGCAAAACAAAATATGCAAATAGCGGATATAATCCCCCGGTAATAAGACCCCGGGACATATATCGACAGCCCTGCAGTATTTAAATTTTATATAATATATTTTTTTAAATAATCCAAATGTTTCAAGTATGCAAACAAATATATTTCGGAGAAGAAGAAGACCCCGGGACATATGTCGACAGCCTTGCAGTATTTATATTTTAATTTTAGTCTTATTGGCTCCAATCTATCAAACTATTTGGCTTACTTTATTTTAAAGTAATATTTGAGCATAAATTTACCTTGTCCAAAGCATTGACTCGTTTACTTGCTATTTAAAACAAAAGTATCGGAATAAATTCTAAATACCCTCTGTTAAAACCTAAAATATTTAATTTAAGGCCGTCGGCATATACAGTCTGTGCAAGAATGTTTCGCGCACCTTACGAAAATTCAGTTTTGTATTTTAAAATGTCTTTAAAGAACACAAATGAATTATATCTTCATGATAATATCTTACAAATGTGTCTAAGCATTGGTGGCGTACGGTGGGTGTTGATGTAGGGTGTGCTGTAAAGTGTAAATGACATATTTTTTCAAAAAAGACCATTTTTTTATCATGAATTTTATTTTTATTTATTTGTACAATTAATTCTTCGCGACATGAATTTTTCTATTACACTATCGTAAAACGTGTCTTTCTGTTTTAATTCAACTAGCATCCTTTTGTTCTACATAAATTAAATTTAGACTACACAGGCAGGCCTTGTGTACTTCGATAGCTTCTTATTGGGAGTTAGTGCGCGCCTAAAAACGCTATGAGTTTGCAACCATACAACACGTGTGAGCTAGAATGAAAGAGATCGTCCTGGGTCCTTGAAATTTCAAACAAAAACATGACTTTGACGCGACGCCTGCGCAGACGGGTCAAATGTATGCAACTGTACGGGATCACGAGGCGAGCGGCAATCGTATTGAACGCCTTGAGTGATTGCATATACGATTCACTGCCGCTTGCAAATACAGGAGGACCTCGACTTTCGCACCTAATTGGTTCCTGGACTTTGTGCGAAAGTTGAAATGTTCGAAAGCCGAGGGAAGTAAAAAAAAACACCAAAAATTGTACTAAGTACATACTAAATAAAAATTATATTTTCTTAATGAATTTGTCAAGCGTTAGTTGTGTTTTACTACTTTTTTTTTCTTCGTAGAGAGTTCTGTAACATGCCGTACTCTTATGGATCGCCCTACGCACTTGAGATATGCGTTCTCCATTAGGATCACATTCTTCCATAATATTCAAAAATGTCTCGAGATGCATAAAAGCGTCGTTCATGGTTTTTATTGTTAAGGTCTTGATGATTTCTTGATGGTCTCATCTACATTGAATATTTGACCAGAGGTATATTCTCCATCTTCAATAATTTTATAAAATGAGGAAATAAAGTCTTTTGCAGCATCTTTATCCGCATCAGCTGATTCTCCAGTGAATTTAACATTGTGTAAAGAATACCTTGTTTTAAAATTTGAAAACCAGCCGTTACTTGCATGAAACACCGTGTGAGAATCATCTTTTAGTCTAGCCTTCCAATCCTTATGCAAACTAAGAGCTTTAGCTTGAATCATCAAAGTACTCAGAGGTACGTCTTTTTGATTTTGGAAAGAACTTTTGATAATACATTTCCACAAGATTTTACATATTCCTTGATTTTATCTTTATTTTTTAATATCGAACATATCGTAGACCTGTTCATATCATACGAACGACCAATTGAAGCATAAGACTCCATTTTCAGATCGTTTTATTATAGCCATCTTCGTTTCGATTGTATGAAGTTAATGGGTTCTTAATTTGTTTTTTGCCATATCTACTTCACTGTTTTTTCGTTTCCCATTCATGTTAAAGTGGGTACGAAATATTTGTGACAAAGCTCGCGGAACAATGCACCTGTACGTGCACTGACGCAAGACTAAACCTGTCAAAATTAGGCGGGAGTGTTCGGATGCGTTCAGATGCATTCGGATGCATTCGGACCCGCTCGCGTTCGTGTGTCAATGCATATGTGCGAACAGTACGTAACACTTTTGATAGTACTAACTTAGCTCATATGCGTTTCGTTGTAAGACAGGGAAATTACTGCACGGAATCAAAACATTTTTGCATTATAAAAAAAAAAAAAATTTTTTCAATAATGTGCGAAATAGCGAATTGTGCGAAAGTCAAAGGTGCGAAAGACGAGGTTCTCCTGTACATTTTAAATATATCGCTTCATGATAGTCTTCTTGACGGGCGAGCGGCGCACGCCTTGCACACCCTGAATATACGCCCCTGCTAAGCATGTATTCACATCTCAAATATAAAAAGTTTTACATTTGACACAACTTTTAACAGCTAATAATGAACTAATCAAACCAGGTGGTAGAATTAACAAATTGTTGTATTCATTAAATAATTTTAAAGTAGGGCAAAACATACAATTATTGGCCACTTAAGGATTTTTTCAACTTTGTTCTTGATTTGTGGACACGTATCATTAGAAATGTGAAATAAAAAAAACAACGTATGTTAAATTGGTTATTTACTTATGATAATCAATTATCGAAACATGTAAAAAAATACATTTTGGACTTGAAAAAATATTAACAAAAAAAAAGGCAGAAATCTACAATTATTGGCCACTTTTTTCAATTATCGGCCACCAAAAGATACAATTATTTGCCATACCAAAAATTGCAGTAAAAAAATATTAAAAAATAAAATAATAACTAATGATGTAATTTTATGTACCCACATCAATATGAAGTGTAAACTTAAGTGATTAATGCAAACTTTAATGTCATTTTAATGTAAGAATAATTTGTTTTCATTAAATTGAACTGAATGGACATAAATTTAAAAATCGGAAATACCTATAATGATTTAAAAAAATCTTTTTTTTTTAATCCATGTCCGCTCCCAATGTGGAGCATATGGTCTCCTAATGGAGGTATCTCAACGGAAGCTTTTCTACGAGAACTGTTTGTTACTCAGTTTCTCAACCTCATTTCTTTCGGATTAGGAGAGGACTAGTGGTTAGCTAATCACTCTCGCTACGCCCAGTTATTTTAGGATAAGATTGGAATAGTGGAAGAGAATTTTTAGACATCACAAACACCCATGCCTTCGAACAGCAATCGATAAATCGATTTAAACCTCACTTTTTTCAAAGTGAGTAGTTAAAAATCTATGTTATCAAAATTAAATAATCCAATTTCGTCATTATCTTTGAAGTGTTTAATCAAATCATCTTATGATGAGTCTGAATAAGTGATAGGGTTCAGAAATGTTATAATCAATGTTATCTCGATTATTCAAAAAAAATGTTTAGTTATTACTAATATATTAAAATTCAGTATTTAACAATAATGCTGGTAAATTGCTTTTCTTGTCAACTTCTTCGTCTTTCTTTACAATTGCTTTTTCGCTTAGATTTGTTTCATCTTCGATTCAGTTTTTATATAATCAATATTCTCTTGATTATTAAAAGATTTTGTTTTTCCATCACTAATGTTTTTTTGGAACAATCCCAATAGCCATGAATCAAAAAGTGCACGCACGACACGAACGAACGGACTATATATTTTGCTTCCTAAAAAAACGCCCCACCAACCGGCAAACAAAAAACCCCTCATAATGCATATAAAAAGTTCTTTCCGTACGTTATTTTAGACCTTATTATTCCTTACGTAAGATGCTAATTTCAAATGCCAAACCAAAACCGTTAAATAGTTTTACAATAAATAGTGATATGCACTTTTTAATTAATTTAATGTTCTAATTTAATTTTCTTGTAATCTTTCACTAAAGCAGAAACAATCTAAGCATACTTATTATTGTATTATCCTATATTGTATGACAGCAACCCATTACTCATGCAGTCATGCTGGCTGAATTTTTTCAAATTTATATTTTTAGACTGATTATTTATTACTTTTATCAACTTATAAGGGATCAACAATGATTATTTGATTTTTATTCAAAAACATAATATATTCTTATTTCTAACTATAGTTTGCTTATATAAGCCAAAATTTATTAATTATTGTCTATGATACGACTGTAGTATGTTATGTTTGGGTATAGTGGTATGACTGGTTCGGTTTTAACTGTAGAGTAAACAGTTTTTAACATTTCAATTCAGTAAAATGAGGGAAAAAAATTGGTTTTGTGAATAGATTCTAAATTACATTTATTTCAAATACCTCAGAAAATGTAATTTTTCTAAAATTTTAATTGAATTTGAAGAGATATGAATAGGTCGAGCAATCTTAAATACAACAATAATAATATCATAATATATTATACTGCCATCAAATATATTTTATCTCAATTAGATAAACTCGTGTGATAATTAACTGCCTAAATCAAATCAATTAATCTACTTAAAATCGTAATTTCTTTCTACAGTTTATGTATGTAGAATCATAGTCAGTAAAGAAAAAGCTACACAACTTACAAAAACAAACCATCTACCTACAAGGTAACTCACATTTCAATTTCAAGAGCTTCATTTGAATTTCTGTAGAAATTTAATTTTTCTTTGAGCATGCGGGAGTTATACACGGGTTATAAAACAATATCATTGTGGGCTGGCTGATTCTAAAAACATTATATTTTGTTTTTTAAATTTATGACAACTGTGTATCAAAAATATTTAATGGGTTTGAATTCATTTAATCAACAATGTCAACCCCAGCAAAACAGTGATATGAGCTATGCTTAGTAAGCAAGACGTCAGTGTTCAAGGCTCGCCTCAGTATACATTCAGATATTGGGCAAGGGTGATTTTTATTACCATATTTGTTACGAGTAATTTATAGGAGTTGCTCTTGATAGTTTCTATGAATTTTTATTCAAAACTGGTGGTTATATTATTATATAATTTATTTTTTTAATATTTAAAAAAAAAAATTGACATTACAGCTTACGCCAATGCGTCAAATATTTTTAAAGTTGAAAGATCAACGAGATATACTCGATGAGAATTTTTGAAAATCACATGAGATTAACCCAAGGAGAATTGACTTCACAAACACCCATGTCTTAGATCTCAAATTAAAATTGAAAAAATCCAATTTTTGACATTGACCTTACCGGGAATCGAACCCGGACCCACCTGATCGGAAGAGCAAGCTCTTACCAACTAGACCAAAGCGGGCGATGTAACAAGTGTATCAAAATTTAATTTATAAACATACAAAATACTTAGTAACTATAATAAATGTTTTCATTGTGTTTTTTTTTCAATACAAAGAATAGAATACTATAATAGTTGCTTATATATAAATCACAAACTAATTTTAAAAGGAGTATATAAGACCTGAATACCAACGTTTGAATTAAATACTAAGTACAAAAAAGCACCCATTGTTGAAATAAATGAAGAGAAATGAGGGCCATAGATGACCTATCTCAGAGTTGTTATTCAAATTGTTATCACCCACTGTGGTGTAGTTGGTTAGAGCTTGCTCTACCAATCAGGTGGGTATGGGTTTGATTCCCGATGAGGTCAATGTCAAATTGGATTTTTTCAATTTTGATTTGAGATCTAAGACATGGGTGTTTGTGAAGTTAATTCTCATTGAGTTAATCGCATGTGACTTACAAAAATTTTCATTGAGTATATCTCGTATGATCTTTCAACAAAATATTTGACGCATTGGCATAAGCTGTAATGTCAAATATTTTTAAAAAAATATATCTAAAAACACCAGTGGACACGCATGCTGGGTCTTTTGCTACTTTGCTACTAAAACAAATAATCATTTTCTACTTTCGATGGATTCGGCGGTAACTTTGTGGAAGTTCATTTTAATATAAAATAACTTCATACTTAAGGCAGCATTTGCGAAAGTAGTTGTCTGAGGATGCCTCTGACAGAGGCGAAACACGTGTCACAGTTTTTAACACAATACGTGAAATAATCTAAGTTATTTTATATTTTATATTATTCATTTTCTTATCATTGCATACAATTTGTTGGTGATCAAAATGTTGGTTAATAATTTTTTGCACTTGGAATATTTTGAAATATATAACATATTATATTAACATATGGAGTTGTGAATAATTCTAATTTTCATTCATTTTAAGATGACAAGACTGTTGACTGTGCTGATATACGTGTTATGCATCACATTAGCATCGTCAGCATTCAAAGTTTATCCGACCAACATGAGTGAATTGTTAGCCGAGAACAAAGACGGTTGGAAAACCGGCTACGCTTGGAGAGACAAGACAACTTGCCGTCATTGCTATATTAAATCATTTTACCCTTGCAACGTGTACTTTGATCATCTTAAGCAACTTAAAACCAATCCGAGACATGTGATTCCAACGACGAGGCCCATTTGTAATCATTGCTGGATACGATGCTGGATTCACAATCAACCGAAACTTTCTTAAGAAAAATAATGGCTGTAAATAAATACTACACAAGACCAATTTTTACTTATTTTTCTTCCCGCATGGATGTACGTTGTAACAGAGATACATTTTGTATTTTAAAATCTGTGATGTTTTTATTCCTACCTATACATTTTTATTTTATATGTCTCTACTGTAACAAATTTGGTGGTTGTTATTATAATACAATATAAAATAACCTGCGCCTTCATCAAAGGATATGGCAAATTTTCATTCAAACTTCCGAGCGGCAAAACAAAATAATTAACCATAATCCAAACCCATATTTTTTAAGTCCTGTCATTAGCCGTTATGAATATCTACGCATTTGATTAAAAAACATCCATAATTTTCAACACAGAAAAGGAAGATCCACTCCGATCACTAGATTAGCCATATGAAAAACATGTATGTATGTATGTATGTATGTCAGACACATATTGTTTCCTGAAATTTCGTTTTAAAATGAACCATGTTTATTACACTAAACCAGGGGTGGGCTCTACATAACCATATGCTCTACATTGGGAGCGGACATGGATAAAAAAAGTGACGTCTATGCTGTCAGTTTAACATTTTCGCGGTATCTTATTTAGCTGTGTTATGTTGGTAGACGCAGGAATCCACTTCTTGTCAAGCTTTTTATTTAAGATTTTTGTCTAATCCATGTCTGTTCCCAATGTCGACCATATGGCTTCCTAATGGAGATATCTCAACAAAAGTTTGTTTACGATACTACTTGTTACTCAGTAGCTCAATCTCTCTTTTTTTCTAAGAGAGTAAGGATAGAAGGATTAGTGGTAAGCTAGTCGTTCTCGCTTTGCCTTGTTAATTTTAAGATAAAAAGGGTGGGACATCATTTTTTAGATATCACAAAATGATGTTCATAGTAGGACTAGAATCTATGAGATCCGTCTCGGTAGCCTTGGCCTCCTCTGAGTTACCACTGTTTAACCTATTTAAAGGATAGAACAGTTTCAAAAGTGCTCTGATGAGTATAATGAGCAAAACTGTTACAGATAGAATCTGCGTGATCCAAAAAGCGCACCAAAGCATTAGATCCCTGGTTCTAGTCACAGAGTAAGTCTATGGACCTGGTATTGTTTTGTATTATGACATTAATTTATGAGTGTTACAACACTCGGTTCATTACATTCAAAAGGAACCTAAGATAGGAAAAAACAGCCAATCGTTTCCAAGAAAAAAATCGAAAATTATCAAAGAACAATAAAAATAAATAAATACTGATTTGAAACATTAAAAACGCAAAGAAAAAAAGCACTGGGTAGACGTATTGGTTTGGAGTAGTCAGCGAGCAATCAGTGATTTTAGGCAATTGAGTGATTCCAAACCATCCAACGCCAATGTTCTGCAAAAGAATTCAATTCAGGCAACATGAAGAGAGGTGAATAATCAGAAAACCGTTCGCACAATAACATAACCAACATAAATATTGATTCTAATTTTTGAGAGATTTTTTCCATTAGAGGAGTGGAAAAAAATACAAACAGTAACAGTTGTGGGGGGTTATAATGCAAAACGTACTATTTCCAAAACTCGAACTTTTCAATAGTCAAATACTATAACGAATAACACAATCAAAATAACATTTGCATAAAAATATGATTTTCAATTTGAAAACGACAGTCTTGTAGACATTTTGTATTAAAACTAGTAGGATCAGTCGATTCCTTAGGCTTAAATTACCCTATCTGGATACCTATCTCACTATTGCTCATTTTGGAAATGGTACGTTTGGTATTATAACACCACAATTACAATATTAATTACTCGTGCTTAAAGGGAATAAGTTTAATAGCTGGCAACCACTGATCTTTTTTAAAATGTTGTTTACTAGTATTTTATTTCCATTGAGGATTTTAATTAATAAGCGAGGGAACTCACGCTAAATTTACTGATTCGAGACATTTAGTATTTTAATAAATGCATGATGTATGAATAATTGATAAGCCCCAACATGCACCTATAATAAATTTACATTAAATGCATTATAACTCTGTTAGACAAGCTTGTGTAACTAAATAAATAAATCTGAATCAAATCATGTCCAGAAAAAAAATACTCAAAACACAAACAGAAACCATATCTATTGTATAATACAAGGTAAAGCCATTGTTATTACTAAAGTTTTTTAAAAATTGTTTCAGATATTTACTATTTATTAAACTTCTTTGAGATCATGCAGCATGACAGGTGTAAGGGCATGAGTACACAGTTTGGTTGGGCAGGTTGATTACATAAATGTTACACTTGTTTTTTTTTTAATTTTTGGTACTTTTATATATTTTTTTACCTGCAATATTTATTATATTTTAAGTATTATTATCGACTACTGCTGTTCAGTGGTAAGAGTTAAGCAATAAGAAGGTCCAGATTCAAGTTCTTACAAAGGCAATATCAAATGTTATTTTTTTTCAAATGTATGACAGGTGTGTTTCGAGTGATTTTAATTTGTTAAGCTATCATCATCTCTTCATAAATAGACACTACACATAATAAAAATAATGTGACTGTCAAAAATCACTGATTTGTAGATATCGATACCCTAAAAATACCATTTCATCGCAACTTAAAATAATAAATTTTATTCTTCGCAGAATATTTACTGATATATATTGAAACATGCCACTCAAAAAATGAGCTATAGGTTTTAATAAATCTAAATGATTATTCATTTCAAGATGATGAGACTGTCGACTTACCTGATACACGGGGTATGTGTTCAATTAGCATCATCAACGCTCTACGATAATATTTATCCGAACCAGACGAGTGATTTGATGGCTCCGTACAATGACGGCTGGGAATATGGCTACGCTTGGAGAAACAGGGCGACTTGCCGTCATTGCTTTATTAAGTCTTATTACCCTTGCGATGTTTACTTGGATCATCTTAAGCAGTTGAAAACCAATCCTAAGCATGTGATTCCAACAAAGAAGCCTCCCTGCAGACATTGCTGGGTGCGGTGTTGGCTTTACGATGAACCGAAACCTCGACCAAGAAAACAATGGCCACAGAATACCACTCCCGTTCCAACTAGACCACCGACTACACCCATGCCTTATCGTTGTGAATTTTGATCATTTACGTGAGGATGACGTGCACAGCATGAGTAAATTTTATATTTCAAAATCTAACGTATGCTCTTTCTTGTTTGTATATTTTTCCTTTCCATTTGAACAGGTTTTTTAAAATATATAATATAAAAAAAAATAGACTTAGTATCTAAAAATTGTTTAAGATTAAGTAGGTATAAAATATCATACGAGCCCTCTAGAGCTGAAGTGAGCCAACTAGTAAAATGGTAAAACTTTTTTCTTGAACTTTTAATAAGTACAATCACGTCTTTACTTGGTGTTTTGGTGAATTGCATATTTTTATTTTACAGAGATAACACTATTGCAATTTATATTAACTGAGGTTACTTCACTTTTACGATACTTTGAGACGTGTAGATCAGTGTTTCTCAACCTTTTTGGGAGCGTGGCCCCTTATGAGTGTCTTTATTTTTCTGTGGCCCCCATACCATTGTTTGGTCTTTCCATGAAAATTATAATTTCAAAAACCCACCTTTTTTTATAGCTCTTCCAAGATTTTCGAATCTAGAATGCCAGTAATTTATTTTATTTACGGATTAACAAAAAATAGCTGCGCGGCGTCTGCCATTATGCTCTTCCCTGAATCGTTTTATCAATACCCGTGGCCCCCCTAAACTGTGTAAATATATCTCTTTGGCCCCCTGGGAAGCCACATGGCCCACCGTTGAGAAACCCTGGTGTATATTAAAACCCATCTAACTTATATTTTTCTAAAATACCACTCGGCTCATTTCACCTCTAATGGGCTTAATATACATAAGAACGACGTCACTCCATATCTTGAATAATGAAAATTTTAGCCTGGAATCTGACAAAACAATTTGAATGATTGACACATAAATGTTTTAAATTTATATCCTTTGTGCCTTTACAAGCCTATAAATCTATTGTAATAAAAATATCTATAAACTAATGTAATAAAAAATTATTCCATATGTTTCTTTGCTTTCTTTAACTCTGATAGTAACTCTTTGAAATCTTCTTGTTGTATAAGAAATTTGTGGTCCGCTGTAGACTTTCTGCAAATGTCTTCAATGTGCATATTCAATTCTACACAATCGATAGATTCTTCTGGTGCAGGTTGGCAGTTGACTGAACTCAATTTGGTTACTAAAAGGAGAGAAAGAGAAATACAAAATGATTTTACATGAAATTGCTTTCAAATTACCTATCACTAAATGTTTTATCAATATTTTTTTTCTAAATTGTATGTAGTATTGTTATTTCCAAAGACTAATGAACAATTTTCTATAGTTCTTTGTGAATTACTGACAAGTAAAAAATGCTTGTTAATATTTTGAAATTAAAATCTCACCAACAAAAAAAAAACACACAGCAATTTGGTATCAGGGGTGAAAATGGTACGCAAATAAGAATATACTACATTCTTGACGACTGTCTTGCTAGATTTTTTAAAAACTATATTCACTCCCTACTCAAAGCATATGGTCACCGCACGGTGCCTTGAAAATTCTCTGTCCCCCGCCTGTCTCTTTACTTCCTCACAGGTCATACCAGTGCCCCATATCTCAGCCGAGTACATCTTATCAATGGTTTTCAGCGGCCTTCCATATAATATACTCAACGGAGTATCTTACAAGAAATATTGGACCTTATTGACTGAGATTTTAGCTGTCAATAGATTCTTATAAAATATTGACTCTAGATTTATTCTAAATTGTATTTATATGAAAGCATACATCTAAGTGAAGTTTTACGTAGTCCTGCTTCAATTTCTGCACCGTGTTGATCGAAAGCTACTCGGAGAGCTCTGGTAACCTCCCAAGCCACGCCGGCACTTCTTAGTCCATTATCCAATTGAAGACCGTCTGCTCCCCAGCGAGCTGTACTGGTCAGCGTGAACATTAAGCATGATATAACCATCTTCATGTCATCTGGAGAATCTAAAACCGAAACATTAATTATTGCTGATTACCAAGAGTGTATAATATTCAACAAAAAATGAGAACACAGGAAATATAACATTTTTTTAAATTAAAGAAGTAACATTCTAATTGTAACATTATTCCAACAAGTGGAATAATAAAATTATGTTTATGTACTGTCAAGGATAAAGGAAAAAAATATTTAACAAATTTTCATATAATATAAAATATCATCTTTACCTAGTTTAACATCTGATAAAATGCTTTTTATTTTCTGCTCCTGAAAGTTAATAAGAATAATAATATTACAAACACAGAAGTAAAGACAAAGTGATACTTGCTGACTACCATAAACATCCCATTTTGGTTGCTATCCATTCATTAAGTTTTAGTTTTCCTTGCACACAGTCGCAGAAATCCTTGAGCCGCTCCTGGTCCTGCATGGCAAAAAGGTTCCTGACTTCAGAAGTAGGCGGTAATAGGTAATAAATAGCATAAAGAATATCTTGCTCAGTTGAGACATTTTCTAAATAATATCTAGAATTTTTTTGTAAACAATTCATTTCCTAATATTTCTCAATTATTGAAGATTAAGGTTTTCCTTCACTTTTGAGGTCATAAACGACTTTGTAATTATTATGGAATAAAACAGCTCAAATAAAGATTTTTACTTTTAGATTATTCAATAATATAATGCATCAAAATAACCTGCAACGGTTCCCCAGTGAGGTGTTCAGCTATAGCCATGCAGAGAGCTCTTGCTCTAGGAGCAGTGAGCTGACCGATCGCATGCAGACCGCTTAGCACCCATTCTGGACATTCGCCATCCCCAAAACATTTCAGTTTCTGTAAAAAAAAATGATTTTACCATATATTGAAAATAAATAAGAGGTTACTGCTTAAGCATACCGCTAGCATCCTGTTAATTTTTTCAGTAAACTGTTAGTGAAATGGAATAATGAGAAATGCTTTAATCAAATGGGATGCTGTTAAAGCACACTAATTGAATAATATAAAGTAGATCATTAGCAATTTCTAATTGCACACAAATCAATTAAAAATTTCAATGAGCTTACATATGACAGTGATACTTATTAAAAAATTTCATTTGTCTTATTTGGTTGCTACTGACAACCTCGCCAATTGTTTTTTTTAATTGATTCATTGATTTATATTCAAAGGTATGAATTGTTGCGATGGTGAAATTCCTTTACACCCAATCTTGAAAACGGAGGATAGAGAGAGACAAGTTAATTTACTACTCTTTAGTCTTTTCCTAGCCCTTTAGTCTATATAAAAAATGAGGGCAGAGCGTATGACTAAAAATCATTTCTCGTAACATCATGTTTATGTTGAGTTACTTCATAACATCTCTATTTGATTCACATTACCAACGAACATGGTTGAAAAAGCTTATTAAATAAGGACTCGATAAGAACCCATGCACATATGTATATATATAATGCAATAAATTAATAACTTGCCATATTGAAGCGTGTTGCTATCTCCAAATCGAAATAAAAGTGCTGAAATAAAAAAGAAAAATATAATTTAAAAAATACTTAATCTGGACGTCCGATAGGACCACCGATCATTAATTACTACAGTAAAAAAAAAAGGATATTTTTTTCATAATCGAGCAATTCTAAAGTTGTAAATTTAGATTTCTATCACCAAACGAACAATTATTTGAGTTTGGGTCAAGTAACCTGGTATTAAACGAAGTGTTCGGTGATGAATTGAAAGTTCCAATGATCTGGAGAGAGCTAGGTTACATTCTGACAATAAGAATATTTTCGAAAAAGAGATAGTTAGGTACCAGTGGCGTACGGTGGGTGTTGATGTAGGGTGTGCTGTAAAGTGTAAATGACATATTTTTTCAAAAAAGACGATTTTTTAACATGAATTTTATTTTTATTTATTTGTACAATTCTTCTTGTGTTTAATTCTTCGCGACATGAATTTTTCTATTACACTATCGTAAAACGTGCCTTTCTGTTTTAATTCAACTAGCATCCTTTTGTTCTACATAAATTAAATTTAGACTACACAGTCAGGCCTTGTGTACTTCGATAGCTTCTTATTGGGAGTTAGTGCGCGCCTAAAAACGCTATGAGTTTGCAACCAATACAACACGTGTGAGCTAGAATGAAAGAGATCGTCCTGGGTCCTTGAAATTTCAAACAAAAACATGACTTTGACGCGACGCCTGCGCAGACGGGTCAAATGTATGCAACTGTACGGGATCACGAGGCGAGCGGCAATCGTATTGAACGCCTTGAGTGATTGCATATACGATTCACTGCCGCTTGCAAATACATTTTAAATATATCGCTTCATGATAGTCTTCTTGACGGGCGAGCGGCGCACGACTTGCACACCCTGAATATACGCCCCTGGTAGGTAATAGCACTTTGTACTAGGTACTTTAAGAAGTAAGAATTCTGGAGCCAATTTTCGCTAGTTTTCCGAACAATAAAAAATACTCATTTATATTTAGTAATTTAAAATCAAACATTTTACAGTAAATTCTATTATATTATTAATTTGAATATTAAATCTAAATAACAATTGTTTGCAAAGAAAAGTTGGTTGGTTTCAAAAGATTCGGAAAATGTGTACATGAAAAAATATATATATTTACAGTCTCAAAAATACCTGATGATATTCGATGACGTTAACGTGAGGACATTGAATTACCGGTATTACCGAATCCTGAATCCCGGTACGCGTGTTATTTTTTCAATACTGAAATATTGTATTGAAAATTACCCAAAATCAAATTTTGAATATACAGAAACCATCACAAATGTTAATAAAATTGCAAGTATTCAAATAATTTACATCTGTCAAGATTTGTTTCAATATTTACAGGTTCTAGAATTAATTAGGCTTTCACTAATGTACTATTATTTAGAGAAACCGTACGTTATTTCTGAAAAAAAACACCCGTTTATGGTTAGGATATATATTTTTTTTAATTATTGTAATATATGAAATAGCGAAATGTCGATTTTGATTTACTTGTCCGGTATTTCGATTCCAATTGACCATATCTTTTCCACCGAATGAAATACGGAAATACCGTTATTTATATATTCGTCCGGTAGTGCGATCTCTATGTGACGCGTATAATTATTTTAATTTATCTAATACCGTTATAACAATAGGAATTCGTACCATATTTATCTTGTTATCGCTTTATCACAGTGCTTTAGCTATACGAAACGTGTAATTTTACGCTCAATTTGAATGATAAAATCAACATTTATATCATAACATATTTTGAATGACAAATATAATTAAATAAAATGCATTAGTTACGCATTCTAGAAAACAAATTACGATAAAAAAAAACAGTTGACAAGCGAATCACTCCGTTTGACAGATCAAACCAAACCACAAAAAAACAAGTAACATGAACATAGCAAAGTAAAGGATTAACCGTCAAAAATGAGCAGAAGAACATAACTTATATAAACACATTCCACAATTGAAGATTAGCTGCTTAGAAAAATAAGCAAGTAAAAGAAATATTATCAAACAAAATCTTATGTTGATGGATATACCTCGAGCATCATTATTTGAAACAGACAACTTTACATAGCAATAGTATGCACTCGAAATTTCAAAAGCGGTTTTTCGTAACAACTCTGCGAGTGAGAAGTGGTAGAGCTCAGTCTACTAAAAGCTAGGGTTACCTGGCATCCCGGTATTCCGGATTTGTCCCGGCGTCTCGAAAGAACCTTTTGGGACAGCCAAAAATCACGGAGAAGATAATTTATCATTGTTCAGAAATACGTATCCATCAAAGGTTACTTAACCATTCCGAAAAGATAGTTTTTTATTGTCAATCTGCAATAAGTGTAAATTATATATTTGAGTAAAATAAGTATAAAACATTTCATAAGCAAATTATCAAATACGTATTTAATTTTCGTATGGTGTATAAAGCGGCCATAGACGTAGTGCGATCACCGAACTTACGTCAGGCTCCGGGTTTTTTTAGACACTAACAAAAATTATCTCGGTTTTGATGTCAAAACATTTGGTAGCCCTACTAAAAGCCCATCTTCAGAAAGCTTTCAAAATTATATACTGTATTGTTTTAATACAAATAAATTAATGAAGACGCGTAATTGAAACCACGTTGTGTTTCACTAGAGTGGAAAACTGCAAAATGAATTGCATTCCTGGAATAAATTACGCAGATGAGGACCTGTGACCACTACTTACTATCTAGAGTGCTTCGAAATCTCGAAAACCTCAAACCACACAGTCTTGCGCGTATTAAGTCAAAAAAATAAGTAATGCCTACTATTTATACACCTTCCATCCTTGCACCCACTGCTGCTTTTCTATCATTCGATTGTATACGGCGTTATGTGGTTGTACAACAAACGTTAAGACTACCCACAGTTTTTAGCCGAGGTCGAATCAGAAGCGAAAACCTCAAACCACGCAGACTAATTTTTGTAAATATACAGAATAATTTAGATATATTTTCTTCACTGCAACATCATCTAGGTACGGAATATTTTTGATTCGTCTTTAGATTCAAGGCGAAGTAGATAAAACTCTTCCGCCACGGCGTATTTTCAGTATACGAATACACAATATAATATCATTTAAAATAGAAGCTGAGCAAATCGCATTTCCTTTATTTATAGTTTTCATTATTTTAAGCACAACAGTGAGTGCATTGTAAAAATATCAATCCCGTGCAGCTCTCCATCGGGCCATGTAAATTCTTTTATTTTCTCGGTAATTATTTTTTGGATATCAAATTTATGGAGCTTCAAGTACCAGGACGCGCCAGCGTCAAGGTTCTTCCAGTCTCCTTCATCGAAAAAGTTTTTGAAAAATTGTAAATTGCATCCCCTTACAGTCGTTTGCAGACGGAAGGCGCGATCACTACAGAGATAAGAAGTTCACGGGAACTCCATATGCATTATTTTGCATATCACATTCCATATGCTTCCTCCATACTATATCCGTACATGAACACACACGTGCGCATACATACATACACACATACAGTACAAAAATTGTTTTTAAACAAAGAGAGTCATTTTCGTGATGCTAAGTTCGTTCTAAAATTGACAATTTTAGACGACATAAGATCTATGGAGAGTCGTCGAGCAGAACTGCTCTGGGTCTAAAACGATTCTCATGTAGTGTCTCGTCATAGTTGTGGAGATCAGAGATCGTTGGGTTAAAATGTTTTCCTACCTCGGTAATTATTACGTTGTGGAAGTATACAGCGAAGCAGTGGCCGAATACACATAACGAGTAGTGGTGGGACAAAAAAAATGTATCTTTTTCTGATAAAGCCTTAATCCCTACGATACGCCATCACTTTCATTTGAAAAGTGTGGATCTCTGTGTTTTTTTTTTGTTCATTCCTTCCTTTTCTAATTTCACACAATTTAGATCAGCTGATTAGTATACTACTTATAGTTACTAAGCTCAACATTGTATTCTTACTCTCTCTGAACAAACAGATTGAACGACTGCTTAAAAACCAGTTCTGATAATTCATCATACATATGTATGTCGTGTACGAATCAAATGTGCTCTCTTCCTTGGAAGCGGATATCAATCAATAAAATATTTTTATACGATAAATCTTTTTCACCTATATAATTCGCGTTTAAATAATATATCACGCAATCAAAATATTTATATTCGTCACTAGGGAATCCAATCCCAGGCCAAAATGTTGATCCCGTTTCGGAAAACTGTTTCATTAAAATACGTTTTTTAAAGAAATAGAAATTAATGAGATCGGCAAAAAATAAATTAAACTATTTAGTATATACTAGCTGTAAGCCCGTTGACCTCAACGGGGGGAATTTTGTTGCATTTTTAAGTAGTCAGAAAATTTACTGCCGTGAAAAATAAATTACAAACCTATTTATTGAATAAGCCAGAAATTCTAAAAGTAAAAGAAATATATCTCGGGGCATATATCGACAGCCCTGCCCTGCAGTATTCAAATTGTATATAATATAATTTTTAGAATGATTGAAATGTTTAAGTTTGCTAACAAATATATTTCGTAGAAGAAGAAATATACCTCGGGACATATATCGACAGCCCTGCAGTATTTAAATTGTAAATTATTTAATTTTTGGAATAATGTTTAAGTTTGCTAACAATTATTTTTCGTAGTAGCAGAAATAGATCTCGTAAATTATTTAATTATTGGAATAATCTTTAAGTTTGCTTACAACTATTTTTCGTAGTAGCAGAACGAATACGTGTACATACATTCTTAATAATTTTATTGGAGTAAAAAGAAGTAATTTAAATATTATTTTAAAATATGTCCGAAGTACCATAGCATCAATTGTTTCGCCATTTAGTCTAAAGTTTCGGTTTACGGTACAAGATTAATATGTATGAACGATAGAAAAATAAATCTCGCAAAACTAACAGTGCCATTGATATCTGATAAGTAATCACTGTCGTCAAATGCATTAAAATATAATTCACTAAAATGCGTCGAAGAAATATGATATGCTTGGCATCAAGTTACCTTATCTTTTGCGATTACTCTTGCAGTAAATCTTATAGCAAATAATTTAAATTAGGCACCGTTTATTGCATATGCGTGAACTGCGAACTTGAAAACTAACACGTTTCTGTATTGAAATCAATCCCGAAAGTTTTGGGATCATGTCTTCTAATCCCGGGATTGAAATGTACCGAAAACTGTACGGGATCCGGATCCCGGGATTGGATTCCCTATTCGTGACGTAGTTTAAAAACTCTTTAAGATAAACAATATTGCTAAAAAACATAATATTTTGCGGCCTCTGATTTAGAAACAGTGGACAATTAAATGTTTGAATTTATGTATTGAATTTTTTCGTTATTTATTTATTTAAATGTAAACATTTAGGTGTTTCTCTTCTACTCTTAAAAACAACAATATGCCTAGTATATTTCATAAACGTGTATATTATTATTTAGTGGCTGTTTGTCTACAGCAGATTTGCAGCATTGAAAATGAATGAAAAATGTAATTATACTCGTCTGTAGAAAGGAAAAAAGACGTGATCTACACATATATTTTAGACACTTCCGACCGTCAAAGCTTTTGAAATTAAAAAATATACATATATTCTTCAAATCAGTGCCAGCATTCTGAATTGTTTTCGGACACAAGAATACAACAATAAATAAGGTCAGCACATTTTAAATTATTTATTACATTTTTTTCAATTGATCTTCTCGTGAAATTTAAAAGATATTTGTTGGTATAATGACTTTTCCATCCGATTCCGGAAATTATTGAAAATTTATATTTTTTTTTTATGTTAAGACTAAGCATAATATAAACACAAATAGTTTTGTCACACTGTTAATTTTAATAATATCTGAACTTTTAATTTTAACTCTTGTATTATATTAATTATTATTTAGGAATTGTAAAATCAGTTGATTAAAATTAAAGTAATATTTATTAGTTTTCATTTAACATTTTTTATCTACATATAATAAAAATAATTTCAGCTGTATAAATCTGATATTGATTATATACATAATCTTTTCGGTGTGTTATTGACGAATATAAAAATTGTTAATTTTTTGCAAGGAAGAAATTTTTTTTTGAATAATTTAAATTTTAACGTTAATACGTTTGTGTCTTTCAAGTCTGCCAACATGTAAAATGCCGATACGCTTTATTTAAGAATAAAATATTTAAGTCGTTAAAAATGTTTTGGCTTATTTTATTTCTTTTAGCAACAAATAAAACCGACTATCGAGAACACTTTTACATACCCAAATAAAAAAATATTATACTGGAATGGTTTTTGGTTAAGATCTAAAAAATTATTAAGCAGAAAATCGTAACCAACAATTTACAAATTGTACAGGTTTTTTTTAATAAGTTTGAAAAAGGAATTCTTTTTTTTTACAATCACTTACACTTACAGGATAAATATGATGATTGATTACTAAATGAATAATATCTTTTGATTACAGGATGCCCCGGCTTTGGGTTCTCCTTCTAGTAGTGTGGTTCCGAGCTGTAACGATGGCATCATCACAAAACGTCAAGCAGGCACAACTCGCAGACCATCACCGAGATCCTTCAATATTACAAAAAGCATCTCACTCCGCACGGCAGTACTTTGACAACAAAGTAGAAAGGCAAAAAAGATCGAATCCACTAGAAAGTGGATTCAATCTTTTGAACGGGTATTTGGAATCAAATGAAGCCAACATTGAAGTCCTTCGGGTGATCTACTCAGCCTGACATATTATAACAATGATCTATACAGGGGTGATATTTTGGAAGACCGGGAAATGCTTGATTATATATTAGATAAGTTTCTTTTATGTATAATAGCGATGAATAGCTTTAACCCATGGCTAGGCTGCTGGAATCTCGTAGAACAACTCAGTTATCAAAACGACATCAACGAAGAAAGTGATAGTTTCAATAAAAATAAAAGAGTCGACTTTCACTCTTGGGGCGGAAAACGAAAACGCAGTACCGACATTTACAACGGTCCCAAAAGATTACCATTTCGTGCATGGGAAGGTAAACAAACAAACACTCTTTCGCCGAACAGAATTCCATTCGGTAAGCGAACAGGCAACGCAATAAATTACTTATCGATCCCATTTAAAGAAGAAGATAAACGAACTACCTTTAACAGCTGGCGCGGGAAACGCAGTTTGAATCATAATAGTTTCATACCAGCACAGTAATACCGTTCCATGATGAGTTCTTTGGATGGTGAGAATTACAAGGATAGTTATGGAGCAATACTTTACAGAGACACACCTTTCCCGTGGCAAATATACAAAAAAATATTAGTCGGACTGAGTTCAAGGAATCAAAAATCTAACGACCAGCGAAGAATTAAATTTAGCCCGTGGGGAGGCAAGAGATTGGAGGACCACGATACAGCTGATAACTTATCTGGAGATAAAAAGACATTCGATGCATGGGGTGGAAAGCACGGCTTGCTGGCCAGGTCTTTTAATGCACGGGGAAGAAAAAGAAGGCTGCTGGACGCAATATTTCCACTGTATGTAAAATCAAAGCAAGCATTTAGTCATTGGGGAGGATAAATTGAGCCCATTCTAGGTCTTTCGAACACCATCTATAAAGACTTATATGTGATTTTTTTTCAATGTAATTTAAACTCTGCCTTCTCTGTTTTATCTAAAAATAACAACTAATCAATTTATTGATTGTGTACTAACATAAAAAGTGCTGTTTAATGTGTTTTGCGAGAAAATGGCTGTTTCTCCTGAAACAGTAAAATAATTGTAAACTTAAATTATTTGTTTGATTAAAATAAATGATTTATGATGAATATGTATATTATATTTATCTTAGTTGTAAAGATTATAAAATATCATTTTACTGGTATTAATATAATGAACATGTGGCACTTACTTAGTGAAAGTAAGTCTGTCTGAGGATGCTTCTGAAATAGGCGAAACACGCGAATTTATTTACTACTAGCTGGCCCGACGAACTTCGTACCGCCTCAGAATCAATAAATGTTGTGTTAATTTATTGGATGAATTAAATTCAGTTTGAATGAATACTCAAAATGAATTAAGTTCAATAAATGTGCAAAATTCAAAATGAAAAGTATTTAAATTACATTGAAATGATGTAATTCACGTGGCACAGTCGATAGATTTAAAGGAATGCAGAAGATCAACGATTTGATTTTGAATTGTGAAGTTTAAATGATCTAAATCTTTTTTCTTAGCCGCAAGAATTGCTCGTTCACTCAACCAATTGTGATTTTTGTGATTAGATGTTTGGGAACATTTTGTTGATGAAACCGTCCTTCGTTGAGACGAAATTGCAAAAATTCGGCGGAATCGAAATCAATCCGTTCGATTCGTCAACAGGAACACGGCCGTTACCGACGATAGTCAGCAATTGCTTGGAGAAATTTTTGGCAGATGGATCGTTTAAAAATGCAACTCGCATGTTTGTCGTTAGCTGAAGTTTCTTCACATAGCGCCACAGAGTCGATGTTTTGAGGCAAGCGTTTATTTCATCGGCGGCGGTCGATCTTGGAATAGCTGGTAGTGTTTGGCGGAAATCGCCAGATAGTTAAATCATTGCGCCTTCAAAACACCTTAAGTCATTGCACAGATATTCGACTGAGGGCTTCCAATGCGCGTCTGTGCGTCATCGTGCACTAATCCCATGTGATGATTTTACTTGCTACCAAAACTTTGGTCATTGCTGATGTTTCGCAATCTTGCATGTCAGTTTTTCAGTCTTTTAAAGGCTTAACGGAAATTTCAGCACTGAATGAGCCGTTCGCCATCTTTCTATCAACGTGGCCGCTATTCCAGAAGAAGAAACTGCTACAGAAATTTTGGATCTAGCACGAACAATCGCCATAATCAATGACATGAGGAATATCTTCCCAGTTCCACCGGGCGCATCGAGGAAAAATAAGCCACCATTTCCATCATCAATTGCATTCATTAACGTATCTTACACTTCCTTCTGTTGTGGCTTCAACAGTGGTACATTCGTTCGAAGTGATTGGTTTCGTATGCAAAAGAAACATAAACAAATAAATGTAGGAAACAGTGCCATCTAGTGGATTTACCTGAAACCAGCATAAAACGACATTTTATCATTTGAATCTGTTCGTCATTTGAAAACTGTATGAGAATATTAATTTTCTTCATAATTTCTTTCCCGTGATATTTTTCCAAATGTTTAATGCTTATTCTGCTATTCTGGGAGGAGACAAATCCAAAAAATTAAAGATCATAAAAATCCGTGCAGCCATTCTTGAGTTTTAAGTTGTGTAAATAGTCCCACTTTGTTGTATACATATTAATTTATATATTAATATAACCAGCTGTGGGCAGCCAATGCGTTACCAAGAGGCTCTCTTAGTCTCAGCTATTCGCGATGAAGGTGAAGGTGTGGATTTTTTAATTACCCGTAAAAAATATGCGCCATAATTATTAAACGAAATTAATATGCATACATTATGTAAAAATACGCAATATAACTTATAATAATTTATGTCGATAGCTGAAAAAAGTACCTACCTACTTCAGACTGCAAGAGTGAAGAGTTCTAAAATTGTCGTGTACATACCTACATTGTTAATAATTTTATTGGAGTAAATAGAACATAAAATATATAGCAATCGAACTGTTTGTCATTCATAAACAACAATTTAGTAAAAGGTTTTAACGCATCTCCGAAAACAAATACTTTTAAAATATAATATGATAATAGCATTATGGTTTCTGACCCGCCTTCGCATGTGGAAAATAGCCAAAGCTTATGGCTCCATGAATATATATACTAATATGCCCCTTTCCATGTCAATTGGATCAAAGAACTGTACGCATCAATTCGACCCTGTTGAGGCTTCTGCCTTTCTCTACATCTCTGTCGAATTTCGGTGGATACGTCTTGTATTTGATAGTCGAATAATGTTTCTCAAACATTATGTGTTTCTCTTCTACTATTTTAAATACAACAATATGCCTAGTATATTTCATAAACTTGTACATTATTATTTGTCTACAGCAGATCTGCAGCATTCCCAAGAAAATGAATGAAAAATGTAATTATATTCGTCTGTAGAAAGGCAAAAAGACGAGATCTACACATATATTTTTTACAGGAGACACAAAAAACATATTTTGATGATTAAAGCAAATTATGAAATATACACAACCCTGAAGTGCGTGGAGACTGATAAACTGGGTTTTAATTAAATTTATCTACTATTCATTTGATATTGTTAAAAAAAAATTAAGTCCTTTTTCCGGATAGCAATTTTCACAGATTCATCTGTTTTCAAACTTTAGATAGGTACTAATTCGGGATTTTCATCTGACATCTTTTGAATGCCAATGCGCCAGAATTTTTGAAGTTGAAAGATCATACGAGATATATTCAATGAGAATTTCAGAAAGAGTCACTTGAGATTAATTCAACGAGAAATTGACATCACAAACACCCATGACTTAGATCTCAAATTTGAATTGAAAAATTCTAAATTTGACATTGATCTCATTTGAAATCAAACCCAGACCCGCCTGATCGGCGAGACAGCGAGCGATGCATAAAAGCCTAATACGAGGACCACGAAACGTCACGCTCTAAGCAAATTCAGCGCTGCAAACTTTCATACAAACGCAGTATTGCGCCAGCACTCAATGCAGTGTTATCGGTTGTATTTTGTTTTTGAGTCAGAGCAGTCGTATGAATGAAGATGTTGCATCTTTACTTTCTGCGAACATCTCTTGTTGTAATAAAATTCTCTGCTTTTTTATTAAATAACGATATTTACTCCTATTTTAGAATTGCAATCATGACTCGTAACTGTGACAGGAATAAAAACCTATGAAATTTCCAATGTTGTCTCTTGAAGAAAAATAAAAAGGTCGTCCCCTACTCCAGATATTTTATAGCCCAATCGGGAACTAGCTAAGGAATAGAGAAGAGTATGATAAGCAAAATACATAAATTTAATGAAAAAGTAATTGACCTATTTTCAAACAATAAAAATAGACGGATGGATTTTATCATGAAATAAAAATAAGATTAAAATTATTTTTGATTACAAATCGGAAATATGTGACAAATATTTACATCATTTAAATTGTTATGTACACTTCACTTTGATGGAAAGTATTCACCACCTATTTTAATATATTTTACTATGTAATGTTATATTTTTAGTGCGCTGCTTACGTATAGGCGCATTTGTGTGTGCAGAATAATTACGCATATCTATCATGTGTGTGTATTTTTTGGATAACATATTGGAATGCAGTGTTTTTAAAAAAAAGTTGATGAAACTCACATCTTGTTAAGCTTTTTTTCTAATCCATGTCCGTTCCCAATTTGGAGAATATGGCTTCCTAATGGAAGTATTTCAACAAAAGTTTTTTTAAGAGAACTTTTTGTTACTAAGTTTCTCAACCTCTTTTTTTTCGAAGACAGTAAAGATAGAAGGACATGGTTGGACGGAACTAGTGGTCGATAAATCGCTCTCACTTTGCTTATTTATTTAAGGATTGATAGGGTGGGACTATTTTTTTTTTAAATATCACAGACACCTATGCATTCGAACAGAAATCGATTGAAGAAAATGCTCTTCGTACATGGACTTGAATCTGTGAGATCCGTCACGGAAGCCTCGTCTTGCTCCGAGTCATCATCGATCAACTTATGTTAATGTTCATAAAACCGAAACCGGCCCTGACCTTTTTAATAAAGTGGAATAAAGTACAAAAGAATATTGTGTTTTTATTAATATAATGCCTTTCCATCAAGTGTTGACAGTTAACACCCTAAAAGTGATTATTTTAATGTACTGAAAAGTGACAAAGATACTACGACTAGTTATAAAAATTCAAATATTGTTTTAAAACACTAAAGATGCCAGGAAAAAAGTTGCCGGTACGCCGTTCCACCGCGTTACATGGGAAAAAAGCACTGAGGTATAAATAGTATTTTTTTAAATCCATGTCCGCTTCCAATGTGGAGCATATGGCCTCCTAATGGAGGTATATCAACAGAAGTTTTTCTACGAGAACTGTTTGTTACTCAGTCGGTCAAAAGCTTTTTTTTTCAAAGTGAGTAGTACGGACAGAAGGATAAGGCTAGAACAGGACTAGTGGTTGGCTAATCGCTATTGCTACAGTTATTAAAGGATCAGAAGGATGGGAGGAGAGGAAATGTTGTCGCCTGCTGTGGCGCAGTTGGTTAGAGATTGCTCTACCGATCACGCAGGTCTGAGTTCGATTCCCGGTCAGATCACAGTGAATTTGAGAATTATTAAATTCAAAGTTGTGGTCGAAGACTGGGTGTTTGTGTATTATTTTACAAAAGAATAATCCACATAGATAACTACAGTTTAAGAGGATGTTAGTGAATGAAAAAGTGTAAAATAAGCAGAGAGATTGTTTTCTCTTTGAAGATAACAGTCTAAGAAGAGCCATAGTGCCATTATTATTAGATAAATACAAATCTTTAGCCTAAGCAGAGTCGTACTCTATTTGAAATGAATATGTAAACAAATTTCGCATGCTTAAATAAGTCATTATTTGTCAAGAGAGGCTAAGCCGGTTCTAAATTAATTATTTTACAATAATATGGCATTTTTTAAATCTATATCTGAGAAGTATATTTCTGTACAAAGTGGTCTTATTCTACTACAACAAATTTTTGGCAAACCCCAAAAAACTATGATTTTATATTTTTTTTGTTATTTTGGTTGCAAATTGTTACACGTTGACACTTTGAAGCTCAGTACTAAAAACTGTAAATACATATTGTTAAAATAAGTTATTTTATATTTTTTGATTTGGAGTAAAGGATATATTTCAAAAGAATACGTTTATCACTACTGATCAATTTTGTACCATGTTTGATGTTAAGCTGATAGGACGCCATTGTAAATGCGCTTTTCCTATTGGTTAGTTTGGTTGATATGATGTTGTCATAACAACGTAAACTAGGTAAGAGTCGCATGGCAAACAAAAATATGTCACAAAAAATAAAAATGTATACTAAAATCGTCTAGTACGTTTTTTTAGTCTTGATTTCAAAAATTTGCCAACATTTACACAGAAAAGTCAAAGAGATACCATTAAAAAGAATAAGTCAAAGTTACACACACACATATATATAATATGTATATCAAGAAATACTGCTAATAATTTAAATATACATACATTATATATAACTATAATGAGAATAAAAAAATCTTGATTCTGCTCTGGTTTCATGGAAACTACTTTAGTAACGCCACCCCCGCATCGCAGGTCTAAAAAGAAAGTCCATTTGGCAGCTATGGACAACCACATTAATATGATAAAAGGATTCCTTCTTTGTTTCGGCTCCTTCTCGGACACAACATTTTTAAAATCTTTTACTGACTATCGAAACTATACGATATTAAAAGGATCGACTAAATTCGATGTAAATCAATTTGTGTAAATAACTACGAAACTAAACAAATAAAAGGAAATACCTAATATGTTTTTAATAATACCGTCCTGTAGTATCTTGTAAGAAGTAAAAATAAACGTTTCGCACATTTTAGTACAAGTATCTATCGGGCGCATTTTAATTTGATAAAAGATTTAGTTCTGGAAGTGGAAATTATCTATAAAATTATCTAATAAAATAATGTTTGTTATTATATTAAATTAATATCGAATATGGAAAGGAAAAAGGATAAAGTCCAAAGTTTTTTCAAAACAGCTTTTTTCGATATAATCATAATGTAAACAACTTAATACACGATCTGTCAAAAGGACGTAAGCTGAAAATTCCGAATTAGTATCTAAATGTAAAATTTGAATCGTTCAAATTATGTACACTCCAACAGATTTTGTCACTGACGACCCGGGTTTCGCCTTTCGGCATCTTCATGCGTTCAAGCGCACGGATGAACTTGAATTGACGAAACCCGGGTCGTTAGTGACAAAATCTGTGGGAGTGTACATAATTTGAACGATTCAAATTTAATATTGAAATTCCACCAAGCACCTTCAGTCGAAATCTTAAATTATACCTAAATGTAGCTTTTAAGTTTGAAAAAAGAAGGGCTTGTGGAAATTACGATCAGGAAAAAAGATTATTTTTTTTAAATATCAAAATTATAGTAGATAAAGTAAATTAAAAACCAGTTTATTAGTCTCCACGCACTTCAAGGTTGTGTATATTTCATAATTTGCCATTGCCCCAAAACTATCAAAACACGTGTTTTGAGTCTCCTGTAAAATTTTCTATGTGTGGGTTACATCTTTTTTCCTTTCCAAAGTCGATATTATATTAAAAAATACAATACATAACCGGTTGTCATAAATGTCGCTCGGGTTTATACCTGAGACAGTAGTTTATTATGAAAATGCAAATGAGATATCAAAATGCTGTCGATGTGTCAACTATCTCTGACGATGTATAAGACCCTTAAAATTTAATCTGTCATTGAAGTTTACATGTCGACTTTAAAGAAGCATAAGGACGTAACTCACACATAACTAATGGCTGGTGTTTAATTGACTCAATGTAATATTATTTCAATAAATTGTTTAAAAAAAACTTTTTTTTATGGTCGCAATTTTCACAGGTCTTTCTTTTTTCAAACTTTAAAGCTAAATTTAGATCCTAATTTGGTATTTGCAGCTTAAATCTTTTTGATAGAACGTGTATTAAGTTTTTATGATTATTGAAAAAATGTGTATAATTTTGGCGGGTTTTTTTTGCATAATACAATTTTTAATATTGTACGCTTGAAAGCTAAATATTTGTATGAATTTTCTCTGTTGATACATATTACGTTTTATACTATCCGAACTGTATTTTATAGTACAAATGTATCAATCAGCCCGTGAGATTTTGACATGTTGAATTAAATTTATTATCAAGGGACTAATAACAGAAAATATTCACTCGTCTACCAACTCTTCCATTTGGTATATTCAAAAAAATCTTCATGTTATTTAAACTCTTAAGTCTGAGAACAACCAAACTCTTAAGAATCGGAAAGCAATTAATAATTTAATATTTTCATTTCTATCACATTACTGAAAAGCACAATCAATCATTTTGAAAATACATTAAAATTAATTGATGAATTATTTTAATCTTTCTACAGCAAAATAATGATATTCAATAAATTTGAATTATTACAATGTAATTCGATACATATTTTTATACTTGGGCGGATCAATTCATAATTATGTACAACTGAGTCAATTAAGCGCGTTCAGTACCATATTATACAATACTCGCTATAAGGTGCTCACTGTCAAGTGTCAATCCTTTGGGGTTACGTATTACATCGGTGGGCTGACAATAGGTTAACAAGGTGCTCGCTTTGTATCAAACCTATTCGCGATGTTCCAGGGAATTATACACAGTAATTCTTAAAGCGATCGAATGTTACTTGAATTACTTATACTGTGTAAAAATATGCAATGTGTCGATACTTAGTATCAATAGCTGCTGATAAACACACTTTTCTACTTAAGACCACAGCACATGCGAATCACTGCGTTTTAATATTTGTATCGTAATGCATAATTATACTAGAACTATTTTTATAATGTACGTTTCCATTATAATTTTTATAATTTTTGACCCGGGTTTCGCCTCTCGGCATCTTCCGGTGCTATCCAGTGCGCGAATGCACTCGAACTAATTCTAAATTATATTTTTTGTACTAATTCCACACGTTTACTATTTTACGACCAAAAGAGGGAATGGACTGGTAGAAAAAATAATTGTAAGAATCTTTTATTGTTATGTGAGGAATCTTTTATTGTTTTATTGAGTGTTTAGCTGAAAGTCTAATTAAAAGTCGAGAAAATTGGTAAAATCGCGGACATACAAACATACAAACGTACAAACGTACCTCATCGACTATTAATATATATATTGCAGCTTAGGCCAATGTACCATACACTGACCTTTACATTTTCAAGAATAAATAAATAAAAAATAATCAAAAAAAGATTTAGATAGTATTTTTAATGTGACTAATTTAATGCAATAAGTTTGTGTCAACACTGTCCGCTCCTAGTATGGAGCATATGAGCAAAAGTTATTTTTGTACTAAAAGTGGTTTTTATTAGTTTGAGAATGACCATTAAAGAGTGTAGTAGCACAATTATTGTTTATTAAGTAGGTTATTTTTAATTTTGTATTGAAAAAAAATATTATATTTTAAGATTTTCTAACTCGCAAATAAAGTAAAAAATTAAAATGTCACCATGCAAAAAATATTAAGGGGAAAAAATAGTCATGTGTTTTATAAACCATTTATGAATCTACGTCACAATGTAAAAGGCGAGATCATAACCATGGATTTTCTATTAAAAAAGAATTAAATCCGTTCAACCGGAAAAAATGAAATGCACATGTCAGAAATAAAAGAGTCGATTTGTTGGACTTAATTGAATGACACGAGTTTTATAAGCTTTATGTAAACATTCTTCAACACAAAATTTAAGGAATGGTCTACAAATATGATATTATTTTAAAAATAATAAAAGATTTTTAGTACTTTTTCCACTTAAAAAATTACTTGATCAGGACCGGTTTCGCTCCTCATGAAGTACATCAATTACATGGAAGCGGGAAAAACACTAAATCATCATTAATTTATTCACTTTAGTAATGTAGTTTCATTTTGTCTAAAATTTCCCAAATTTTAATTGTGTTTATAATTGATATCATTTGCCACTTATTATTGATGATTTTTTAATTGTATGTTATAGGTGTTAAGCATTTTAGTTTTAATTTTGTGTAATTATGTATAATGTAAATTGTAAATCCTTTTAATTGTTAGTAATTGCTTACACCTTTTATTTTAATTTAACTTGTATAAATAGCACTGTTTAATTTATTTTCCTTATCAGTTGATAATGCTCGTGAGGAGCGAAACCGGTCCTGATCAAATATTTTTTGTACCAAAAATGGAAAAAGTACTAAAAATCTTTTATTATTTTTATTATAATGCCATTCCACCAAGTATTGACAGTGAACACCTTAAAAGTGATGATATTATTTAATTAAATCAGGATTTTTTCTTTAATACAAAGATTTCAATGTTGTGATAAACTCATTTTCAAACCAATATAGCGATCACAAATAAAGGCCGACTCATTATTTACATTTTAAAAAAATTAAGAAGATCGGCTAAACCAGAGTTGGGGAACCTTTTTCATTTTTAAATGCCATATTCATGTATCTGATTTAACAGGCCGCAGTAAAGAAAACTATGACACCTTTTGACATTTTTTTTGATCGAAGTGAATAGGTATATTGCATTATAAAATTGTGTATTTATCAAAAAAATATCCAGATTTATTTTGAAAAAAAATTGACACAAGTCAAAAGGCCGCATTAGAGTAGCCAAGAAGCCGCATGCGGCCTTAATGCCACAGGTTCCCCACCACTGGACTAAACTTTTGAATCAATAAGGAAAAATAGGAATATTTAGTTGTACAATATCAGCTATTTCGGCATAATGTCATTATTGGAACGGTGTCGAAGCATTTTTTTGTTAGCTTATAAAATAAAATAAACATGTATAATTGGGCACAATAAAGTGACGTGAAGATGAACGCATTCATTGGTCATTATCAAACTATATATTGCATCTAGTTTTATTTGCATTCAAGTAAATATTCTTCTTATATATGAACCCGGGCTGAAGCTGTATTTTTTTTTGCGATACCAGTATTTTAATCCCTAATTATATATATGTATGTATGTGTAAAAATATTTTTTAAGATCTTAAATTTCGGGCCGTTCTACACGAATACAGACAGCAAAATGCGTCATATGGCGACAAATGATTTGTATGAAAATATTTGACAAAGTTAATTGTTATATCGCTAGTCTATCGCGGAAAATTATGCAATCAAATTAATGAAAAGCAATGTACTTCTTTTCATTACAAAAAAAATTCACCGACGTCAAAGGTATTTAATCAAAAGTATTTATAAATTGTATTCAACAGAACGAAATGAATAAATAAATGACTACACAACATAAGGAACATTAACCCCGAAGTCTAAAATAGTATTAGTATAAAAATTAAAAAAAGAGATAGAATGCATTTTTTTTAATCCATGTCCGCTCCCAATTTGAAGCAAACGACCTCCTAATGGAGTTATTTCAACAGAAGTTTTTGTACGAGAATTGCTTGTTGCACAACCTCTCTTTTTAAAGATATATTGTTAGGTAAGAACTAGTGGTTAATTAATCGCTCTCGTTACGCTCCGTTATTTAAGAATAAGAAGGGTGGGATGGGATTTTTAGAAATCACAAACATCCATGCTAAAAGAATTTGATAAATCGAATGAAAAATGCCGTTCGTGCTGGGAATCGAACCCGTGAGATCCGTCAGACGGAAGCCAAGGACGTAGACTACTGCGCTGATATCTATTTAATTAACACTTCCACTACGGTGCTAAAAATTACTTCCGATATGTTGCGTTAAGTGAAAAAAAAAACATGTTTTACACAAACAAACACTTACCACTCTTAATAATGGACGGTAAAATCCCAAGACGTACATGTTTTTCACTTGGTTCTTTAAGGGCCAGCGGCATATCGGAAGTATTTTAGCACCGTTGAGCTTGCAAATAAAATATTTCATTTTACAATGAACGGTTAGTCGAATAGTGATGTAAGGAATACCTTAATCAACTTATACGTACATATGTCAAATGTAAGATTATTTGTATAAAACTATTTAATAATTTTCATCAGTAAGAGATGCGACTGTGTAAGAATTTTAATATTTCTACACACCCTTAACAAATTAGGAATGGATGTTAAAAAAAGAAAATTCGTAAAATAAGATATAAATAAATATAAATAGATGCTAAAATCACAAATAAATGTTAAATAAGCTCTTGCGACAAAAGGTACTAAAATATAAATTTGAAAGAAACCATTGATTTACAATTATTGATTGCAACACAAATTCAATATGAAGAGTTCGGTTGTGCTTCTTTAAGATCATTTTGGTGTCCAGTTAATAGTGTGGATGCTAAAAGATATTTCAGTAAACATAATTTAATTTTAACTGGCCGTCGCACACACCTCAAAGAAGCATATGTGAAAACATGATTAGTTTTAATAAAAAAAAACTGATATTGTATTTTATATCTTTATTTCAACTAAAAAACATGTTTGTAATTTTATTTTATTTTTAATTGTTTTGTTATCTTTTTAATATTTTAAATTTATGTCTAGTAAAAATATATGCTAAATTTAAGCATTAAAAATGCTAAAATAAAAATTGGAACAAATAGATACTAAAAAACGTGTCACTAGTGATGACGTGTCTTAATATGTATTTTTATAATATTCTGCATTATTTTTGTCAGCTAGTTCGTTGAATTAAGAAATTTTACTGTTTTTTTATAATAGAAAAACTATGAGTATATTTTTTTCAATAAGCGTGAGGCATTTATTACGTGAACCGTGTTCAAATCCCTTGGGACAGACTTGTTCTTAATAGTTAGTTTTATTAACCTAAATTCGCCAATTTGATCTATAGGGAAAATGTTGTTAAATAATTATAAAAACTATATTTGACTTCCACCAAAGCTTTGAATGGAATTCTAGTATTGATAACTGCTTATGCTCGGTGATTGACACTATTGAAATAAAGTACAATACCCTTTCAAGTATGAATGTGTATAATATGTCAAATTATCACTATGGACATTTTCCTGCGTTAGAAATCGTCACTAAGCGCATCTATTGTTTGCGCAATTGTCGTGCGCGCGTATCGACACTTTTTCATTGTATCGGTGGATGTCATTCCAGTAAAGTTTTAGAGTATCCGGTTTTTTCTTGATTCTTTGTGACAAATTATTAGCCAGAGAGGGCAGAGGGGTATTCGAAAAATGTGAAATGCACTATTTTCAAATACTTATTTATCTCTAAAATTTATTTAATATTTGAAGATATATCATATATTTCGGAAATAAATAATACTTTTAGAAAAGTAATAAGATAAATAAATTTACAATTACGCCAAATATTTTGATTTTGAAAGATCATACGAGATAAACTCGGTGAGAATTTTTGTATGTAACTCGAGATTAACTCGGAAAGAATTGACACCACAAAAAACCACATCGTATGTCTCAAATTTTCAATTAAAAAAAATCTAAATTTGACATTGAGCTTACCGGTCATCGGAAGCACAGCGGGAAACTAATAACTACTTAACAAAGAAATACTCAAAAAAAGAAGAAAACTTTGGTCTAATTTTGGGAAGGAATATTTGTAACCGCATGTTAAATATTTGTGCAAAAATTGGATTTTCTTCCATAATAAATAAAAATAGTTTGGGCATAACATATAGATTGAAACAACATACTTAAGATATATATGATGGTACTTGAAAACAGAGTCTCAAAAATATTCTAGAACATTTAGGGGGCATGCTGCTAAAAGGTTTAAGGAGCACTGTTCTACGGCTGTATATAAAACAAAATGTAAAATATACCAGTATTTAATCATATGACAGTTATAATATTTTAAATTTTAAAGAAAACTAGTATCTAATAAAAATAAAACGAACAGAACATTTATTAGTCGAGAAAACTTTTAAGTCTTGTATACTTGAAAAGTAATGGAGTACCTTCTCATTTATTATAAGGTCGACAAAATTACAAAGCTTTTGATAAAGCCAACACTTGAATTTAAATTAAAAATAATAAAAGATTAATAATTATTATGTTGCGTCATTGGAGTCGCTGATATTAATAGTGATTAGGGCATCCAATCCCGGCGTCTTGTTTTAATCCCGGAATTTCGGGATTAACATTTTTTCCAATCCTGAGATCTCAGGATTAAACATTCACCATAAAATCGTGTGTAAAATTGGAATTTAGGATTGAGAAATTTTTGCTCACCGATTATCAAATCCTATGAATTTACGAATTTCCGGGAATGAAAAATGTGAGACTTTTTTTTAGATCATTCGCAGATTTAAAAAAAAGTCAGAGATTTGCGGAATTCCGAAAATGAAAAATGTGGGGAAGATTCGTTTTTTAGCTCTTGCACGGATTTCAAAAATTTCGCCTAGTTTTCGAGAAAAATTTTCACTTCTTATCCTCAATCACGGGATTAGTACTATCACAATCCCGACCGACTATCACAATCCAAAATTGGACGGGGTCCCGGGATTGGAAGCCCTAAAGACCTATGCTCCAATATAAATTTTAAGAGAAAATGAGTTTAAATTTTATAATGGTGAGTGAAATTGTCTACACTGCAGTGTCTGCCAAACTGTCTGCCGCTGCACACTACTGTGCCGCAAGAAGTCACAAGTGTGCCACGGTCGAAGAAGCCTTAAGGTGGAAACATACTGCCGACATCCGACGCCACGTAAGCGTGTTGGATGAGATCATAGCTACATATTTGCCATTGTATTGTATGGGACATGAACTCACTGTCAACATCCAACGCAACGCGACGGCAGTGCGTTCCTGTTCCATACAATACAATGGCAAATATTTAGCTATAATCTCATCCAACACGCTTACGTGGCGTCGGGTGTCGGCAATATGTTTCCACCTTAAGGCTTCTTCGACCGTGGCACATGTGTATGTTTCCGCCTTTGAAGATGCTAATTTTAAATAATGCCTATTATTTTTTTTTAATTTTAAATAAATTCAACACCCACACATTCAAACAAATATTTGTCACGTTCATACATAGTGGTCAACGCGACACATTTTCCAAATTTTCTTTTTAAAGGTACATTTCCATTTTTATTTGATGTGCCGCGGTACAAGTTCCATTCGCTAGTGTGCCGTTAAGTAAAAAAAGTTTGGCAGACACTGGTCTACAGCGACACCTATTATATTTTTTTAATTTAATTTCCAATTTTAAATTTATTAAAAAAAATATTTGGCGTTACAGCTGACGCCAATGCGCCAAATATTTTAAAGTTGAAAGCTCATACGAGAAAAACTCACATCACAGTCAGCTAACTAAGCTGTGAATAGAATGATGACCAATATCCGAAATGTAACCGTCGTTTTTGGTTATCGGAGTTTAAGTTTGATTGCGTAGTTATGTTGGAGTATGGGGGAAATTCGAAGTGTTTATTTTTCAACGGTTCTGTTTTTAAAGTAATCCGAGCCTTACAATTTACAAATGACTATACCATAGTATTTTGTCATAAAACTATTAAAATTTTAACGAAATAAATTTGAAGCTGTAAGAAAATGAACTGTAGTTACATAATATGTCTGCATTTATTTTAATGTTAACTCTGTTAAAAAGCTGCTTGAAAAGATATTTTGACGTGCAAATAAACTGTCACCTTTTGGACGAGTTACGCAAGACATTTTCACCATCATAGTTTAAGATTAAATTTTAAGCCCATTTTTAATTATTATTGCTGGGAGAGAAATACAAAACAGCGAATAATAAACTATTTGCACCAATCCCAATTGTTATCTGCACTGTGAATAGTGTGATTGAAAAAAAAAACTGAAAATAACAAGTCGTTTCGAGTAAAATTCTCCCCATTCATAGCTGAATTGATAATATCTACCAGGATACGTAAAAATATCATTAAGATAGTACACAAAGCTGCATTGTTTATATTTTATAAAAGTATTAATGATATAAACCAGTTTTTTTCTCAAATTCTCGACATCTGTGTACCCTTCTATAATTTTCGTAATACCGCGTATTTCTCGTCAAAAAAATGCAATCAAAATATATTTCCTTTTTCCTTTAACAGATAAATAAAATAATAATAACAAAAAAATTAAATTTATTTATAATAAAAGTTATATTATAAATAAAATTCATTATAATCAATTAAAAGGATGAAATTGTTAATGTTGAGACGACAGATCATTATAACTTGGTTCTCTGGTTGTTGATTTTAATCTGAGATGCAGTTCCATATCCAAAAGCCTGTTACTTTTTTTGACTTAATGTCTACAAATGCTGAAAAAGCAACTTCACATATGTTGATATGAATTTGAAAAAGGCAAGATTAATGTTAGGACATTCTCTGCTAAAGCTGGATTCACATGTTGCATTTGCAACCAGAAGTTGATAGTATACTTATTATGTTTATTTATCAAGAATTTGTCTGAAGCTAATTCCAACAATTGCTCTTATTCCGCATGCGATAAACTTTCTGGCATGGATGTTGTTTTAACAGTGGTTGGCAAATCATTTGGTTGTCGGGCTACACTGGGTATGAAAGTTAAGTATTCTTTAGTTTTATTACTGACAATCGTCAAACAAAGTAGGGTAGTAAAATTCAATAAGTTTCACACTGTACACGGTCTTATATTATTTTTAGATGCGTTCAAAAGATTTTTCATATTTATTAGTAAAATATTCTATCAATTATGCAACATATGAGCGCCTTCGGTATCATAAACTTTTCGGGATAATTCCGAAAACTCACCATTTTCAAAGTTCGAAAGCTTTCGTGGCAGAGCCAACAATGGGGTAGGGGCGAGTTTTCCCGCGAGTATATAAGCGGTTGTTGGCGTCGAACACTCAAACATCCTCCGCGGAGAGCAACAGGTGAGAGGGTCGAGACACTTCCGACCGTCAAAGCTTTCGAAATTAAAAAATATACATATATTCTTCAAATCAGTGCCAGCATTCCGGATTTTTTGCGGACACAAGAATACAACAAAAAATAAGGTGAGTTGATTTTTAATTATTTATAACATTTTTTAAAATATTTTTCTAGTGAAATTTAAGGGATATTCGTTGATAAAATGACAATTTGCCATCACATTCCCAAATTCAGGTTTTCTTTAATGTCAAAACTAAGTATAAAAATACAAAGAGTATTATCGCACTGTCGTTTTTTACATTCTCTCAAAATTTAACTCTTGTATTATATGAAGTATTACAACACTTTTTCGTCATTTATGCGACATTAAATTGACACAAACGCTTTAAAACCAGTCGATAAAAATTTAAATAATATGTATTAGTTAGTTTACGTAAAAAAATATTTATTGTAAATATTAAAATGAAATTTTCCACGTACATAAAAACAGCAATTTGTTGATATTGATTATTTATACAATTTAAAGAATTTTATAAAAATGGTAAGTTTTCAGAAAAGAACAAAACAAGTTCTTTTCTTTATTAATTATACTACAATTAGGTTATTAATGAGAAGCCCTATTCTACGTTTACCAAGGGACCCTAATAGAAAACGAAAAAAACGAAAAATAGATAATGCGGAAAATCTTCAAAAAATATTGAAAAAATGTTATTATTTCACTTTTTTTAATAAATATAGAAAATTCTTATTACTAAGTTTCCTAATTGCAGTTTGACACTTTAATTTTAATAAAGACCATTCAAATTCGAGTACTTTTCTGAATCAACTCTGTTTTTCTCCAGTATTTTTTCAACGTCATGAATTATTTTCAGTTTCTCGGCCAGATTAAAGTTCTTATATTTAATGGGAGGCGTTTTAATGTGAGGTAACAGATATGTATGTATGAGCAAAATGATAAATATTCCACTAAAACAGTCAGTCGGGATAATATTTGTGACGAGACCATAAATTTTTGATGATAGATCGAAGAAATCGGGGAACGATTATTGCAGGATATTTTATTAACATTGTTCTTATTGTGTTTGGCCGGGACTATGAACAATAAACGGTACATGCTGGAAAACTAGAAATGTGGTCGGGGTTCCACTAAATAGCACAGGAACAGATAACAATTTATTTTAATTTAATCGTACATGTATCCAGTGTCTTTCAAGTATATCGAATCGCATATCCATAAACACTATGTACCGATATGTTTTGTTTAAGAATACAATATTTGAACTGTTAAAAATCTTGTAGTTTATTTTATAGATAAGACTTCGCTACATATAATTCGACCATAGAAAACACTTCTTTCTACACACTAAATTAAAAACTTTTTTTTATTCATACTACTTTGTATTACTAACTCATCGTATCAAAATTTAAAACATTGAACTCTTCGTATTCATATATTTAATATTCATTTATTTATATTCTTTTAATTGACGAAAAGGCTCTATGAATAAAAAATAAGTCATTGAAATAGTATAAAAGATGTACACATATTATATATTGTTGAAATTAATATATTTAAGCATGACTCTTTTAAACATACACGATTGTGATTGTGTGCAAATATATTTGAAAATACTTATAAAAGGTAAAATAATTATAGTATCTCTCAAGAGAAATGTGTTTCGATTGACAAATACAGTTAAATATTTTTTTAATGATATTTATAAATAATGGTGGCAATTAATTATTTATACGTCATGTGTCAACTGGAGTTAAAAATAATGTTTAAAATCTTCATTTTAATTGTTTTTTTTTTGTCTTAAGTGAGAACAAATAACTAGAAATATCTCTTTTCCCATATAGTTTTTTTTTCGTCGGCATTTCATATAATTTATGGTTTTATTCGCTCGTGAAATATTATCTGAAGTTATATAAAATCCTTTTTATAGATCCTTTAATATTTCAGTAGTAAATTTCTGCAGTAAATATTTCCGAATGACTGTATTAAGAGATTTTTTATTATAATGTCACTATATTTTTATATATTGTTTAAAAATGATGTCGCGTAAGCACAACGTATACTTTAGGAAGTCAGTAATTAATTATTATACCACAAGAACAACTATTTTCACATTCATAAATATAAAAGTTATAGTACTTTGTGTCATCAAATATGTTATATCAAAAGGAGTTTTGGATTGTTTATATAATCGGATATAATAATATATTAAATTGAACAGGATTTATAATTAATTGTATATACATATATAGTGACAAAGTATTATAGATCAAAAATGATACTGCAACTTTAATTTTCACGCAAAACAATCTTTCGTGATTGTTTTGTAGATGTTTCATAAATAGAAATTGTTATTTTTACATGAAGAATGAAAACAAAAAGAAACGTCGAATTTTTCTCCCAAATTTTCTAGGTAAACAAGTGAATCGATTACATAAAGTATATTTTCAATTTTCCATTAGAAAATTACCTAGAATATCGAGGAAATGCCATTTGTAATAATTTAATTACAAAAATGTATTTTAACGACCAACCTATTGAGATCAAATTAAATGTTTGCTATTTATTGTTCATTGGCGAAAAGTTATCGTTATATTTACAATGCGAACAAGTTAATATCGTCGATATACTGGCAGAAGGCGACTAGTCAAAAAAAACCCTTCTTTAGAGATAATCATCATTTTCGATAATCATGAAATTATAACATATCTACTTATGCATTATAATTATTACTAATCGTTCTAAACACTTCATGAGATTCGATAATGATTAACGACTTCTATTCATATATTCAAAATCGTTTTTTTTCCAAAAATAACTTTAATCGAAATCAACTTTATGCACAAATCATCTAAAATGGCTCAACTTTTTTCAGGAGATGCAGCGTCTTAAAATCTATCTATCTGCATTCATTGCTCAAAACAGCCGGTTTTCGACTTCACACCATCTGCCAGTATAACGACGATAAATACATATTTCATTATATATTCTGCTGAGCTGAGCAATGAAAATATAAACTTTAATTTCAATAAAAATCTCATATTTTTTCTCGGTTGATTTTGTTGTCGATGTTTTTTTTTTATTAGAAAACATATTTCGCAAATGCGCCAAATATTTTTCAATTAGTTAATCATATAATTTAGATTTGATTTAAAATGTCACTCGATATCAACTCGATCAGAAGATATATCAATCACTAACACCCATCTCTAAGATTTCAAGTGTAACCAGACCGGTATGATTGCTATGAAAAAGCTTTTACCAACTAGAATACTGAGGGCAACTATAATGTACTATATTACAGAGAAAATATATTTTTTTGTAAGAATAATAATTAGTTGTTGTTAGGGCATCCAATTCCGGGAATCGGGATCCCGTTCAATTTTCTGATCCCGAAATCCCGGGATTGACATGGTCGTGATCCCGGGATTTCGGGATTGAGAAATTTTTAAGTAAATCCGGAAAAGTGAGACGAAATTGGCAAATTGTCAATATCAAATTCCTTGGTGAGCTAAAAAAAAAAAACGAGGTTTTGCGACAATCCCGGAGGAAAAGTATACCAAATTGGCGATTTCAAATTTCTCGGTGAGCTAAAAAAAAAAAAAACGAGGCTTCGTGACAATCCCGGGGGAAAAGTATACCAAATTGGCGATTTCAAATTTCTCGGTGAGCTAAAAAAAAAAAACCAAGGTGTTTGCAGATAATCTGAGAAAAAATTATAGGGAATCGAGGATTTCAAATTCCTCGGTGAATTAATCCCAATCCCGGGATTGGAAAAAGGCTCCGGGATTGAATACCCTAGTTGTTGTTGATTGGCTGCTGTCTCGGTGTACAGAAGAATCACGAAAGAGTCTTTAACATGTAAGATTGATTTGCATTCTTCATCTTGTGATAAAAGTGATTTCGTACCCAATACCGAACATTGGCGTAGAACGACGATAATTTTAATGGAAAATGTTATTTTTTTTAAAAAAATAAGGCAGTATTATTTTCATAAATGTTCATTTTTTTACTCTAAACTGGGTATGTGTTATCTCAATGCTTTCGTAACGCATTTAAATGTTTACTATGTGAGTGAAGTAAAAATTATGTGTTTTTTTAACCGGATATCATGTCGACTGGAAAAGGCAAAAGAAAGTACCCCCAGTTTTTTCAAAAAAGTGGAAAGTTTTTTTCGATAATCACAATTAATACACATTGATAAGCGTTCTATCAATAGGATGTAAGCTGAAAATATCGAATTAGTATCTAAATTTATCTTTTAAGTTTGAAAAAAGAAAGACCTGTGAAAATTGCGAGCAGGAAAAAATAGTTTTCTTGAACAATTTATTAAATTAACATTATTTAAACTAATGTTAATTTAAAGCCATTTTAACAGTCTCCGTGTACTTCAAGGTTGTGTATGTTTCATAACTTGCCTTTGGCCCAAAGTCATCAAAAAACGCTTTTTGTGTCTCCCGTAAAATTTGTTACGTCCATTTTCTTATCTACAGTCGATGTGGAAGGCATTTAACGAAAAAAAATATACAAAACCTTTGTGGAAAAGTTTGAACAAAATATTATAACAAATAATTAAAATACCAGACGAAGTGTTAAAAATACATCAAGGATGGGTCAATTTTAAAATTTTTAAAAATATTATTATATAAACGTGACATAATGTGACAGGTACAAATCAGTAATTAGTATTTTCCAGTTGTTCCAAAAGCAACAATGGCCAAACAAATAAGTCTAAAAATACGCATTCATTCAATTACAATGGCTCATTTTAATTAGCGTGGTTAAAAATGTAATTAAAATTCAAAAAGTTAAAAGCAAAAATAAACATCTAGACAGCACATTGACACAATGTAAGATCTTTTTATTAATAAATACTGTTGTTTGGCGGTACGCGTTTAACCGGGTGCGTTGAATTGTTTAAGTCAGTGTTTTCCAAACTTTTTCTGCGATGGAACACTTTCCAAATCTGGAGATTTTAACGGAACACATAGTTTATTTTAAGGCAGTTATTTATGATGTTGAAAATAATAAAAATATGTTATGAATACATATCTCATACAATTACGAGTAAATAAAGCTCTTAGTGACTTATGATTTTGAGTCGTTGAATGGCAAATCTTCTTGATAGGCACAATATTGATGGGTTGATTTTTTTTTATTTGGTGTGGCATCGAGCCTGTTCCTGCACTTCCTTCCTTAGTTGTGGTATAATAAGAAAATCTTGCTTCATATAAGTAGGTTGTAGAAAACGGAAGTAAAATAACAATTGCTTGTTTTGACACAGTGTGAGACTCTTTTAACAAACTCGACCAAAAATCAATAGCGGATCTTTTAATTTTTATTTAACATAATTATCATTTATCAAACCAGTGAGATTTTCATAATCGCTTGAGCCTACTGGTGTAGCTGTCACGAAAAAAGGTTTCCGAATTCAGTAATCACTCTTACTAACACATCACTCAATAAGTTCGTATGATAGGTGCCCGATAGGCGCCACTATTGACAGATTCATGATTTTAAGGAAGTACAAACGTTAAAATAATACGTTTCAAAATTTCATAACAATCTGACGTTTAGTTCACAAGTTACAGTGGTGTTAGTGGCGCTACTTTTGTAATTTTCAAATCAATGCAAGATAAACTGTCGCGATTTAGTTGTTTCTTATTTTGAAAAGTTTGAGTTTACAGTACACTGAAAATATTGCAATAATCAAATGAATAATAACTCATGCTGCTTAAACTATGCTCTATAATGCTGGTAAGTTGCGATAATTATTTTTCGGGATATCGTGATTTAATCAAACGTTTTTTCTGCATAAAACATCAAATTTTTTTTTAAAACAAAAGTATTTATTGTCGAATGATATATTGATTTGAAACATTCAAAATGTAAAGAAAAAAGGTGCCGGAACGCCGTACCACTACGTTTATATAGGGAAAAAAATGAATAAAAGATATGTGATAGTATTTGATAAAATTTGTTTAGGATTGCTTTTCATTATCTGAATACTTCTTTGGTAAGAAATTGAAAGAAGTAATGAATTTTTCAAAATATAAGTTTGAGTAATTTAATAGTTATCGAGTATTTATATAATACAAGCCAGTCATATGCTTGAACGATAGATACACGAGATAGAAAGTCATACAATTAACAAGTCCATCGCAGTAATTTCATTCCTCCTGTCACTGTGAAATATCTTTATACGTATCTCAGTAAAGCAATTTTCTATATTATTAAAAATTGAGGAAAACTAGACAAAACACGAAAGAAAACTTAAATTCATTCATAACAAATCACTATGCATCAATTTTTTTCTGAGAGTAAATATGATAATTTTCAATCCCGTCGGAGTTGAATATTAAATAGTATAAAGAAGGTGAATATTTCATAATTTTTAATAATTAATCACGATTTTCATCACTGATTTTTCGTTACAATGAGTTGATTGCTTGTTCGTAAAATGTGTTTATTACGTTTAATAAAATAACACTGAATCGGAGCTTTCATTACAGATATTGCATTTTGATGTATGTATAATATTATGTATAGTATTATATTGGAATGGTTTTTGATTAGGATATATCGACCCGTAATTATAATGTCAAATTTATAAATTTTGCAGGTTTTTTTTTAGAATTATGTTCGAAAAAGGAATTCTTTAAGTGCGGTTAGTAAATAGTAATAGATGGTCAATGCCTATCCTGATATTATAATAAAATTGTCTGACTACTTTCAGTTCTCTAGAACAGTGCTTTCCAGATTGGGGGCCGTCGCAGAAGATGTTTTGTATTGAGAAGGGCTGCGGACTATTTTTTTTCAGATTTAGGGGGCCGTGGAATGAAAAGGGTTTTTTTTTTTTTAAATTCCCTAGGGTACTCAACGTTGTACCCACCACCACCCGCTATGGCTTCACAGTCTTCATATAGGGTGTATTCCGTAGCGTAACAACGTTAGTCGTGTTCAAAAATTTGCCAGAAATTTCCCGAGAAGAAATTCCTCAAGACTTGGTTGCATGCACTACAGTGTGCAGAAATAAAAATTTAATAATAAATGCATTTGAAAATGTTAGGTTTTATCTATTTAACTCAACTCTTTTTCCAAAAGACGCGGAGAATTATTTAAATGCCATATAATTTGCTTTAGATGCAACCAAGTCGGCATGACCGACGGGGCCGACAGATCCGACAGATAGTCGTATCGTCTTGAGCAATTTTTCCCGTTCATTATTTAAATCTGGACATTCCCAGAGGATGTGATCAGCATCCTGAATCATATATCCGCATTAACATTTAGGACTATTAACTACACGGCCAAGCTGGAAGAGCTTGGCAGCGAAGTAACCGTGGCCAGTTATGAATTGGCTGGTCCAGAAATTAAAATTGAAATTGAAATTAATGAAAAGGGTTGAGAAGCACTGCTCTAGAACAGCGTAACTCAACCGGGGTCCACGTGTAATAAACGATAATATATCCAAACATTAAAATACACAGGCCATAAAAAAAGACGAATGAAATAACGTTCTTAAAATTTTGTCACCTTTTGCGATATTGAACAATTATTGTCGCGTAAGTTCTTTTACCAATTATGTTGAAACATTAAACAAATGCACCAATCGAGTAAAATATCACGAATCAGTGAGATTGAAAGTTGATTCATTTATTCTATGAATTCTTCTTCATATGGTATACGTGTTTTATTCACTATAAAATTTAAAAAATATAACACATTCGTGTCATAAAAATGATCTACTATATTTTGAATTTAATCAATTATATAATAGACAGTTTCAGGATACTAGACATAAATGCCGAGTATTGAAGAATTATATATATTCATATTAAGTAAGGAATTATTTATTTTGTGTAAATAATATCATTTAAAATATAAATATACACAAGCAATAGCATTTAATAGTAGTCAATTCTTGGCAAATAATGTTTTAAATATTGCGAGTCACTCCCAGCTGTGAAATGTATTTCCCTTGGGATCCCCCTCAGAAGTAGTGATGAATTCAACTAGGTGAGTCGTTCTCCTTTCCACGAATAGTTAACGGTAAAATACCATAGACATTACTTTTTAGAACGTTCAAAAATGCAGGTATTGGATTGATATATGTATGTATGATTCATATCGCATTTAGATAAGCAACAATTGGAATAACAGAGCTATCGAAATAATTTCCATTACCTAATTCCCTGCCGAAGACATGTTGTTGATGGCATTGCTAAGTCCCGTATGTTTTTACATTAAATATTATATTTTATTACAAAAATAATTCACGATTTATTCAAGCAATGTACTTAGGTACAGACTGTTTCTTTTCTCAGATATCGTATTATATTTATAGTAAGAACTATCTGGTACGTTTGAGTAAAATGAGTACCAGTAGTAATTTGTTTTTCAACGCCTTTTTTATAATGTTTTATCCTGTATTTGATTGTTTCATTTCAATACTGGTCCAAATATATAAGTCGCGTTATGTTTGGGCTAATACGGTAACTAAAAAAATATGATAAAAAACATAACCAGGCTTTTTCGTAGATAAATGTTTTCAGTGCAAACGTACGGCGTTTGTTTAATAAAGTTAAAAATAACCTGCGACAGGCTTAAGAAAAGACTGAATACAGAAGCAAAAAAAGAATTGCCGAGGACACACCGGGCTCTGTAAACATCTTCGTAAGAATGGCAATATTTCAAATATGCCACGGGTTAAAAATATCTATCTTGGATTTATCATGCTAGTGAGAGATAATCCCGAAAATATTGAACAATATATCAAAAGCCGTTAGGTACTTATTAATGCTTTGTATTGCTTTTGCGTCAAGTCGGCACAAACTTTCGATCACCAAGCTCTTCATAGAAAGATGAAAAATTTTGTAAATAACATTATCAAAATCAACACAACACTCCAAAAATGCCGTTTCGTTGTAAAAAAAGTTGATACAATATTATATTTATATACGTAATTATTACACAACAATACAAAAACATTAATAAGAATTTAAATATTTGTGGTAACTACCAATCTGACACCTAGTTAACATCATATCATAAATTGGTTTCACATCAATGTAATATAACATATTTGAATCTCATTATTGATGTTTATTTGTTTCAAGTTTTTTTTTCAATTTTCCCTGCAATAATTACATGGATTACAATGTGCCTTAGCTCAGAACAAACTGGAATAAACTCGAATGAGAGTGGACAATAAAAAGTTATAAATGAACATACGTAATATACAATGGCCATACATACGGTACGGCTATATGGTACATTGATAAACAAACAATAAATACGAGAGAGCGGTGATAAATTGTCTGCCGAAGAATGAATATGAAGAATAATAAAAAATGCACCCTTTTCTTTTTCGGGTTATATTTTGAAACAACTTTTAGGAGAATTATGGGTAAAAATTTCTAGCAATAATTAGTCGAAATACCATGAAATACACATTACTTAGAAGCAGTGGCGAATTACCCCATAAGCGCACGAGGCGCGCGCTCGGGGCCTCCAGTCTTAGAGGCCTCAAAATAGCAAATATTTTATAAAATCCATTTAATATTTTCTGGCATACTTATCTTAAAAACATGGATATTTTGAGTTTTGATACCAAACACCCCCCATATCAGATATCAATATAATATTGAAGCACAGAAAAAACTAAATTATTATTCCAAAACTATGAATCTTTGGAGGCACGTATTCAATTATGTGAATAATATGCATACACATTATTCTTGGGATATTTCAAAATATCACAAATAAAAACTATACATACGAAATTGATCAGTTCAAAAGTTTAAAAAATTCAACACATTTTTTTTACAATCACCAACAGAATAAATATGATGATTGATGACTAAAAAAATAATATCTTTTGATTTCAGGATGCCCCGGCTTTGGGTTCTCCTTCTAGTAGTGTGGTACCGAGCTGTAGCGATGGCGTCAACACAAAACGTCGATCAGGCACAACTCGCAGACCATCACCAAGATCCTTCAGTACTTCAAAAAGCATCTCACTCCGCATGGCAGTACTCAGACAACAAAGTAGAAAGGCAAAAAAGATCGAATCCACAAGAAAATGACAGCGATATTCATCTAAAAAATGGTGTTTCAGATAGTAAATTGGAACAAACCAACATATTTAATCCTGGAAGGCTTGATGAAAATGAGATTCCTGGAGACAGCAAGCAAATCACTGATAAAGAAGTTTATGACAAAGATGTTGGGTCTTTGGAATCTAATGAAGCCTACATTGAAGATCCTTCTGATGATCTACTCAGCCTCATGACATATTATAACAATGATCTGTACAGGAGTGATATTCTGCAAGACCAGGAAATGCTTGATTCTATATTAGATAAGTGTCTTTCACGTATAAAAGTGAAGAAAAGCTTTAATTCATGGGGAGGTAAAAGATCACTATCGGATGATGACAATGTTATCACAACAGGCTGCTGGAATCTCGTAGAACAACTCAGTCATCAAAATGACATCAACGAAGAAAGTGATAGTTTCAATAAAAATAAAAGAAACAAGTTTAGCTCTTGGGGTGGAAAACGCAATACCGACATTGATAATGGTCCAAAAAGATTACCATTCCGTGCATGGGGAGGTAAACGAACAAACACTCTTTCGCCAAAAAGAATTCCATTCGGGCCGTGGAAAGGTAAGCGAACAGGCAACGCAATAAATTACTTATCGATCCCATTTAAAGAAGAAGATAAACGAACTACCTTTAACAGCTGGGGCGGGAAACGCAGTTTGAATCACAATAGTTTCATACCAGCACAGCATTACCGTTCCATGATGAGTTCTTTGGATGATGAGAATTACAATGATGGTTATGGAGCAATATTATACAGAAACACACCTTTCCCGTGGCAAATATACAAAGAATTATCAGTTGGACCGAGTTCAAGGAATCAAGAATCTAACGACCAGCGAAGAATTAAATTTAACTCGTGGGGAGGCAAGAGATTGGAGGACTACGATACAGCTGATAACTTATCTGAAGATAAAAGGACCTTCAACGCATGGGGTGGAAAGCGCGGCTTGATGACCAGGACTTTTAATGCATGGGGAGGAAAAAGAAAGCTGCTGGATGCAGAATTTCCAATGTATGAAGGATCGAAGAGAACTTTTAACGCTTGGGGAGGATAAATTGAACCCATTCTAAGTCTTTCGAACACCATCTATAAACGACTAATATATGTTTTTTTTCAATGTAATTTAAAATAAATAGTTGCTACCTACTCTGTTTTATCAACAAATAATAACTAATCAATTTATTGATTGTGTACTTACATGAAAAATGCTGTAATTTTAATGTGTTTTGCGAGAAAATGGCTGGTTCTCCTGAAACACAGTAAAATAATTGTAAACTTAAATTATTTGTTTGATTAAAATAAATGATTTGTGATGAATATGTATATTATATTTATCTTATTTGTAAAGATTATAAAATATCATTTTATTGGTATTAATATAATCAACATGTGCCAAAAAAATGTAATTTGGCAATGAGATTATGATGTTTTCTATGTAAATAATGTATTATTAATAACCAATAAAGAATAATGTGGCTAAATGTAAATTTAATCTATATCATAATTTCACAAATGTTTAAGATACACAGAAATAAATATCTAAGATCAGACAATGCATATCACACTTGGGTAACAATGAAATTGTATATACAATAGGGTTTTTAACCGGTTCTCTGCCACGGACGTGTTAACACGCCATACAATTTCGTGCCCGTAGGGCCTACCATACAAAATGTGCGTGTTTACACGCAGTACTTGAGACGTGGTTTAAAGGCCACAAGAAACGTAATTAATAATTTTAAATACGTTGCATAATATCCTGCATATAGAAACATCTCTTAGCATCACAGTGTGATACTTAAACTCTAAAGATATTGTTTTGTAATCTATATACATCGATTCTTGGCACAGAACAGGTTAAGAGTCCAGGGTTTTTTTTCGTGCAATTTGTAATTTTTACTTAGCTCATCTTTAAATTGCGATAACTATTTTTTTTTATCACATCTGCTCTCAATGAGGAACATACAGTCCCCTACCAGAATAAGTTAGCCACTTGATATTTTTTCTTTAAAGTAAGATAGTGTGGAAAACTATAAGTGAATGTAATTAGTGATTTTGCCATTCAAAGAAAACCTTTTTCATATAGTAAAATAAGTATCATTTTTTTTTATCTGATTTTACAATAGGGTAGAGGTTGAGATACCGAGACAAGTCAGTTTTTGCCCGACATTCGAATTGCCAAAAAATTCTCGAGATCTTATTGCCACATTGTGCTGATAAGTTTTAACGGGTTGTTTTTAAAGAGAAATTGTCAGGTAAGTAGTACAGTAAACCCCCCAATAATGAAGAGATAGGGGGATCATTACTGGGGGGGTTAAGATTTTCAATTGAATATTTTTTATTTGAAATGCGGAATTACATATTATTTTTTAATTAATTAATTGATCATAAATATGTATATTACTTAAGCATATACGTATTCAAAATTATTTAAGTCATGCACATTATCAAGACATGTGAATTTAGATACATATTTTAAATACAGATTTGTATGAACTATTTTTATGAAAGCCTAATTAGGAGTTTTATTTTTTTCATTATTCGGGGGATTTAACTCATTATTGGAAAACCTGCCGCAAATGTTATTGGGGGGTTCATTAACGGGGAGCTCATTATTGGGGGGTTAACTGTACTCTATTATTATTCATTATTTAACCTTAATTAATTACAATACTACATATTGTTTTGTTTCAATGCATAATCATGCTAATCGTCATCAACGCCGAGAGAAAAATGCAATTGTTTGCATTAGTAAATAAAGGAAATCTTCAAATATAAGTGATTGCGCCCAGAAGTATCAAAATGTTTCTCATACTGTATGAAGGTCTCAATACATGAGGGGGTAGGTCCAATCCCTCTTAATATAGGGTTAATGTGCGTGCATAAACACTAATACCACACCACAAATGGATCATAAAACCGTAACTAAGGCTATGATGACAGAATGACACATTAAAGATATCACTCAATGTTGAAGGATGATGGGATCGATAGTTAGGGCAGTTCTCGTATAAACACTTTTGTTGAGATAAACTCCATTAGAATTCCATATACTCCACATTTTGAGCAGACATGGTTAATATATGATAAGCGGAAGGATTTGAATTGATTTGCAGTCTATAAAAGCATCTATTGCTGCTTACAATTCTCACTACACATTCTGTGGACATTGACTAGGGATCGAAGATACACTAGCTCAGAGGCGGGGAACCTTTTCTTCTCATTCATTTTTCTGATTCGACATAAGGCCGCAGTAAACATTGACTAGGATGGGATTGATTAATTTTCAATCCCTTACCCTACTTTTTCCTCAATTCGCTTTACTTTTTCTCCAGATTATCTCCAAACCTCGTTTTTTTTAGTTCACCGAGGAATTTGAAATCCTCAGTTCGCTCTATTTTTCTCCCAGATTTTTTCCATACCTCGTTTTTCCAAATTTACGAATTTACATAAATGTACAGAATTGCAGAATTGGCCAGAAGGCCACACCAGAGTGGCCAAAAGGCCGCAGGTTCCCCATGCCTGCACTAGCTCATCAATCGTTTCGATGATTCGGTTGAGGATGAGGTGTTCCATTTGTAGTATTGGCTTTGGGACAAGCATATTTACTTAGTTTTTTTAAATGTCACTTGCCGCTTATTATAAGGCTACAAAGGCTTGAATAACATCATCCCTTCTGATGATATCGATGTCATCAACATATCCCAGAATCTGCACTGACTTTGTGAAAATTGACTCTGGTAAGTTTAGTTTTTACTATGATATTTTTTTACTCACCGCAATTGATTCAACAGCTCAGAAAAAGAATACGGATTAATCACTTTCAAATATCGTTACTGCCACACATGAAGACTCAACTAATTTTATGACGTTGGGGTCTTTTGGTATTTAACCTTCTATAGATGAGGTTTTTTTTTCAGACAAATTAAATTTTCAACCATTATTAATCAAAAACTATTTTATTTTTAGCAATTTCAAAAATTGATAGTGCCTTCATATAGAAAAGTTGTGTTACTCTAAGGCCATCCTTACAGGGTACGTGTATTTTGTAGACATGTATGGCAGATATTATTTTGTTTATCACAGTGTCAATGCTCAAAATGTGTGTTTGCTTACTTTTTAAATCACATAACAAATAATAAAATTCATAACAATAGGTCTCAATAACAAAATTTAGTTGGAAAACAACACATGACATACTGAGTAGTCAAACAATTATCAACAATGTGTTATGAGGGATCTAGGTAGAGAAAACAAGTTCTTTGTTGAATATAAGAAAAACAATATATCGAAAGGCTCGTATTTTTCTGGTCTAAATTTTAATACATTCTTATTCATAATTTTTATTACATTGGTCAGAATTTATATTATATGGACATAATGTATCGGTCAGTATACAGAGGGCAGAATAAATAATTTATGGTTATAATTTAAGTGCAATTAGTCATATTTTAAATTTATTTATTTTTTTAAGCTTTCAAACTCTTTTTTCCCAGCTTGTTTCCGTGGAAGTCATATTTCTGCACGGTTGACAATCATCCGAATTATCTATGAATCCTCCAACATTTTCATCAGCACTGTCTTCATCGGTCAAAACGTTTGATTAAGGAGGACAAATAAAGATATCTACATCCAAATTTTCAAAATCAAAGTCTTCGTTTGTCACAGGTTGAATAATAAATTAACAATCTTTTCAACAGTCAAATCTTTGGTAGATCTGAAATAATTACAATTTGGTAAAGATGAGCCTTTCCATATGGTCAAGCAAACATTTGGGGTTGAAATATAACTACACGACAAATATTAAAAAATGTTTTCAGTCAAATCTATTTAAATCAACCAATTTTTAACAGAAATGTATTATTATTAATACAGTAATTATTTTAAAATTCAAATAAAAATTTTACTTACAATTTTGAAGTCCATTTTGATTTAAAAATTTCAACAGCAAATTTAAATAATAGCGTCTGCTGTTGGAATATATTTGAGAGTGAAGACAATGGTATTCAGGTTGGCAAGGAATGAAAAACAGGATAAATGAGGATTGTTGTGTAATGTTACAGTACGGCACGGGTGTCTAACCAGTAGATCGCGATTGACCGGTCGATCTCAAGGCAAAATTTGGTCGATCCCGAAAGCTTCCGTGAATTTCAAAAAAGTATAGAATTTAAATATAAAATATACAAAAATAATAAAATTGAAGCACATGTTTATCTAATGATTTGTATTTCGCATTTAAAATAAACATTTCTATGTTTGAAGAAGAGAAAAAACCCTAAATAAATACATTTTTCACAAGAATCATGTTAGAAGTCGATCGCGAGAAAACTTAAGATTGAAAAGTAGATCCCAGGGCAACAAAGTTTGGACACCCTTGCCGTACGGTCAAGCTCGCCTCTGGAGAATTAAGATAAATTATTGTTTGAATGGTATAAATGTTCCACTTTTAATACGAAGGTTCCAGTGTTAGGTTTAAAAACTTACAGCTTTTAAATTTCTTGGATATCAATAAATGAAAGTAAACAGAAAAACGATAAAAAAATATGCCAAGATAATAATTTTCCCTCTAAGCTGCATGCGTGCGTGGCAGCGCAGCAATTTGAAAATCCCCGTGCATTCATTCCAGGTTGGTGCACACTCCAATACAAATACATATATATATATACTATTCAAATATTATTTTTTTATATTGGAATAACTCTAATTGACCGAATAAAATTAGAAATTGAACATTTAGATAATTTTTCTAGAATTTAATTAATATCTATTATATTATCAGAACAGGAAATTGGTCTAAATGGAGTAAGTATATGATATAAAAATTAGTTTTAAAGAACGGCGGATTTATAAAATATGTTAATAACTTTATTAATGACTGATTGAGACTATAATTTACAATATCCTTTTTCCAAAATGTTTGAAAAATGAATCTTAAATTTCATTTTGTAAAACAATATTCATTTTAAAAATATTTTGGTACTTGGTTGTTACACACCAGGCACTGAAAAATGCAACGATCTCCTGTACTTCCACACATCCAGATGGGGCATTAATCAACCGATTCAAAATATAAAAACTGCCCTTTTTCATAGACTTTAAGGTGTTAGTTTCGCGATGATTATCGTAACGTGAAAGTTCATTGTTTCCTCATAACGGAACATCGACTAATGTTTAGTTAAAGTTTGTGTATTCAAGAAAACGAATATTTTTTCATAGTTTTATTTATAATTGAAAAGAACAAAATTGGTCACGAAACGTTCCCAGTGTTCTATTCTGTCACTTTTTGCAGTGCAATGTAATTAGAATTAGTAATCTGAATCTTGAATATAATGTACTAGCCTGATTTTTGATTTATCGCGATTTTGAATAGTTATTTAGGTTACCGTCTTTCTAAAAACGGGTCATTTCAAGCTCTGCTTGGGGACAACAGAATAGACTACCTAAAAACGGGACAAATGCTCACATTTCATATGTGTGATATGGGAAGGTTTCACTGCCTGGCGTATAACAACGAAATACCAGTATTTTATGTTTTACAATACTTTGGAATGATATTTTGTATGTTATCAAGCCAGGTTTCAGACTGCTTTCTAAAAATACAATGAAAATGTATTTTTATTTTCTAAATTATATTCATGGTTCATCTTTACTATCTACTAATTTCGGATCGATCCGGGTTTGCAAGTACATTATAGCCTCGATTGTTTGTTTCATTCAGCGTATTTTCTTAATTTATGCTTAATTTTATTTAATGTAAAAAAAAAAATAAAGAGTTTCATTTCCTATGTCTCATGTACTCATTATTAAAAACCAGGGCTGTTTTAGTCTTTTAGCTGCCGTAGAAAAAAGTACGTAATTACCTAGGACGCCGGCTATAATTTGCAATTATTAATTTAATTAGTTATTGACGAGTTAACTCGGAACTGGCGTGTTGAGCATGAAAAATTTTACGAGATATCTCGTCTGTGGCAGCCATCTATTTAACTGGAGTCGTGCTAAAAAAAACTATAATTTTGCGTCCTTTCAAAAAAAATTGTGTATTCAAATTGCTAGGGTCAAAAGTGATGCCATTGCATGCTTTACAACCAGGGTTGCCAGATTTTCAAAATCACAGATCGGAAAATTCACTTTTTCGAAAACTTTTATACATGTACAGGTCGGGATTATAGAGAGACATGCAATGTGGGACTCGGGATTTGTCGATTGAGCTTGGGACAGTCCTGCTCAAATAGGGACGCCTGGCAACCCTGTTTACAACACACTCCTATTTTTCTACATGAGAATTTACTTAATGCTGCTTGGTACCTACAATGATGTCCTGTAAGAAATTAAATAATCGAATTGATAAAAAATAATAATCCGAATAGGAAAATGACAAATTATCACACAACAGTCAGGGAAACCAATATTTTTCCTTTATTTCAATTTTATGATTTCCTTTAATTCAATGGTCTGTTTTTTGGTATTGACCTATCTGCAAAATCGGACCTATCCTGAAATTCTCTAGTTGTTTGCGATATACTCAACATTTTCGGAGAGAAAATGAAGAGCGGTTTGTTAAGCATATTTACCAAATTGACGAACAGATATAGACAGCATGAATATAAATAATGTGAAGACACCTTTGTTGGATTTTGTAATACCATGACAATATAGCGTTTATTTTGTAATGCAGTGTTCTTTTTTTAATTTATTGCATTATTTACAGGTTGTCTTTATTTGTTTATGACATTATTTGTTTGGGTTAGTCCAGGGGTGGGGAACCTTTTCATTTCTAAAGGCCACATGCATTTATCTGATTCAACATAAGGCGGCAATAAATAAAACGATGACACCCCCCCCCCTTTTTTTTCGGCTGTCTAATATATAATGAGTTGATTACGCTCTTTTTCCAAACGCTTGTGTACAATTTTTTGATCAAAGTGAATATTTTAATGAAGTCAAAAGGCCACATCAAAGTAGCCAAGAGGCCGCAGGTTTCCCTCCACTGGGTTAGTCTATAGAGATACAGTGAAACCCCGATTCTACGTTTTCCAAGGGACTGTAAAAAAATCAACGAAGAATACGGGAAACCGATAATGCAGGAAATCTTCAAATAATACCAAAAAGTGTTTAATTTTCAAATAACTTCCAGATAACTTGAATAAAAAAATATACATAACAAAAACGGTCAATTGGGATAGTAATTGGGACAGGACGATAATATGTAGATAGATCGAGGAAATCGGTGAATGATTAACGTGGAATTATTAAACATTGTTATTACGGGTCTTGGTCTAGTAAAAAATAAACGATCCATGCAATAAAACGAAGATAGCGAGAACGAAAGATCGGGGTTCCATTGAAAAAAACGCGAAGTGAGATGCGAGGCAAGGTTGAATATTTATGAGAAATATTTAACGAAAACGGTCAATCGAGATAATATTTGTGAAGGGACCAAAATATTTAAACGATAGATCGAGGAAAACGGTAAATCGGGGAACGAATAATGCGGGATTATTTTACATTGTTCTTATGGGTGTTTGGCCGGGGCTATGAAAAATAAACGATCAATGCGAGAACGGTAGATCGAGGTTCCACTGTAAATAAAAATGGAATCATCGTATATTAATATAATCTATGAAAAAGTGTTTCGGCACACCACCATAAACTATACAATAATACTATGTCGGAGCCACTGTGAGATTTACAAAATCTTTCTATTGAATATACAGTCGAGCATAAAAGAACATACCTATTAATTTGAGCTATGTTGTGATTTCTCGAGTTTGACGTTTAATAAGAAATGTGAAGTTTGACGTTTATTCAGTATTGCCATTACTGAATTTCATTAAAATTAAGAAATCGAAAATAAATTATTGTACGGCTGTACACTTCTTAAATATGTACAGACCCATTAAATACAGGCCTTATTGTAAGGTAGTCAGGGTAATCCTAAAAAACTGAAACGATTTATACAATACTATTGTTAAATAATTGGACCTCACTTAAAACAAACTATTTATTTTTGAAAAAATTATTTAAAATTAACGAAATGTAGCACAAAATTATATTAACCTAAGCTTTTATCTTTTTTAGCTTTTCTTGGACATTCATAGCTAATTAAATCTTATAATAGTCACTGTCAAATGAAGCATATTCAAATGTCAAAAAAGGAATAATATTTAGTATTATTCTATTACTTGATTATCTTTGAAAAAAATAATTGTGTTTATGTTAGGATTTAATTATTTATTGAAACAAATAGCAGGGCACTGCTTAAGCATGTTATTGACTACTTGCTTATTTTTATACAGATAACTGCTAGTGTAATAGAATAATAAGGAATGTTTAACTCATCTGGGAAATTTTGAAGTTGAGCTAGATTTTATTAACAGTTTTGGCATCTCTAACTAGTTTAGGGGTTAAAATCTTTTGTTAGGCGTTTCTGTTTTCGTTTTTATATCTAAAATAGCAACACTTATGTAGCAGTTTTCTATGGCTTTTTTTTATTTTCATTGACAGATGCCGTTATTGGTACATTTTTCGTAATAAATATTTTCTGCAACAATTTATTTTATTAAATATAAATTATATTTATATAATTGAAAATATTTTTTCATAAAAAACATAAAAAATATTTACGATGTTAATTAATAACTCATAATTCCAACACGTCCTTATAATCACATTTTCTTTATATATCCGTTTATATTGAGCAAATATTAGATTTATTTTGACTATTTGCTTAGTAAAATACTGACTGTACTTTTTACATAGACCAATTAAATAAATATTTCAATTGAATTTATCTCATTAGTCAATATGACTGATCAAAAAAAACTTCATGACATGATAATGTGAAATAGCTGAATAATTATACCTTCTAAGATTTTATAAAGATTTCATAAAACAATATATTTAAATTTAAATATATCATAGTAAATTCATTTTTTTTTTTTTTCCATGTCCGCTCCCAATACGGAGCATATGGACTCCTAATGGAGTTTATCTCAACAGAAATGTTTCTACGAGAACTGCTTGTTACTCAGTTGCTCAACCTCTCTTTTTCCAAAGAGAGTAGGAATATAAGGAAAGGGCTAGGACAGGATTAGTGGTTAGCTAATCGCTCTCGCTGCGCCCCATTTATAGGATAGGATGGGTGGGAGGGGGGAATTCAAGACATCACATACATCCATGCCTTTGAACAGAAATTCATAAATCGATTGAAAAATCAATTTATAAAACTGCCCGTACCGGGATTCGAACCCGTGCCCTCCGTAGCGGTAGCCAACGATGTTGACCACTCGACCACACAGGTGGCAAATTCATTTACTTCATCAAATTCCAACATCGCAGCAATCTAGTAGCTTTGGTGGTAGAGGTCTGCACGGGCCCGGGCCTGGCCCGCGGGCTCTTACCCGACCCGGCCCGTGGGCCGGGCTCGGGCGGGTAAGCGCAATTGAGAGTCGGGCTCGGGCCGGGCCTTGGAATTTCGGATATAATCTGGGAAAAAATATAGCAAATCGAGAATTTCAAATTCCTCGGGTGAGCTAAAAAAAAAAGGACAATCTGGGAAAAGTATAGCAAATCGAGGATTTCAAATTCCTCGGCGAGCTAAAATAAGGAGTTTCGGGCTTCGGGTAAAAAGTGCGGTATTAAACTCGGGCCCGGGTCGGGTCGGGCGTGAGTTTTTCCGGGTAATTTTGAAAAATTTTGGCCCGTGCAGACCTCTATTTGGTGTTTAAAAATATGTAATTTTATGTTGTATAATATGAAAATGTCGAGGATCAGAGAAGCAGTAAACTATTATAATATATTTTTGTCAAACCGCAAAATTTGGCATGCTTACCAATAAACGTCTTTGAGTTGACTGATGGCAATACTAGTCTATGGTGCAATCCGGCCAGTGCAGTTACCATAGACTACTGTACTTTGTCACGGACAAATGTACGCGCGAGCTTGGTGGAAGGCTTAGTAATAAATTATCTTTAAATCTTACCCATGACGCCAATATACGTCTAGTTTTCTGTGAGCTAAATACTCACAGTGCCAATATTTCGTCATGTATATGACATATCCAAGAAATATCGTCTACCGTAAGGTAAAATCGACGTATATTGCAAAACCCTGTTCGTCTGTTTTATGTCAATCATTTTGACGGTCTGTGTTGCAAGTCGTGTGATTCGCAGCGCTCTCCAGTGCTCGTGCCAAATATGATCTCTCAAAATGAACTATTTTTATTTTGTCTGCTGTATATCAAATGCGTGCTATAAACTGTTAATTGTTTACGTTTAAGTTTTTACTGTGTCTTGTTATAAGTATTGAACAGCAACCGTGACTAGACTATGACATATTTTCCACATTTTTTAAAGGTATATTATACTAAACAATGTCTGATACGAGTTCTATAATAATTATTGACAGTGAAAGTGAAGTGTCCAGTGATGAAAATATATATTATTCAGTCAGACAGTGGTGTGATATCCATACATCAGAAAGCTTTGAAGAATCTGATGACGAAGAGTATGAAGAAGTTTTTATCCCAGAAGAACAGATACCTCTACTGCATAGCTTCGTAGAAATACCTGGACCTAAACATATTCCACGATCTGGATCTCATCCAGTTGTTTATTTTGATATATTTTTCACGTCTACTCTTCTATCACTAATAGTAAAAGAAACTAACAGAAACGCCAACAATTTTTTTACAAATAGTTCCCAAGCTGGAGGGAGTGTGTCATCGGTACTGAAAAAATGGGAAGATGTGACTGATGAAGAAATAAAAGCATTCTTTGCCTGCATTTTAAATATGGGGATAAATAAAAAAGCCACGCTAGGTTCATACTGGAGCACGACTTCATCTCAACATAGCCCATGGTTTGGTCTGATGTTATCAAAACGCAGATTTTCAAATATCTTTAAATTTTTTCAATTTATAAATAACGAAGATTACTCGAAGCTGAACGAGCCAGGTTACGATGCTACCACCGACAGATATCAACCTCTTCTCCAGCACGCCAATAACGTCTTTAGGCATCATTACACCCCTCATCAGCAATTGATCGTCGGAGAAAGTTTCATTGAAGTCAAAAGAAAATCAATCCAGTTACAAAATCTACCTGAAATTAAACTTGGGATGCTGTATGATTCTGTGTCCAATTACTGCTTGGAGATTTTTACTTACGTAGGAGCAAAACACCGCACTGCTGAAGAAAATTGTCAAAAGTATGAATCAGGGTCTCAAGTGGTTATGAAACTATTGCATTTAAATAATTATCTCAATAAGGGTTACCATGTGTTTGTGGACAATCCTTTTATGTCTATACCTCTGGTCCGTTCTTTGTACCAACTTGGAACATATATGACAGGAACATTAGGAATTGAAAGAAATAAATTACCAAATGACGTAAAAACAGCATTTTCTGTAGGAGAAAAGAAGTATTTTAGATCTGGGTGTGTTTTGGTGTGTGGATACAATGGGAATAAATCTCAAAAACAGCCTGTAGTATTTGTATCAAGCAAGTCAAAAGTTGGAGATGTACGAATTGCATCAACCCACGGTGGAGGGGAAATTTTGACCACAAAACCGATAATTGTAGCAGACTATGAAAAATATGCAAAGGGGGTGAAAACATCAGATGTTACACCATACACATATTTTGATGAAAGACGCTCAGTAAAATATTGGAAAAAGGTTTGTTTCAGTATAATCTCCAGAATGGTTTTCAATTCGTACATTCTTTACAAAGAAAATGAACCAGATTCTCAAAAAACCCGATTGCAATTTACAATAGATATTGTAGAAAAAATGGGAAAAGATTGGGTAAAATCAAAATGTATAGATAAAAAAACAAAGAATCCACTGGAGCAGCGAGGTTTGACGAAACTTCCAGGAAGACGAGAAGCCATTTGTTCTGTTTGCAGCAAACCCAGTAAACGACGAAGGTCTCGTACGATATGTTTCGACTGCAACAAAGGCGTTCACGAAGGGTGCTATTTCAGTCATAAGTGTTAAACAACAAGTGTATTCGTAAAAATCTTCAACTGTTTTTTTACAAGAGGTTGATTTGGTTTATTTATTTATTGCATACAATGAAACAAATCTTACATTTTTTTGTGTAGTGTCAGTAGTGTAGGCAATAAGTAAATAAGCTATCAAACCCCAAAATTTATCCCAAAAATGATGTTTTATATGAATGGAACATAAAACAAATTCTGTATTTTTAAAATGAAAATTAAACTACATTTTTATATGTGTGTGTTTTTTTAATGTATGTATACTAAATCCAATAAACATGATTTTATAGACTGGATTAACATGCATTTGTCGAACTGTATTAAAACAAGGTAACATATCGACTTTGGCAAGGAATAAGGATGTAATTAGGGCATCCAATCCCGGGATTCAGGATCCCGTTCAATTTTCTGACCCCGAATCCCCGGGATTGACATGGTCGTGATCCCGGAATTTCGGGATTTAGAAGTTTTGAGTAAATCTCGAAAAGTGAGACGAAATTGGCAAATTGGCGATTTTAATTTCCCCGGTGAGCTAAAAAAAAAGCGAAGTTTTGTGAGAATCCGGGGAAAAGTTTACCAAATTGGAGATTCTAATTTCCCCGGTGAGCTAAAAAAAAAAACGAGGTTTCGTTAGAATCCGGGGAAAAGTATACCAAATCAAGGATTTCAAATTCCTCGGTGAGCTAAAAAAAAAAAACGAGGTTTCGTGAGAATCCTAGTGAAAAGTATACCAAATCGGAGATTTCAAATTCTTCGGTAAATTTATCTCAATCCCGGGATCCCGGAAAAAGGCTCCGGGATTGGATACCCTAGATGTAATGATGTAACCCACACGTAACAAATTTCAAATGAGACACAATAAACAGTTTTTGAAGATTTTGGGCTAAGGCAAATTATGGAATATGCACAACCTTATAAGTACCATATAAACTGGATTTGTATTGACATTCAAGTTTTATCAAGAAAACCTGTCAGTCCTTATTCCTGGTCGCAATTTCTACATATCCTTCTTTTTCAAACTTAAAAGCTAAATTTAGATACTAATTTGATATTTTCATCTTACATTCTTTACATTTACTTCGCAAGTTGTATACATACATTGTGATTATCGAAAGCAAAACCGTTTTTTAAAAACTGAGTTTCGTCTTTTTTTCTTTTTCGTCTTTAGTTCCACGATAATTTTAAAACGTTATAATCTAGTACCAAAAGGGATACATTAATTATGTTTAAGAGTTGAATATTATACAAATGATTGTTGGTGTCTGATGTCAATTAAAAAATATTTTACCTTAGAAAATACTGGAAAAGACAACAATGAGACAGAATTTTTAAAAATGTACTCCTGAGTAAAGATCAGACAATGCCACTCGAAGAGCATGACATCAAAAATACATATAATGTCAAATCAAGTATCCACCACTGCTTTGCAGAGGCTAACAGACTTTACATGCATATGGTTAATGAGACGGACAAGATTTCATCTATTGCTTTATAATATTTCTTTCCCAATTAATACTAGACAATTTTCAGTTTCCAGTCAAAATGTGTAAAAAAATCTGAAGATGACTAAAAGATCTCTCCTCTGATTCTTTTTTTATCAATATAAAGTAAGGCTATGGCTGTTCAAATTAATAATACGTTTGGCTGGATTAATTTGAAATTAGTTCTTTGGAAAAAAAATCCTTTTCAGAATACTCGTTCAAAATGCAATTTTAAATATATTTTTTAAGTTTCTTGGATAACTAAGATCCAATTAACGGTTTGAGTGCAATATCTCCATGCATATGGTCCATTTGAATACGAAGCGTTTACTTTTAAAAGTGACACTTCTTGTTTTAGCCGTTTTTGATAATAGGATTTTAAATTTAATTACGAGAATGTTGCAAAAGGCGTAGTATGGTTTTTTATAGGAAACAAATAAAATACGGAGATATTATTTTACTAAATCTTGAGTTTTGAGGCCGCAGTAAATAAAACGTTGACACCTCCCTCTTTTTTCGACTGTCGAACATAAAATGGGTTGATTACGCTTTTTTCCAAAAGCTCACGTCAAATTTTAAAAGTTTTTTTTATTATTTTTCCTATTAGCTATTAAAAATTTAATTATAATTTGTGTGCATTTATCGATCCTTGAAATAAGTATTATATAAATAAAATATATTTCTTATTGGTTTTGATTTTATAATTAAAATATATTGCTTCTAAATTACCTTACACTCTTACAGTACAAATTCCCTAACATAAGTACCAAAAATAAAAATATCTTGGCGTCCAAAAGAACAAATTCATTAATTATGACTCACTTGGAGCGGGGGCTGAAAGGGTGATCGCCCGCCTTTAATCCAAAAGAGTACAATTAATTATTTTCGAGGAAAAGGAGAACCAAGAAAAATAACCTGACCGTGTATTGTATGGTATGTACCTATATTAATAATAATGCTATATATAATGAATTATGTTAGATAAATTTTATGTATTTTCATTTAAACGATATGGGAAATTTTAAAATTTAAGTGACGGTAACAATTGCGTAAGAAATGTTTTACAAAATTGGTGAAATTGATAGATAATTAATATATTTATCAAAAAATATATGTTTAAACAAATTAAAAAAAACTTTAAGATTTCGACTGAAGGTGCTTGGTGGAATTTCAATATTAAATTTGAATCGTTCAAATTATGTACACTCCCACAGATTTTGTCACTAAAGACCCGGGTTTCGCCTTTCGGCATCTTCATGCGTTCAAGCGTCAGTTCAAGTTCATCTGTGCGCTTTAACGCTGGCTAATCTGTGGGAGTGTACATAATTTGAAAGATTCAAATTTCACGACTTTAACAAAAGATCAGAACTAATTTCGCTCATTGTGAGAATTTTCGTCAACATTTTTGAACAAATATTATTTTCTTTTCCACCGTGAATTGATAATATGGTGTATATAAACGGTTGTTTATCAAGAGAAAGATCCTCTGTACTAATATAACTATTTACTCCTTCTCACCCCTTGTTTGGGAAACGCTGTTTTACAGTGGCGGATTAAGCACATGGGAGGCCCCAGGCGCAATGCAATTTGGAGGACCCGTTTTACGGATAGTATAAAAACGTCAAAAACTTTCATAAAAAATAATTATAATATTAACAAAAAGTATTATATATGGTTACTATAATATAACCTATTTTTGAGTGCCTTAAGATTCGAAGCCCTCAAGCGCGCGTCTCGTTCGCTTATAGGGTAATCCGCCACTGCTGGTGTAGACCCATATATATATATACAGCAGTGGGCTGCCAATACAGTAACAAGGGGCTCGCTTAATCTTCTCTGATATTCTGGGAAAACTGAGAATTTTTTATCACTCATGAAATTATACGTAATAATCATTAAAGCTATTGATTGCTACTATATACACCTATACGTTGTAACCGTACGCAATATATCGTAATTTAATCAATATCAATAATAGCAGAAAAATGTACGTTATAAATACCAAATTTACATTTTTACTTATTTAATTAAATTATATTGCATATTTATAGATTATATAACGCAAAGATTTGAGAATATTGTTTTTCTTAATTTAACAAGGGGCTCGCGCGAGCTCCTGCGAGCTCCTTCCACCCCACACCTGTATATATATATATATATATATGTATATACATATATACCAACTTACGTTCGTGTAATAGAGTAAAACAAAATATATATAAGTGATTCGTCGTCGATATATTTTTTAATATATTGTAAATATGTTTGTAAATTCAACTCTGAATAAAAGTGAGTATAATATTTTTGTTTGTGAACAAGTAAAACAATTTCAGTGACAACGATCAGCGTGTTATCTCAGATGTCGATCGACCGCCGGAGAGATCTTCATACATCGATACATCGACTGTCTCATGGTAGACTCGTCGATATCCCGAAGAGTGAAGATAAGGGCGGTCGAGGGTGGCTTCGAGGGGTCGCGCTTGCGCACATTTCGGGGGCGGGGCTGCCGTGGGCGGCGGACTACACCGCCCACGCGCCGCCGTCAGTCGCTCGCCGGACACGCTCTCGGGCGTTCGCTAAAGGGGGCTCCCATCAAAACAAAAGCCTACCCAAAACGGCGTCGTGGATCGCGCCTCGTCAGACGTGACGATCGCTGGACCGGACCGTTTTCATTTTGTGTTCAGTGTGCGACCGATAACACCCCCAGTCTACAAAAATCGTAAAAAACATATTTACGCAAATCAAATAATACTCCACACAGTTTCAATATCATAATGAAAATAGTCAACTTGTTTTGAATTTATTATCATTTTAATTTCTAAAAAACCAAAAATATTACCTATATAGTCATATATTTTTTTTAAATTTTGGATCACCTTGTATGTACATCGATTTTTTTATTTATTAAAAGACCAGTAACTTAAAGTATTTTATGCATGCTATAAACTTTTATTATTAATTATGAAAAATTCATAAAATTTATTACGAAATAATGAAGTGGGGTAAATGAGTGAACTTATACAGAATAAAAAAAAACATATAGCAAATATTAAAAAAACTACTCTTCACAGAAAAAAATAAAATTTAGAAGTTTTTTTTGTAGATTTCACCGACACAACATTAATTACCTCGGCAAAATTGTCTTAATTAATAATTGAATAATATGAAGCATTAAACTTTAAAAAAATATCAGTGATTTAGTTAGTTAATCATTTGCCATCGTTGGCTTATTTTATAATTAAATTATTAAGTTTGCTATTTAAATGAATATTTTAATATCAACAAAGCAACGTTGAAAATTATTTACGAATCATTAAACTTACATTACGAATACATTTTGCGTATTTTTGAAAAAATATTTATTAATTTACAAAACTAACAATATTTTCATTTATCCGATAGGTGAGTATTCTCATACACTTCAAAAACGTGTGTTATGTCTCTACTTATACAAGAAAAGTACCAACGTCAGAGCTATTTCAAACTTTTAACCGTTTGAAACAAAGAATTCAAACATTAATTTTCATATAGCTTATGCAATCTTCTGTCGTTAATCGATTAATCCACAATTCAAAGTGATTATAATTTAATTATTTTATATATAATATTGACGTAAAAACTCATTCTGAATAAACCGAATAAGAATTTAAAATACATAACAAAATTGAATTTAGCATGTCAAAAAAACAACTACAAAAAAAAACACGAAAAAGCCATTAAAATTTTGAAAAAAAAAAATTTAATCTACATTAAAACTTATACAGAATTCGTGCATTTTATATTAGTGTGATAATCTTAAATATTCTTCAATCGAAGGTAAAGCACAATGGCCACTCAATTTTCAATCCACGTGGCCAATTTTTTTTTTGATATTACCCGCGGTACTTCAGTTTTTAGGTTATCTTTTTCCGAAGCCGATGTTGCCACATCGTCGAATAAAATAGACACCACCAACATGAATATGAACTAACTAATATTCTTAATTTATATACATACAACTTCAATCGAATTTTAAATTTTATTTGTTTATTAATCATTTTTTTATTGTTGATGTAGAATAAAATAGTGAATGGTATCTTAATTAAAAAACATTCTTAAATCAGATTATAAAATTGTATTTCTCTATCACTGTCAATCTCAATCATCTTTTTTTCGTTGTCGATGTTACTACATCGTTAAATAAAATTGACAGAACCAAAATGAAACCAAATACATTTTATTTTAATTTATACAATATTACATTAATTCAAGCATAAAATCATTATTATGAAATATTTTTTCTCTTCTTTATCGAAATATTAATTTAATTTCAATTAAAATGAACATGAAAGTATTTTTATTTTAGCGATTAATAAAATAGTTTACCCGAAAATAGCACATCACAAAAGTTTTATAATGTGTTTTCAATCATGTTTCAAATGAGGTGGCAAATTTATACTACATCAAATGAATAAGTATTTTTTTAATTTAAAACCTTTTGCTAATCCACTGATGGAATCCATCCACGAGCTCCTGTCGTGCTTCTTGGTTCAATGACACTCGTTACCACGTATTTCAGTGGTGCATCAAAATTGATCGCCTTTAGAAAATATCGATTTTCATAATCTAGTATTTCCTAAGACCCGAGTTTCAAAATTTCACGAAAAAATGATAATTTATTGAGAGTATTGAAGAAAACTTCAATTTATTTTGAGCCAACTATTTATTATAGACAGGTTTAACAAAAGAAATACCGAAAAATTTAGGAAATATGTTTTTTGAAAACACAAAGTGTTCGAGTCAAAATGCACAAAAAAACAAAATTCAATAAAATCCAATCATGTTATTTGTACGCATTTATTAATGTAAACTGACTATTTAAAACTCCAGGTAAATTCTGCATTATTTAATAACTAAGGCTATTTAAAGTCAACATTTTAAGAGTTTCACAAAATCTTGAAAGAAAAGAAAAACTTGGCTTTCGAATTACGTAAATTTAGATTATAAACCCGGTAAATACATTAAAATAATATTACAAAATTTTCAACCTTAAGACATATATTTTAGTAAATACTTAGAGATATTTTTAAATAGTTCAATGTGTCCAGTAGCGTAAAAAGAGTCAATAAATAAATCGTTGCGTTTGGTATTCACAGATGATCTATTCATATGCCTGTATAAGGGCATCCAATCTCGGGATCCGGAATCACGTCCAATTTTCTAATCCCGAAATCCCGGGATTGACATGGGCGCGATCCCGGGATTGAGAAATTTGAGCAAATCTCGAAAATTGATAGGATTAGGAAGGAATTAATAGGATAGGAATTGGAAGAGCTAAAAAAAACGAGTTTCGGAGATAATCTGGGGAAAAAGTATAGCGAATTGAGGATTTCATATTTCTCGGTGAGCTAAAAAAAACGACTCACCAAAACTTTCAAATTATACACGATTTCACGTAGAGTGCCCAATCCCGGAATCCCGGGATTGAAAATTAGTCAATCCCGAAATCCTGGGATTAGAAAAAGGTTCCGAGATTGGATACCCTAGTCTGTAAATCTATATTTTTTTAGGATCAAGTTATCGCTTTTTGCATATATATTATTGCGCCGTTAGACCTTGACACACATTAATACATTAAAAATCGATGTTAACTATTTTAGATATATAGGTTATTTAAATTGACGAGAGCTTATAATGAATACTACAAAATCACTCGAAAATTTTAACACTAATCGCTGTATTTTTTTAAGGCAGATTTATCTTTCCTGGAAGTTAAAATTAGTATTTTCGATTTTTTAAATTATTAGCGCAACCCTCTTAGAACAAGGCGATTGTCACCGATATGGTCACGTACGCATAGCAAAAGAAAAATAAAATATACTCGCTCAAAATTTATTAATTTCCTATTTGCATAGAGGATTTTTTTTGTAAGAGTGAGGTGGCTTAAACGAAATAACTTAATTAACGAAAAAAAATTGTATTCTAAGTGTCAAAGTGATGTTCGTGAATGCGTTCAATCTGTGAGGATCTATCACAACAAGAAGTGGTGGATTGTGATTCCCGTGCGGTGCGGGTGTAATGGAGACGCGGGGTCGGTGAGCGTTATGCTCCGGTAGAAGATGCGCAGCGGCAGCTCGGAGCTGCTCCTGCGGGGCGGAGCGGGGGTGCGAGCGCCTCCGCCCTCCCGCGGGGCGAGGCTCAGGGCGCAGGCGGCGAGATGCGGCACGGCTTTCCTCGCCGCACTGGCGGCCGGTGGCGGAGGCGCTCTGCTCTTCCTTGTGCCCCTGTGGGTGGACCCGGCCCTCTCCGCCTTGGCCGCGGACTTTCCCGCATTGCCGGTCACTTGCACGACCATAAGAAAGGAGGAGCGGAACGGGCTGATGGAATGCTTGGCGGCGTCCTGCAGAGAAGGCTGCACGGCGGACCTGTACAAATGCACCAGAGTCCACGTGAGATACGAGGCTGAGGGGCGAACGCACACGGCCATGTTGCTAATAAACATCAAAGGCTGCGGCTATCCGCCCACCGTCGACTGTAAAAATTTCACGGACACATACGGTAGCGAAGGGACCGAGTTTCCATGTTTCTGGTCGCGGGCGGATACGAACGTGGTGCTGCCTCACTTTGACCGAGAGGAGCAGGTGGCGGTCATCGCCCGCTACCTCGCGGCGCCCCTGGTACTCACCCTAGCGACGTCCGCTGCACTTTGCGCGCTGCATTGCGATTGCAGCTCTAAGCGTGCCCCGCCCAGGGCCAGACCCAGGCCGAGGCCGAGACGCGAAGACCTTAGGTAAGATATTTCTTTTCCTAAAGCGAATTCGAAACATTTCAGCATAATTAGTTTATTGCAAAAATTTTCAATAATGTCTTCGCACAAATGTGAAAAAATTTACATTGAGGATAAATTTATATTAACATAAAAGAAAATTAATTTGTAAAATATCATCGACATTATTTATTCTTTAACAAAATAATATTATTAGATTAATGTATTGGATATTGTAAAAATAAATTATGGATGACAATACCACATTTACTATAGCGTCTGGTTTTATTCCATCTCGATATTTATACCGTTGTATTCGATTATCTATATTACACTGGCAAGTATACATTTTATATGTGCTTTCGGTTAAGAAATAAAACTATATTCAATTATTGTTTTGTACCTATTATTAATTTTACCTTACAAAGTTGGCGAATGCTTGATACCTTGAATTTCAATTTATTAAACGTTACTTTGTCAGTACTATTTATATTATGATTTATGAAAAAAAATAGACCGGTTCACACCGGAAAATATCCGGTTTAAAATTGTGTTGCCTGTACCAATTGTATAACAAATTCTAAATAAGATTTTGTTACATCGTACACGGAATGGCCAATATGTTACTCCAAAATGTCAGCGGCGTAGTTCCACATAAATATAACTCATGATGACAATATACATGACAAAAGAGAGAAAAAGGATTTATGAAATATTTTATGAGACTCTCGAGAGCAAGGCTTTAGTATATAAACGATACGAGAACAAAGCTTTATTTGAATTGCCCAAGTTTTTGTAATTTCGTCGTTGCGAAGTTGTGACATCTACTTGGCCGATTCTTTTATTATATGTCCAGAACTTATATTGTTGAGCGGTATCTTAAAATCAATTTTTATTAAAATATGATATATGGACAAAGTTTTTCAATCAAAGGAAAAGTATAAAACTCTATTTTTGTTTGCGTTATAATATTTTTTTTAATCGGCGAAGAATTTATATCGAAATTGTAATTGTTTTACGATGTTTTTACATGTTTTACTATACCCACTAAAGAAATTGAGAGATATGATTAGATTTTAATGAATGTCATATTTCTGAAAAGGGTATATATTCCACGAATAGTCCATGTGTCTTATATTGAAACTGTACATAAATATTCTTACCCTAAGATCATATTTTATCATCAGTATTTTTTTACAGGCCCTCAGGTTTATACCAGCGAAAGTATTGAATTATAAAACTATTCGGTCAAACGTATAAATATAATATTCCACTTTAAAATATGACAGAGTTTGCATACAAAATTTTCTCAGCTTGTAACCACTATTATTTTTTTCCTTCCTATACTTTCCTACTGAAACTCTATTATAGTTCCTAGTTTCTCGTGTCCAAATGTCAACCAGTGTGCAAAATCTAGCACCTCGTCAATTATTTTGAAAAATTGTGAAATATTTATTCACTATCAATAAGTATTGAAATTCACATATAATAATAAAATTATCAATGTATAAAAATGGTTCGTGATAAGCATAGCAATAAAGCATATATGTTTTATATATATTTTAGATAGTTCCTTAATAACATGTAATCTGATACAATGGGAAAAATTTCTATGTGAAAAGAATAATTTTCATATGACATCATATATTCACATTGTGTTACTTTGTACTAAATCATTTTCGTATGGGTGAGTTTATGAGACTTTCGCGTGTTTTAACAGCTAGCGGCGTAATCGAGTTATTTTAATTATGAAATTGTTTTTTATATCAAAAAAAATATTTCTTTTTTAACACGGAACAATGTGACACATGTCTGAGTTGGCAACTTATATAATATCGGTGTCGAATTTAACAAAATTTAATACAAATACTTAAACGGTCAATGCTTTGATTTTTTGACAGTTTACCTTAGAAAGAGGTACAGTGTACTCACGCGGCACCCCTCGTATGTAGTGATAGAATATAAGAAAAAACTACGAATAAAAAAACACCCGGTTGACACGATTTCACATAATATTATTTTAAAACGTTTTTTCGAATGTGTTGAGTCACAAAAAAACTTTGTTAAGAATTTATAACTCAACGGTATTAAATATTTCAATAGAAACAATATATTATACACCGATTTAAACGAAGAATTGACGAAGACATTTTTAAATACCACCAAGCTAGTGGACTAATATAGTGGCGTGAGAACATATATAAATTCGATGCCCTTGACCGTTGTTTAATAAAATATATTTAATATTAACGATAAACGACCGCTTATATATATTTAGAATTCAGAGTAGTAATGTACTCTTTAAATGTTTTTAACTAACGCTAAAGAATTATCGTTGACATAGCGTTGTGTGACTAGCGTGTGCGGCACTTTAACACGCAACATACTGGTGTGTCGCTGGCAGTTAAATGGTTAAGCCTAATACCTGGATTTTATTTAATTAATGATAGAGAATTGTAACGACGAATTTCAGCAGTGAAGTACGTGCTGATATCTTAAGAATAATTAAAAAAAAATTAAAAATGTTTATTATATTGTTAAAAAGTTTTTCCAACAAGCATTGGCAGCTAACACCGCAAAATGCATTGTAAATTTTTCTGAATATATTTTATCTTATTATAGGTTATCATTTACGTAATGAAAACTTCAAAGGAAGAACATTTTAACTGATTTGATATAGTTATGGTAATATTAATGATTCTGATATCAATTAGACTGAAGTTGCTTTGAATATTTAATTATAACATGAACTTGGTATGTTGTTGGTTTTGTTAATTTATAATATTTTAATCGTTTTATTTTATTTAATGTTAATAGAAATACGTATGCTTTAGAGTCCTCAGTAAAAACTATAAGTTTTTTTTATAAAAATACATTAGATGTGTTATTAAGTAACAGTATGTATGTATGTATGTAACAATATGTATGTATAAAAACATAAAAAAATACAATTCATAAATTGGGGGCATATTTTGACTCACATACATTAAAAATATAAAACTTTTAACACAAAAGTATAAAAAACAAAATGAGATTTTTTTTAAATAATTTCCACATATTAATGTGCATAACAATGAATGACCTAAAAACATTATCGTTTCAAGAGAAGCTTTAATAAATTTCATAATAGTTACTTATCAATTTACTTCAGTGAGACTATGTGTTTTCTACTTCATATTTTTAATTAAATTGAAGAAAAATCTTCCTTTTTTCATAAGAAATCCCACCTATAAAATTGGCCCTCGAGATCTGAATTGAGCTTACTAGTAAAATGGTAAAGCATTTAAGTACATCACATCTTTACTTGGTATTTTGGTGGAATGCATATTTTTATTTTACGGAGAAAACGAACACTATTGCAATGTGTATTCATTGAGATTACTTTGATACTTTAAGACGTGTAGAATATTACAACGCATCTAACTTATTTTATTTTCTAAAATACCACTTGGCTCATTTCACCTTTAATGGGTCTAAATAATCAGTCAGATTCGAAGGGAATTTCATTTCATCGAGCTGACAATAATTAATTTGGTTTCCTTGACCATGCCTCTTTATTGTCATTAGTTGAATTGTATGACACGGCATCCTGCAACAACAACAAAATCTTATCGTTACCTGATGATGATTGATTATGCAGAGTTATCTGTATAAATATTTGTTTACTCTTAATGTGTTCGTTTTTATTTCTTTGATATTATAAAGTGTTTTTTTAAGATCCCAGATGTGCATCGACTTGTCCAAAATAGCACACGATGTTTTATAACTTCAAAGAAGATCAAGCCGGGTGGAAGAGAAATCCGACGGCTAGAAGTAAATTGATTGAGGCAAAAAAGGTTCAATGAGATCTGAACTGACAGGGAAAAAATAATAAATTTACAAACAAGATATGACACTTATCACAACAACAACAACAACAAAAAAATGGAAACGGCAACACTCACAATAAAAGAAAACTTTATATCATTATAGCCGATAAAATAAGTTAGTAATCCATTTCTCTGCCTTCGGGTCCAGCTGTACTACTGGGAAAATAACCGAAAATGTAAAAACTTGCGAAACTCATTATAACGGAACGACCTCGAGGACAAATTTTATTTTTCTGGCGTAAAAACTCGCCAAGTCATATGGACAAAATTATTACTAGTAACCACTGCCTTGATTGCTTGCGTTATACTATAATTAACAAAATGCGAGTTAGTTCTGTATGCAAATAATAAAAAAGTTATATAAAATCATACTTTATTATATTCAATATATGTATTATTTTTTTAATCATACATTCAAGTGGCTAATGCTCTGAGCGTTTATTATTTTCGCTAACTGTGTCACGGATCCAAATCCCTGAAGTTTAGTTTATGCACAAAGAGTCTTCAATGATTTAATTTCTTCACAATTAACTCATCTTTTTCTGATTTTAATAGACTGGGTATAAATAGATAGTATAATAAATAGTATAAATATTTTTTTCTACTTCAACTTTTACAAAAAGAGTGATTAGAATTGAAGATAGTTCTCGTAAAATAAATTATGCAATAAAACAACATTATGAAAGTATTTTTGACAAAAACCGTTTTCAATTTTAATAGTTGTATATCCAATTTCATTGATAACATCATTCATATATTTTCATCGATCTGGAATAAGGAAAAATAAATAAATTGTAAATTAGTTTGTATCTTTAGAATGCTCTTATAGATAACGCATTAGGTTTAAATTACATTTTTTTTAAAATATTACACATACAGACTATATAGTTATTATATTATATATTATTAAACTTATTCTACGATACGTAACATGTGTAAAACGTTTTCTACCAATTCTTACTAATTCAAACCATATATACTTTTTAATTTCACCATGCCATAACTCAATGTTATTATTTTCATATATAAAATAACTCGCTGGTGATACATGTTGCAAGTAAATTGATGTTACTGGTGCTTAAAATTGCCTTAATTTACGATTTAATTATAAATAAAGTACAATAAAATAAGATTCTGTAGCTCACTTTTGGTAAGTCAATCTATTTTTAAAGTTTCCCAGTTATGCTAGAGGTGTGGTGAATAAAATTAGTTAATTTTCAAAAGTCATGCGTTTCATTAAAAGATATAATTATTCATAAGTTTACGTCATTATAATCATATATCATAATTAATCATATGTTTAATTTAAGTCATTAAATTCACGAAAATATTGATTTTCCACAACATATACATATGCTATTATTATAAAATCGTTTGTTATTTTTATTCATTTTTCTATTTCATCTTATTGTTTAGTATGCTTAGATACTTTTTGATTTGTTTAAATCACATGACAAAACTTTACAAATATATACGGATATAGAGGTGAAGTGTTTTAACATCGTGAGTAATTAGGATATTGGGAAATAGATCAACCAGCACGTTAGTAGTTATGGAGATTTATGGAAAATTCTCTGAGACACTTGCAACGAATGTTATAGAGAAACTCAACCCAGTCTGCCTCTTTTTTCGACTTTCGGATTTTTCAACGACTTTTGAATATTTTTTTGACAGGGTGAATTCAGCGAAACTATTATACATATATGAAATAATATTGTCACAGAAGAAAATTAAGAGAATCGAACGCAGAACTGGTAGAACGGTAGTACATATATCATATATATCATTATTTTCAAAAACTGCCTCTTTTTTGATGAATTATTAAGAGTCGTTCATCTTTTTATTTTTTCTCTTCCGTGCTGATATTACAGTTTCCCATTTAACGGCGTACTTGTTTTTTCCTTTATATAGAAAAGTGATCGAAGATAATTAATCGAAAAAACAATTATTGAAGCGATGACTTAAAAACCCAACAGCTTTTAAAAAATAGCGTTTATTACACAAACATAAAATGGAGTCTTATCACTTTGCTATCTGTTTAAAGTGTATTGATATACAATCGTGCAATAGGAATATAAGTGTGATTAATAATCGTGTTGAGTATTAGTTTGAAGTTCACAGTGATGGAGGGCCGATACGTGAAGGAAAACTCACAAAAAAATGAAAAAAAGTATTGAATTGAAAGACACTGAAATATAATATATAACATTTCTGTCTGTCATTTTTCTCCGCAAAAAAATAATACTGGTAAAAATAACATTGATAGTTAGAAACTTTTATTTGTAAATTTGATTTTCGCAATAAATCACAAATTTTCATAAAGAAGACTGATAAATTATGCAAAATACGAATTATAATTTTGGTACATATGAAAAAGTCGACATCATTTGACAAATGTGTAGTTTAGTTATTTTATTAAGTTATTTGAGACAATTTTTATACAAGCAGTGGCCGGGAAATTAGTGGAATATATTTTTAACTAAATATGAATTTTTCTAAACATATTTTAATATTATCAGTACAGATTTTACCGCGAAGCCGGTACTGATAATATTATAAAACTATCCTTAATCAACATAATATAATATTATTAATATTAGGTTCACTGTTGGTCCCTGAATAAAAGAATAAACTATAGAACATTTTGTAAAGTATGGCGACATTTTCGTGACACTTTTTTATTTCATATGGTTTGTCAGTATTATTAATAACAATATGTGATTTAATGAAAAAATCAAATCCGAAATATTTTTTTTTGAATTGCAGTGCTATTTTTAAAAATATTAAGTAACTTTTCGCGAAGAAAAATGTCAGACCCCGTAAAAGGCATTTGACTGTGGAAAAACAAAAGGACGTAAGTGAAAAAAGATTGATAAAATGGTGTTAAGTTGACTTAATCTAATATCAATTATATATTTTTTTAAGAAAAATCTTTTTTTAAATTCTTTTTCCTGGTCGCAATTTGTACAGGCCCATCCTTTTGATAGAACGTGTATTGAACATTGTGATTATTGAAAAAACTGTGGGTTACGTCTTTCTGCCTTTTCACAGTTGATATTTAAATACCCATCAGGATAAGCACATGCCATCTATATAAAATAAATTCGAGCGATCAGTTTTCTACGCCCAATTTTTCTTGAATCCGTTTTTCTTATGAACTGAATATTCTGTAAATCTACTTGGACTAGCTCGAATGGTGGGTATTTAATTTACCATAGACAGTAGACATATTTAAATTGAATATAATAATCAATGACATCGCGACTGCCTATGATGATATATTAATTTTGCAAGCATTGTACGAATTTATAATGTCGTTTATCGATTGATGTTTGTGTACCGACAATATTATATTGATGCAGAAGCTATATAAAGAGGCGGTGAAAATAATATTTCAAAAAAAAAACAAATCGCGTGTAGGTACGTCGTAGAAACACCGGCGCATAGACACACATGTCAACATAAAGTATCGATCGCCCATCGAATGTTGCCAGATGAAAAATACGTGTTTCCGATAGAATCAATCACATAATATAATCGAATCGTTCTTTAATATGGTAACATTATATCATTTTGAAATTTTTATCATATTCGTTCTTTTACGGCGAACGTCATATCGAATTCAAAATGTTTGCTACCGAAATTCTGTTTCAAAATACCTAAGAAAATTACAGTGACTGTTAATCAATAAGACGTAGTACATTTTCAAAAAATAATTGAAATGTGTCGGGTCCGTAGTGCAGTTGTCAAATTCGTTGGCTCATGTCACGGATCTAAAGGGATTGAGCTATTCACGTACTGGCACGTGAATAGCTCAATCCCACGCTACAAACAAACCAGTGAATAGTTTTTTCAATCGATTTATATAGACTAGCTGTAAGCCCGTTGACCTGAACGGGGGGCTTTTTGTTGCATTTTTAAATAGTCAGAAAATTATAAACCTATTTATTGAATAAGCCAGAAATTCTAAAAATAAAATAAATATATCTCGGAGCATATATCGACAGCCCTGCGCTACAGTATTTAAATTGTAAAATAGCAGAAATAGACCGCATAAATTATTTAACTTTTGGAATAATTTTTAAGTTTGCTGACAATTATTTTTCCTATTAGCAGAAATAGACCTCGTAAATTATTTAATTTTTGGAATAATGTTTAAGTTTGCTAACAACCATTTTTCGTAGTAGCAGAAATTTTCGTTAAAATTACGATGACGTCTTTCTTGACGTCATCGTAAACGGGACCGACAGACGGAAAGACGGAAAGATGGAAAGACGGAAAGACGGAAAGACGGACGGAAAGACTAACATTATCGACTATTAATATATAGATTCTTATTTGAAGGCACGGGTGTAATGTCCAAAAATTCCCTCCCACTCTTACAATCCCATAAACAAGGCATTGCGAGAGCAAATAGCTATCCACTAGTCTTGTTCTAACTGTATCTTTTCTATGACAATTCTACTCGAAAACAGCGAGATTAAGCGACCGAGTAACCATTAGTTTTCGTAGAAAATCTTCAGTTGGTAACCTCCATAACGAAAGCATGTGGTACACATGGAGGAGACTTTGATTTTTAAAAAACATTCAGTATTATAAACATTTTAATTACATTTGGGAATTTCCCGATTAATCATTATATTTCTGTTATTGCAACAAATAGCTTCTTTGCCCACCATTTCGTGATAATTTGATAGCGAAATTCTGTTTTGGTGTTAACCGGCTTAACATTAAAAGTATGATTCGAATTAAATGCAAGGGAGTGAAAATAATTTTTGGTGAAAAAATCTTACATTCGCTGGTCTGATAAATGTAAGAGGGTACCTTATTATATATAGATCACTTAATTACTTTTAATATTATATGTTTAATGAATTCTGTAGTAACGTCGTAGAAATTCAGTCCTAATATAAAATCAATGTTGTAAACTTCGTCATTTTACCGATTATGTTACTTGTGTTTCTTTAACTATCTTACTCTCAAGCATTTTATAAGATTACATGCCAAACAAGTCATTAAATTGTAAAAAACGCTATGAAAGGTGCAAATATATTAATTTTAATATTTTAGATTTATTATAAATATATATCTTTCTATAAGTTGACAGTTTCTACCAAGCATACGTCGTTTAAACTAAAAAGGTCCAATGTTTATTTTGTATTACTAAATTTTTGAAAAATGCCGTATATTCCTTCCTTGCAGGCGTCAATAAATTTATCAATTATAACTATATTTAACTAGTTATCTTATTCTTATATATATATATATATAAAAATGACTTTGCAAAAACTTTGGCGTCTATGGATTCGGAAGCCACAGGTCCGATTGCGATAAAACTTCGACAATAATTTGGCTTGCCTGTCCAGGAATAACATAGGCGTAATAAAATTAACAAACAGTGTCGAAAAACTAAAATATTCGTAGATTTCAATGTTTTTTTACCGGTCAAGCTCCCGAGTATTCCATTCGAATTTGAATTTCGTTTGAACGACAGCCATTTTTTTTTCATTTGACAATTCAAATTTGATGTTCGATTGTTTTGATTTCATATTTCAGCTAGCTCGAATCACTTAGTTTTAGACACATATCACAATTATTTCAAAATAATCATTTCATTATAAGAAAACTTGTAGATATTAATGAATAAGGCTTTTTATGTGTCATTTACAAACAACCATTTCTATACACCGCCGAAATATTGGTGGTATGAGATAAATAGGGTTAAGAGCATTTTCAGATTATCTCTGTAGTATGATTTGTATGTATAACGATACATTGATTATTTTTTTTGCAAATAAATGAAAGTGTGCAATTTTTTCTTCATTTGAGTGTACGAACATGAGCATTGAGCAATACGAGCAAAATCGTTGTTACAATATTGGTTATTATAGCACCGATATCTTAGACTATTTGAAATAGTAATATACTTACACTTAAGATGGTTATAATCACTTATATTTAAATACTATCAGTTGTAATAATGGATTTAGTCGAGGTTCTGTTAGTACTCCTACTGTTCTTTGCAAACTTCAGACAAAAATATCATTGTAAAAAATCAGAACTGAAACAGATGTTGCCGTGTCGTTTTAAAACAGACAGAAGGATTTGCGAAAATCCCACCCTGCCTTACAATGTCACATATCATACTGAGATTAGTAAAATATACCACTTTTATATCATTCAGATTCGCATGCCTGTCAAACTAGCTTATTTCAATAAAAGCATTTATAAACTCTCTTTTATTCGCAATCTTCTGAGATTAATATACGGACAAAGCGAGAACTCATAAGCAGTGTCAATACTTCACATATTCTTTACATTTTTTTTTCTTAGAGATATTAATAAAGAAAATTATCTACACTCCAGCATTTTCATATCACCCTGATCCTAAAATATACATCATTGATTTTTAGTCTTCAATCATCCATATTTCTGGCAATCGACTCGACTAATTGACATAGAAAATCAGACTTAATAGCTTATACGTAGAATAACGTTAATAGGAGCTACTACTACTAAGTTTTGATATAACGATTTGACTATACCGTGCTTCAATTTCGCCATCTTAACTTGCAAAATACGTATCTTAGTGTGTGAAAAATGTTTTTTTCATATTTTTCTGCAGTCTTAAATAATGATGAGAACTGTATTAGCTCATCGATATTTGAAAGTTCTAGTAATAATTATATCTGGCGCATAATGATAGAAGTGTCTTTGTAAAATATGACAAGTTTGTTTGTGATATATTTGTAGTCAAGTACAGTGGTGATTTTTCTTACTTCAACTGCCCAAGTGAACATTGACACTTCTTTCACTAATATATGTCAACTTCTGATTATCTATGTCAGTGGAGGGGAACTGAGCCCGTTTGGCTACTCTGATGTGGCCTTTTGAGTTGATCAAAGTGTTTACTTTGATCAAAAAATTATACGCAAGCGTTTGGAAAAAGGTCGTATGTTTGACAGTTTAAAAAAAGGGGGGTGTCAACGTTTTCTTTACTGCGACCTTATGTTGAATCAGGTAAATGAATGTGATCTTTAGAAATGAACGGTTCCCCACTTATATATATATATATATATGTATTAACATAGGCATTTCTTGGTGCAAAGTATACTGCAACATTATTTAGACATACAAATTAGCTTTTCTTTTATTACATTCATTTTAGATGAAAGAATGGTTATTTTTAAATGTTTTCTGATTCTTAACTCCAAATGTTCAAAATCTGGCATATACACTTATAGCATTAAGGTCCAGATATATACATTTTAATATTCTTAAGAAATATAGCAGCACTATTTTAAGCACCTTACACTATATACATAACTAGATGCGGAAAGGTCAACAGTCGCTAATTTATAATTTTTCTCTATCGATCCATGGCAGTGTATGCCTACGTGTTTCACTAATTTCACATGCATAATGGCATGTCTACGTATGCTAGAAATTGCCGTTAATGAATCCCCAAAATAAATAAACGGCAACTCGTGTAGGCGATCCATTATAACTAAATTAGCATACCCACCATAACTCGGTTAGTCGGAAACCTACGTCTTTAGGGAATCGTCAAACATCGCCTCAAATGAAGCGGCTATAAACCCGCTTCTTTGCTTTATGTTTGGTATAATAGCATATGTAATGTGTATAATGAAAACATGTAGTACATATATTTTGAAAACTTTATTTATTATAATTCACTTTACGCTATTACTAACTTTTCGTATGTTACGTAGTATTGATTAACCAGGAAATCTATAGCAATATTTTGTAACTTAAAAATTTTGTCATGTTTTTTGTAAAAACGTTAACGTCTGTTTAATATCGAATAACATCTTTATATTATTTTTAAACTTTTGTAAATCAATCTACGTATTCAAATAAAAAGCGTATAGCTTATTACTGTAGTGCAAAAGAGACATGTTTATTTTTGGTTCCATAACAATTGCAAAAAAGACAGTTAGTTATGGTAACACACGTTTTTAAGCTCAATTATATTTTATGCTTACAGTGAAACGAATGATTTGGAGAAATTATACTAAAAAAATCTTTTAAAAATATTTTGTACTGAGAAAATAAATGACGCTCTATATTTAGATATAGTATAACGGCAGTGACGTTTCTATAAGTGGATGGATAGGTCAGGTTAAGTCATCGGTCAGTACGCGTTAAAACTCCTGCAATTACCTTTTCATCGTGCGCATAAACTAAAAAAACGATTTTATTTAACATGCTACTTGAATAACTACCTTTTTTTATTTGACCAGATATTTCAATAAATCAGAAAGCGTCGATGCTACAATCCAATGCCATAGTAATCAGAAATATATATATTTGATTACAATATTTTAACAATTAAACAATATCAAATACTTTAAAATAACTTTAATTATTTAAAATAATTGTGTAGAACTATTTGTCTGTCTTTATTTTACAAACGCCGTAAAATAAAATCATGTTCATTTGATCATATTTTTATTTCATTGTATTAATTAAACACTGTGCTGTTTGTTTTTTTGAAAAAAAGGTGAAATTTTAATATTAATTAATCGTGTGTTCTTAAAACGAATGAGCAGTTGATTTACTTAAAACACGACTTTTTTCAATCATCTTTTCTTTGCAATACATATGTATCTTGTCAATTTTTTTTGTACATTTTGATATAAAACACTATCTGACTGATAAATTATTGAACAATAACTTCTCTGTATTCGGAACATATGAACAACATGATGATGTTAAATATATTTTTTTATTTTTCAAATAAATAAATATATTTGCCAAATATTTTAATGTTGAAACGTCATACAAGAAAAACTCGATGAGAATTGACATCACAAACAGCTACGTCCTAAATCCCAAATTTAAATTGGAAAATCTAAACTTGATATTGTACTTACCGGGAATCAAACCTATTCCTGCCTGATTGGAATAACAAGCTCTAATTAACTAGACCACATCGAGTGACAATATATTTAGACCGCTTATACGTATGTTATGTATGCATAGGTATGTTAATATTATATTTTTTTCTGTTCGACTTGATTTACAGTGATATTGAATATTTAACGTCTTAGCGCAAGCTACACTGCTGTACATTTTCTTAATGTATTATAAATAAAACCAAGAAAACAAACGCCAAATCATCAATATCATTACGGAGCCTTAAAATTGAAGCCTTTAAAATTCTCATGCATAAATCACAAAAGCTCTCAAAGCTTTCATCTCTGATGAAACAGAACTGTTATCGTCTCTGGTAGCGACTCAATACAGTTAACTCAGTAAAGTCTCTAAACTGGGTTAAAAGACAAGAGGCATTTCACAAAGCATCGAAGCAGCGTGTCCTTGTCGTTTATAATGTAGGCGGCAGTCTGCGGGGGAGCCGAGGGCTAGGGGTGTCTAACTTATCGTCTCTTGGGGTAGCTGTAATACATTGTTTCCCAAACTAAGGTGAGACAGTCTCCGAGGAGCTGCCAAAACACTCTGGGATTGGTAAGGGAAACGAATGTAATGAAATACATACTATATTTCAATTTTAAGGGGCAAACGCAGTTTAACATGAAAGGTTTTTTATGAAAATATTTTTACACTCAAACACATGCGATAGGATAAGGGCAACCACTGTATCTATGGTTGTCACAGCTAAAAGATGTGAAACCGTCACTTTATAAATTAAAATTTAAGGCTTACTGTATGTAAAATTATTATCTTCTTTTAAATAAACATAGATTTTGCGATTACAAAACATTTTGATGACTCACTTTCTAAATCAAATTGTAATTGAATACATTATATTTTAATAAAAAAAAAATATTTTAGTAATTTAATATATTTAAAAACAATCTATTGATTTGCAAAAACTTTCAAATTTTTAAAAACTTATACACTCAATGTGAAGTTTATGGCTTCCTAATGGAGGTATCTCAACAGAAGGTTTTCTACGAAAACTGATTATTATTCAGTTGCTCAACTGAGTTTTTTTCAAAGTGAGAGAAAGAATAAGGCTAGTACAGGTATAGTGGTAAGCTAATCGCTCTCGCTACGCCCCGTTATTTCAGGTTTAAAGAAGTGGGAGGGAATTTTTAAACACCACAAACATCCATGCTTTTCGTACAGGGATCCGTCACAGAAGCCAACAACGTTGACCACTGCGCTACGGACCCGACATTTAAATATTCCACTACATTAACTACTTAACATTAAGAAGATTTTTTTTCGCGATGGTTTATAAATAAGACTTTAAAAACTAAACATTATTTAGAGAACCATTTTCATCGTTGTTCTATTACTGGACTTTACAGCAACAGTGGGTGTCGAAGGACTATTCTTATATATATGCAAATAACTAGGAACTACTAAAACACCCCTTTTTATGTAAAGTTTTGAACTGCGCGCATATTATTGAGGGGATGGTGAAGGCGTCTTCGTACTCGAGCAATGTTTCTTCGTCGTTTTCTTATTTTGATAAACCTTGATAAGTATGTTAAAACAGATGTATTTATTTAAAATCAATTCAGAATAAGCAAACAATATTAAGTTCATATAAAAAAGAAACAGATTCATATAAGTTATTTGAATAAACTAAAATAGTTATTTTATTTCGTTGATTGTGGTCTACTGTAATGACATACATTTTTTGTACATACATTTTTAAAATACTTAAAATCTTATATTTCTGGTATGTACATATAATATTACAGATTAAATATGTGCTTTGAGCATTATTTTAATTATACTATAATTTTAATAAGAAGAAGAAGCGTCAAAAATAAACTATTTAAATTGATTGATATTACATTTAATATATTGGTGCTATTTTTAACTAAATGGTAGTACAAATATTATAGATTTATAATGAGTGTGGCCATAAATCTTTTTTTCTCGAAATTAATTATACAATTCATAAGAAGAGTATATAAATAAATACTCGAATAGTAAAATAGCTGATTTTATTAAGACATTGTACGAGCTATTTTTACATCACGCCATCTTTTTGTTATTGTTATTAAGTACTAAACTTGTAATCAGGGCACATAAATCTTTTTAACGAATATATTATTATAAGATAAATAAATAATATGTAAGCCAAAATCCGTTTAGGAATAATTTTGAAGATTGTATGACGTATACGTGAGAAAAAACTAAATAATAATGTATACATTATAACACATTAATTTAATAGTTAGTTTTTCGTCAACTCCCACTAAGACTTGGGTAAAGAATCAGCAAATTAGCAGTTTTTTTACGGTAAACCTCAATCGCTCAATCAACTGATTATTATTCTAAATAGCTATGTCCGCTTTCAGGGAAAATTCGACACATAACATCGTATCATATATTTATTTACTCGATTGATTCTGTGGTTATGCAATTGATTTTTGCAGACAATAATTTAGCAAAAACTTTATTATTGGGCAACAAATCATTTAGGTAAAAATCATTTTAAACATGTTCTGAATAACTGCTCACTGGAATGTATTGTCCGATACAATAGATATTCGATATGGATCTCCTACAAATTTGTTGGATTGCTTCACCAAAAACAATTAGAAATAAAAGTTTTCAAGTATTTCATTACTTCCAGGACACGATGAATTCTTCTCTCTTTAAAAATACGAATTCAATATACAGATAAATAAAGTTACGTCACACCTAATTAATTAATTAAAGTTTTTGAATTATAATGTCGTTTTAATTTTACTTCGTTGAAACATACCTTTTCTCGACTATTTTTGTTATAACCCCCGTGTTATATAATATAGAAGTTAAATAGCAAAGTCAACATGTGTTTTGGCAAAAACGTTTATTAGACTGCTTAAAAATCGACCCACGTTTTGAGTTCACAATGTTAAACCATCGCTAAAATTCGACCGCCATCATACCTTTGAGCGTTTACGATCATAGCGTACATAATCAAAACCGGCATGTTTTATATCGCAAACGCTTATAACAAAAACACTTTTGATTCGAGCTACTTCAATTATAAGTTTAATCTGCGAGCCGGGAAACTTAAGGCCCCATTAAAAAGTTCACACGTGAATTCTCAGAATGGTAACTTTACGGAAGAAGGGTTAGCAAAATCGAAAATTTACTTTTCATTTTACTCGCTATGCCGTTAAAAATACACAAAATCACTAAAAAAATATTCGAGCTGAAATTCGTTAACATATATTTTGATAATTAAATACTACGTATTATTACTTTCGCTTCGAAGGTCCGTTCCTTATTGTAAAGAGAAATAATTTACCGTCGGATCGGATCAACAAAACAAATCCAATGTAATAAGCGAAAAAATTAAATGGTCAGAATTAAAATCAATTTTTGGTCAGAATAAAAATATTTTATTCTGAATATTTTACACCACTTTTGTTTGGTTGGGTTAGGCTATTTTTTTAATTCCATTTAAAGTATGACTATTTATTCTGACCGATGTATTATGACTATTTAATATAAATTATGACCGGAAACATATGAACCAGATAATAATAATCGACTCAGATCAAGAATCATAATTCAATCCGTTCGTTAAAAAAATCACAAATGAGATAAATTAAAACCGAATCCAATTATTCATGTATACAAACATATGTATCTATTTCTTACTACATTTTTATATTAAATAAAGAAAGTAATGGTTAACGAGCAATGACAATTTTACAAGCAAATTTTAGTTTTTCAAACATTTTTGATACTTTTTTACGCGATATTTTTATTTTTGAAAACAATTTATAAAATCGCATGAAAGTAAGGTTTTTACGCATAAATAACTGGAATCATGTACGGATGTAGTATGAGGGGAAGTATATAGAATGTGATTGCAAATTAATGCATATAGAGTCTCCGTGAACTGGCTTCACGAGGAGTTTCTTACCTCCGTAGCGATCACGCCTTTCCATTTGCAACGATGGTAAGGGAATACAACTTTTCAAAACATTAGCGATGAATGAGATTCGAAGAACTTTAACGCTAACGTGTCCTGGTACTTAAAGTTTCATAAATTTGATATCAAAAAAAAAAAAAATCACGTAAAAAAAGTTATGGTATTCTTGAATATTTTCAATACCAATATTTAATATAACAAGTTGAGATATTGGTATATATTCTTTCGGTATTGCATTCCCTAATCGAGACAAGCATCAATAAGAATAGGGTAAAGATATCACGGACACCCTGGGATCTGTTGGCATCTCGTGAAAACCCCATTTGCGCCGAGTCACTTTGCAAATTTGCTTCTACAAAGCTTTGCCTCGTTATGTAAATAATATCGCGTTCGCGACAGCTCACGTGGGAATCTAATGACAATACTTTATAATTTAGAAATTTAACTCAAACGAGAAAGTTTTATTTCTCAATTATTTTTAGCTTACTAATTGTCAGCATTCTTGGGATATTATCAAGCAATATTTCGGAGTTATACATATTTAAAACTGTCGTCGTCAGGGGTTAATAACCTGTATCGCTTTATTAAATCAAAATGTTTAATTTGTATAATTTTTATTGAGTTGAAAAAATTCACAGTAATGTTTTTTAATGCGGCATTATCTAATACAAAAACTGTCAATTTAAATTTTTCAAATAGTTTGTTAAGCAGATCGTGTTTAAACATAAATTTAAATTTGATAACTTTGTTATTCTACGTGTTGTGTTACAACATGTGACACATGCTTAGCTTCGTTAACGTTAGGTAGTAAATTATATTTGAAATAAGATAAGCGGATCAACATAGTTGAATGTATTGTCACTGGGATTTATCGTACCTAATGTAAGTAATTAATGTGTAATTAGTACTATCAATGTTTGTAACATACCCAATCTCTGTGTGTATTAAAAAAGAACAAAACCGTAACTTTTTTTTTATTAATAACTTAAAAATTGCAACCACTTTTAATTGTATACGTAAATCCTGCGATATTATATCTGATGATGCTTTTAAAGAAGCGAAAAACTTGTCATATTTTGTAACACAACAAGTTATCACATATATGTATGTTTAAATTAAAAAAGTCAGTTTTTAAAATGAAAATCACTCAAAGTAAAAATTTCTCATCGGCCACAGCTTTTTTTGGCTTAAAATTATTAAAAAATAATAGTATCATTAAAATGTCTCTCAAACAACCCTTGTTTTTTGTGCAAGACGGACTGACCGTGTGTTTAAAACAAATGAGTTTTTAGAATGGCAATTGTAGATTTACTGCAACAAATTTTCACAACCAAACGCAATAATAACATAATAAATATAAGGTATCAGCCATTTACAACCAAGTTTTTTCAATTCGTATGTATTCTATATCTGATTTTTTTAAACAACGATTGAATTTAAAGCCATCATTATCTCTTTATTGGAGTCTCAGAATTTAAAGGGAATCAAAATTCACTCATTGCATCCCACATATTAGACACAGATTTACTAAAATTTTACATGATTTTTTTTACAAAAATCGGCTTAAAGTGGTACCTAACGCTTTCTTCGGAACGCCTGTGATATTAATAATGAGATATAATAAATAATAAAAAAACGATAAGTGTATGATGATTGCAAATAATTTTTTCGAAACTTTTTTGCCATCTAAAATACAAACAGAGCTGTAGAGTCGTTAAAAAATAAAAGACTACGATTCTAACCTTAAATTAAAGCACGTCTCCTATTCTGAATTCGGGTTAAAAAAAATAGTGAGAATATTTTTTCCATCACTTGAAAAGCTCTCTGATCATTTCAAGAGAGGAAAGTATTTATTTTGCCAATCAATATGATGAAATGGAAAATTTTAGAATACATTTGGTTTAATATTGCTTTTTCACTGACGGACTACAACTTCCTAGGCCAACAAAGGTGTGAACTTTATCTTGATAAAGAATTGAGAAATTGTTATCTGATTTTTTGTAATCCTATCCTTTTTTAGGCTTTTCTGCATGCAACGGCGCCACTTTTCACTTTATATTTTTACACAACTGTAAAAAAACGTTTGTTTTTTAACTCTGATTCCACAATCATGAAAACAAGACTTTTAAATTATATTGCGTCTGGGGCCTTCCAAGTCTTCAATCTGCTAATGGATGTATGAAGTAAACCCAATCTACTCTTGAATTAATGTTCATATGGAAGCCACATAGTTAATTGAATAAACAATAATTATTGTAAGACGGTAAGCCTGAATATTGATTCCTTACTTGAATATAATTAATTCTGAATCAAGGGTAAGCAATGTTTGTATTAATATATTATTCAAACCTGTCATTCGATATGTTGCGGTGATTTAAAAAAATATTGTTGAAGACGCTAAAAGTACATATGGTATTGTATATTCGTGTTTGCCAATATAAAAACATTCCAGTATTTTTCTCGTTGAAACTTTATCGGCATAAACGTATTATATTATATATGGAGAAGCCTTATTTTTCTAGAATAAAACAAACCGAAAAACAAACCAAAGAAGGAGCATGCCCCAGAGGTCGTGAAAAACGCCCTAGAGACGGCCGAATCGTTGAAATATGTAATTTCTTCAGAAAAACAATGCCGCCTTTAAGAAAACATCTAAAATAACTAGAAAATATTTCTGAAAACGAGACACTACGCAATGTTTTGATATTTTACAATTTATTGATGAAATACGATTCTGTGTACACAGTATGATTTAGAGACTTAAAGAGAAAAAATATTATTGATTAAAATATATTTAACATAATATCATTTGTCTTTTGATAAAATATGGAGTTAGATCTCAAATCACCTTTTGAAAGCTGCTGATAGTACAATATTTTTAAGAAATCTTATTTATACAGTTTTTTTATGTTTGTTCCGAATGTGGAGCATATGGACTTCTAATGGAGTTTATCTCAACAGAATTTTATTTACGAGAACTGCTTGTTATTCAGTTGCTATTTTTCTAAAGAGATTAGGATAGAAGGATAGAGCTAGTGGTTATCTAAACGATCTTGCTGCGCCCCGTTTTTAGGAAAGGATGAGTGAGAGAAGGGAATTGAAGACATTATATACATCCATACCTTCGAACAGAAGTTCATAGATCGATTTATAAAAATTGGACTAGTTAATAATATTTTTTTCAATCCAACTTCGAATACAAAAAAAAACACGCATTACATTTAAGGCCATGTTATATTCAGGATACTGAGGTATGTCCAAAACCGAGGTCATCACATTTTTTTCTTGCGGAACACATTACTTTTTAATACAAATTTTGATGGTTTATTCTAGATGTTTTTATTTAAATTAACGATCTAAAATATTAACTCTGCAACAATTTTTAACAGTTAAGTAACTTACTACAAAGGAAACATAAATTAAATTTCATCATTTTTGTTACTCCAATTTATGTCATACAAATTGTGACAAGTACGTCCCTTCTTTAAAAATCATCATCAAAAAAAACATCGTTAGGGTAACAAATAAAATATAAATTGATTCTAATTCTTAAGTTATGCATTAATAAATATATATCGAGGCTTTTTACTTGTCTACTGGACGCAGGGAGCGGGTAGGAAATAAACATAGATATTACTCAATAGAATTTAATTATTTGTATTAGGTAAGGTAAATTCCAATGGAAAATAATTAAACATTATTTAAAAATTTATTTATAATAATGTCTTTTTTTAATTTTTAAAAACCCTACTATTTACTTGAAAGCGTATTTCAACATTTTTCTTTTTATTAAAATTCTGATACATTTTTACCAAATTTAATTATCAATAAAAATAATAAAAGATTTTTAGTACTTTTTCCACTTAAAAAATATTTGATCAGGACCGGTTTCGCTCCTCACGAGCATTTCAACTGATAAGGAAAATAAATTAAACAGTGCTATTTATACAAGTTAAATTGAAAAAAAGGTATAAGCAATTACTAATAATTAAAAGGATTTACAAATTACATTTTAATTACACAAAATTAAAATGCTTAACACCTATAACATACAATTAAAAAATCATCAATAATAAGTGGCAAATGATGTCAATTATAAACACAATTAAAATTTAGAAAAATTTTAAACAAAATGAAACTACATTACTAAAGTGAATAACTTAATGATGATTTAGTGTTTTTCCCGCTTCCATGTAATTGATGTACTTCAACAAAATCAGCAACAATGAAGATTCTGAAAAAGACATTTTTGAAAACCATATCAATTCTTACAAAAGAAATAAAATTTTAAAAATATGTATATAATATAAAAGAGCAGATAGCATAGACAAAATTTAAGTTTTTGTCTGTCCGTCCTACATAATCAGCTTGACAGTCTTGACAAGTCTACAAGTGGAGTAATAAATCATTTTATATAAGAAAATAAATTTCACAAAGTTACCGCCGAATCCGTCGAAAATATACTACATTGATCTTTAAAAAATATATTCGAATTAAAATTGTATTCAAATTGATGTAGATATATTATTTTACAATTACATCAAAGCGCTTATAATGCTGCAACCCAACACTTGTCCTCTTCTTCGTGACCTCTAGAAAAGGTCAAGCATTACGAAGATTTTGTATGTAGGGATGTTGAAGGAATCCAAAACCGACATATAGTGGGTAATCTTAAGGGAATACCCCTGCTGTTAAATAATACTTGTGGTAAGTTTGACTTAAAATAACTAAGCCGTGCAGTGTAGCAAACTAAATATAATATTAAATACATAATTAGTGGTTAGTGTGTAATTTGCATAGACCATAATAATTATTTATTTATACAATATTGTCATAAAGCTTGGAGATAAAACGAACAGTATTATTTGTTTCGACCAACAATAATTGCATATCCATTATCAAGTGTCGTTAGATAAAAAAAACTGGTATAATTTATTCATCAAATACGCAAAATAAAATTACGTAATGATATTTAAAACAGTTTTTCATTTTCTTAACAACGAAACAGTATAATTAAAGATTTGATTGTTTATGATTTATATCACTAAATTCAAATATTAAATTGTTAAATTTTTGATTGATTCGGCAGTAACTTTATGAAAGCTTATTTTGAGTATAAAATTAAATTTGACAACTTTGTTATTCCACTTGTTGTGTTACACATTGGGACACGCGATTCGTCTCTTTAAGAAACATCATCAGATAATTTATCGCTTGGTTTATTTGTCGAGGTTAGTTTGTTCGTAAAACTTGCGATGCTCTGTCTGATGATGATTCTTAAAAAGGATAAACGCTTGCAATTTGTAACACAATAAGTGAAGGAACAAAATCATCAAATACAATTTTATATTCACTTTTAGCCAAAATAGTATACTCAATTACCCTTCTTTAAAAAAATCATCCCTTAACGATTAAGCAGACATTCTCTGGATAAATATATTATATTAAGTAAGTAAATGTACGTACTGTGATGGCAGAAAATAAATGTTTACTTAAATCTGTCATTGAAACAATTAAGTAAAATTATCAGAGTAAAAGTATTAAATTCTCCATATTTCAAATAAGTAATATTTGTGGTTGAATGACACACGCATGAACTAATCTATCCCCGTAGTGGTCAAGTTGGTTAGAGCTTGCTATACCAATCGGGTGTGTCTGGGTTTGATACCCGGTAATATCAATGTCAATTTTATTTTTTAATTTAAATTTGAGACTTAAGACGTGGGTGTTTGTGATGTCAATTATTCTCCTCGGGTAGATCTCGAGTGACTTCTCATTGAGTAAATGTCGTATGATCTTTCAACCTTCAATTTGGCACATTGGCATTAGCTGTAATGACAAATATTTCAAAATAAAATGAAAAGTTTACGGAGAATATGTCCACAAGAAAAATTGACGAGAATTTTTAACTTGTGGAGAATCAACCATCTTATTTTGTATTAAATTCGCGTGAAAAAAACACACCTTAAGTAGATACTTTTTCATCCTAAAATACACAGATGTGTATACTGGTCTGAGTGTTTTGTTGGTTTGAAATGTTTTCGCCACAAATCTTACCTTCGGAAAGTTATTCACAATGGCCGAGCTTAAAGTTGGACTGGAGCCTTTTGGCGAAATCGCACGTAGTCAATTTACGTATTTGGTTTGGAGATACGTGCGCCGTTGAAATTTTTACAGATTCGATATTTTATTTTTTACGAAATAAATCTATTGGATTTTTAAACATCTACAAGAGGCCACGAAAACTCGCAAAGCTTTAAGTGAAAGCTATACATCGACATCTAATGCATACTTTTCAAAATTATTTTCATAGAAAAAAGTTATCTTCATAGTATAATACGTTTTGTATACCATATATCAGCTCTACTACTTACTGTACTGGGTGTATTTTTGATAGAATGGGATCAAGCACTTTTAAATGATTACCAGAAGTGTTCAAACACCATTTACATTATAACAAAACTGTAGCTATATAAAAAGTGCTTGGGAAAATTAGTGTGCAAGAATATTATACACTGGATCAAGAAAATCCGCTCACGTATAACAAACTACATTCAAGCAGATGAAGAAATACCTTAATTTCAGTTGGTTAAAATAAAAAAAAGACTTGTAAGAAATTGAATTCTAGAAAACAATGTTCTACATATATTTTATAATAATTGATAATAGAAACATTAAAAAATATCGTTAGATTTTTTTACATACTAAAATAATAAATAAACTGCCATTTTTTATAAATTATATTTGAAAATATAAAAAACAACGTAAACAACATATAAAATTGGCAAATTTTGCTCTCCTCCTTCCAAAATAGCAGAAAATTCCGCTCTTAAAAGAGTTATAAATATTAAATGAATAACATGTACAAAAAAGGTATTTTTCCTTATTTTCAACCAAGCTTTAACTCTTTGACTAAATGTTCTTTGTAGTTGTAATAATAACGGATTAATTCATTAAGAAAATTGAGAATACACTTAAAGCCAGTAACCTTAAAAGCCATTTTTTTAAATTTTATCTAAATTATGCAATTTTTACAAAAACAAGCTACATTTTTCATATAAATTTACTATTTATGTGAAGTAACGTCACAACCAGGAGAGGTAAAAAATAAATAAGCTTTTGATATAATGAGCATAATCCTATTTTCATAACCTCTTCGTTTATTTTGGAAATGTTTTTTTTGTTATCCAACCCAAAATCGGTACTTCGAATCCTTTCATATTATAATGGAATATGTTTTTTAAATCAATTTCCTTTGTAAATCCACACCTTTCCTATCTCATTTGCCATACATAATAGTCAGTGGCGGTGTATTACTTTTTACTCCTACGATGTTTGAACACGTTGTTGTATTAAATATGAAAAAGGGTTACTATAAACTAGAAAACATAAATGAACTGATGAAATAAACACAATATTACAACCCAACTACGGTGAGAAAAGGTACTCAAATATTTTATCTTGTACTTTTATTAAACACAAGTCATTTTACGGGGTGTATGTACGTGTGAATGATTAAATTGTTTTACGTTTTTCATCGAATGGGTTAAATTTAACATTAAAGTTCCTTGGTGTGTTAATAATACGAATAATATTCTTGTAAACTGTAATGAAAACATTTGTATCCTATTAAATCCGCACAGAAAATAAATTAAAGGTAGTAAACTTTTCAAGTGAGGAGATGTGTATCGGGTCATCAATTTTCCCTAACGGATGTTCATTGGAAACTTTTTAACGCGATAAAAACGTAAATAAATATGTCATGGCTTATCGATTTTTTTAATTAATATAATTTATTGAAAAGTAAAGCAATAAAGTGAATTAATCAATACACTAGATATTTTTATCATATCTCTTTTGGTGAAATATTATGATTCTAACATTCAGTTAAAAATTATAAGGATATATTTTCTCACTATATTTGGGCATTCATTATAAATATTATTTAACCAAATACTATTTATAATGAATACTATTTATAATGAAAGTCGATACAAAATCACAATAATTTAATATAAAAATATATATACAATATATGGCGCATTTATATTGGTTATAATTAGGTTCATATTTTTTTATTTGTATTTTAGCGTGGAGGATTTTGACGTGTCAGATTTTTTTGAAATTAAAAAGTGGCACGTTTTTGAGATGGTTGCATTAAGTCTTCATCGACTTAAATCATTATCATGTTGAAATTATAGCCCTAATAATAATTTTAATGTTAGTTTCTAATGTGGATCACATATACTTCTAATGTAAGATAAGATATCTTTCTTGAACAGAATTTTTCAGAAAACTGTTTATTACTCAGTTAATCAAAACCTCTCTTCGAAAAGAGTAGTAGGGATAGAAAAGACAGAGCAAGGACAGGACTAATGGTTGACTAATCACTCTCGCTACATCCCGTTATTTTAGGATTAGAATTGTGTTTGTAGCGAGGGGGGGATTTAGACACAAAAATGTATGTCTTTGAACAGAAATCGATTGAAAAAATGCTGTTCGTATTGGGATTTGAACCCGTGAGGTTCTGCATGGAAGCCAACGACGTAAACCACAGAAAATACTAATAGTTAGCAAATTGCTATCACTATATCTCGATTTAAAATCGAATGGTTTGAAGGATATTGTATACATCACAGACATCCATGCCTTCAAACGAAAATACATAAATCAATATGTCCTTACTTGGATTCAAACCCCGCAACCAAAGTCAACTACTTTGAACACTCAGCTACATGATAAGCTATTCGCATTTCAGTACTTGATTTTTTAATATCGACAGTGGAAAGTAAAAAGAACGTAACCCACACACAAAGCAGTTTTTTTTTTTACACAAAAACGTTTTTTAATGATTTTGGGCTAAAGGCCAAATCATGAAATATAAACAACCTTGAAGTGAATGTAGACTGATAAACTGGTTTTAAGTTGACTTTATCTAATATAATTTAATATATTTTTCAAAAATCAGTATTTTTTCCTGATTGCAATTTCCACGGGTCCTACTTTTTTCAAACATAAAACCTAAATTTAGATACTAATTCGGCATTTGCAGCTTACATCTTTTCGATCTAACGTGTATCAAGTTGTATACATTATGATTATCTAAAAAAAAATCTGTTTTGAAAAAACTGTGGGTTACGTCCTTTTTCCTTTCCACAGTCGATATGTATACATGGACTGTACTGTTAAAGCTAAATAATATATTACAATTGAAATGAATACGCAGAAATTCCAATTTTCTCCAAATAGTATTTAATTTATGGCAATCGGGTGTATGCGCCACTGACACCCACCGCTTTTCGCAATATTTGTGACATCTCCTCCGACATTGTTACAAAATAAGCTTTCCAAAGGCAGAGGTCACTGGACATTCGAGACGTGCATATTAAAGAAAACAACGTTGGGACAGGGGACTTAGCATTCGGGACATGAGAGAATGGGTTGGGCTGGAACGAGAATGCCCTAACTCAAATTGGATTGAACAGGAGAACTTCAGAAACTAGATGTTACAGAAATATGAAAATCCAGTTTATTGTCGTCAGTTTTGTTAATATAGCATAAATATATAAAAGGCGAAAGTAATATTATATAAATACATGTCACAAACAAATATTAATAATTGATAAATATCACAAAATATGAAATAAACTCTAGTGTTAATTAAATCATTTCTTTACTTTTTAATACATACATGAATCGTTTAAAAAAAACGGACGAGCAGTTGTATTAAGAACTCAAAATGTCGAAGCAATTAACATGAATACAATTACAATATTTATTTTTGATTTAATCTTAAATTTTTACAGAAGTTGTTTAATGCGTACCGATTGTAAGTTTCTTATTTTTTTTTTTCACATAAAGGTTTAGGAAAAGACTTTAGTTGGTTAGTCAGTCAAATTCAGCAGTTCTCATCCTTTTTTATCATCTACACCCCAATAAATCTGAAAATATGTTCTCGCACTCCCTTGAAAATGTATTCCAATCTTTAACTTCAAAAATTACATTTATTGCAGGATATTTTCTATTGAAAAATATGTACATACATTATTATACAAATACAATAAAATATCTTGATTTTTAATTACTGGGTTGTTTTTTAGTTCATTAATACCCATTGTTTTAAATACATCAAAATAGAAACTTCTTCCGTGCCCCCAGAAATGCTTTCTCACACCCTGAGTGAATAACCACAGGTCTAGATTGACTAGAAAGGAATGTTATTTTTTTTTTAAGAAATGACAAATTATATAAGATGCTTTTTTCTATTCAGGATTGAAAGAAAGGCACAAATAAACATAAACCAATGTAGGAAAATGTATTTTTTGAAGTCTGAACAATTGGTCTCGAAACTATAATGTTTTGCCATTGTGATATGGCGCTCAATTAATTATACTTAGTTTATCTTTGGATTTCTTTTATTTTTGTTCGAATAACACACAATTTGGTACATCATTTTTACATTTATATTATAACAGTTTATATTTTACATTTAGTCTCATATTATGTGAGGTACATTAGCGATAAACATACAATTAAATATTTATTTTTCCTTGCGGAAACAAGCGAAAAAAATCCTAAAGTTATGTTCATATGCGTTAAGAACTATATATTAAATATACTAAGCATTAAGTTACACTCCAATTGCATTGCCTTTCAACGATCAAATTTTCAGTACATTTAAGAACTCCTATACTAATAAAGTTATGTCTCATATGAAACTCATTCATTATATCATTGGGTATTTAAATTTCAAATAATATATTTTCCCAAACAGATAGAATCAATAAAGTAATTCTAAAATCAAGTCAGATAATTTTCTTACGTTTTGGATACCGTAATATTATTGTGATTGTGGCTTTGGGGAGTATTTACGTATCAGCCAAAAGCTTTGGCCAGGTAAAACCTTTACATTTGAAGGGAATTGTTGTCGAAATTTACGTTACAAATGAATTGAAGCGAGACCCATACAGCCCCACACAGCCGCTATTATATATGGAGATTATTCTCGCAGTTCAACAGAGATTGCTGAACTGTTTTAGCTACAGTCACCACCTTAATATAATTTATATAAAATATACCTATAATTCAGTAAAGATTTATAAATCAATACATGCAATAAATATTTTTAATGTAACGGTTAAGATTAATTACAAATTTAAAAACACTAATTTAATTAGCTTTAGGCCAGGGGTTCTTTACCATATTGCGGTAACAGACAGATTTAAGACAAAAACAATTTCAGTAATATCTGCAACAACTATATTTTTACTCATTATTATAAATCGGTAAATTATTCATTATTTACATTTATATGTTTTTGTTTATGAGAGTGTTTATACAGTATAAAAAGGTAAAATACAATTAAGAGTCCAAAAAACATACGAAAAATTACAAATCACAATTAGAGTGATCTTCGACACCGCATTTATCGTTATAATTTCCTAATGTTGGGAGTGTATGATTATTATCTGAATCACTTTTAGAGTGTTCACTGTCAATACTTAGTGGAAAGGCATTATATTCAAACAAAAAACAAAATACTCATTTGTAGTAATTCCACTTTTATTAAATATGACCACACCGATTTCACTCATGGCGAGCACTGTTTGGGCATCAATTGATAATGCTTGTCATGATTAAATCTGGTCTGGATCATTTTAAATAAAAGTGGATTAAGTGGAAATGAGTGTTTAAATTTTTGAACTATATTAATCGTAAACAATTTTTGATGACAATGGGTGTATGAAAATAGCTCAGGGGCGCATGGTTAAGAAAACCTACTTCAGACTGAATATGGTTGGTGAAACTTCAAAGCAGTAGATAAAATTTTCACATATTGAATTTTTAGTGCTTTCGTTATTTGTGTCTCACAAACATACGTATCCTATAATTATGTAAAAACCCTGTAAAGTCTTAGAAGTTAATTGATTTGCGTTATAATATTGATGTATTTAATGTTGTTAATGTGCAAGTAACTTTTTATTGAAGAACAATATCCAAAAGTTTCTATAATAAAATACAATATTGAACACATTTTAAAATACATTTTTTTTTTAAATAATAGTACAAATTAAATTTGAATCGTTCAAATTATGTACACAAATTTTCACACTTACTACCCGGATTTCGCCTATCGACATTTTCAGGCGTGCACGGATGAACTATTTCTGTGCATAATAATTTACCCAAATAAATGGTCCACAGAAGTTAAATTAAGGACACTCATTTAATTATTTCAAAATGGTCAACGACTCGATTTGTTTTTTTTCTTTTTTGAGAAGCAGTAAATAATCTATCATTTCCTTTGCGTTTATTCAGATACTTTACTTTGATTCCCCACTTTGCGCGTAATAGGGTTCTCCGACGATCAAGACGTTACGTTAATTATATAGTTACCAGCTTTGAAAGCTTGAATTTGAACTCTCAGTAATTGTTATCTGTCAAAAACAAACTCCTTATTTATTATGCCAATTTGTTAATAATTCGCCAATGCCATAAGATTGCGCGTGAGTAAATTGGGAGCTATTTTTTTATAATTTTCACATTTTTACTTGGCATATAAAATACGAACATGATTATCGCAAGATTTCTCTATGCATATTACAAAAACACTGATATGCGAGAAATTTGCCGTCTCTTTTACGGATAGACTATGCAAAATGTCTCACCTTGCGCCATCTCTCGATAGTAGTTGTATGCCCCAGGCAAGGCCTTCAAAGAATATTGTAAAGGTGATTTTAAGCTGTTTTTTGACGTTTTCTAAGTATTTATTCCAAAGCTCAGATAACTTACTATAATATCAACGCTTCAGAAAATTTCCTATAATAAATTATAGGAAAAAAATGTGTGTACAACCATTTGCCAAAAGGTTTATTCAAGTTTTTCTGGAGTGAAATGTTTTATTAACGAAAAGAAATCTCATATAAGAATTCTACTATTTTTTTTAGTGAATATCCACAATCAGTATTCGTAATTGGTTTTTTTATTCACAACCTTTAGCTGACAGAATCTTTATTAGCTAGAATACATGCCTGATAGAAATATAAAGACTTCTATACCAACAAGAATTTTTTTTTTTACGAGAAGACCGGAACTTAATTCAAAGATTCCACATAGTTTCTGTAGGTAAAATATGGAAAGAAAACAATGACAAATTCGATGATGCTTTGTGCCTTGAGAATCGCTGAGAAATTTTGATGTTGGATATTCTATTACAGAGTTGATCCCTCGAAACGCAGCCAAATATTACACACGTATTCAGACCTAGTCTCTCATTTAGGAATACGGAATAAACAATTTTCAAAATTTTCGGCATCTTTCATCATTACAAAACACGAAATTATTATCCTATAAAATCAGTCAAAGAAAACAAAATAATACACTGAAAAAATGCATTTAACGCAATGTTTGTTGTATACGAACTATTTTAAATACTTAAATAGAAAATTATGTTGATAATTTTTGTACGCACTTTCTTACATAATATTAAGACCGCTAAACTTATTCAGTGATATGATGAAAATTTTCAGTTAGCAGTGTGATAAAATACTGTATTCTCGGTCGCATGTCTCATAATAAATATATCGTAATTTTATGTATTAAATTTCCCTTAATATAAAACAAACAATATGTGAAAAATTTACCCTTTGTGATCTCGTTGCCAAAATGCTTCTTATTTAATACAATACATTATCTAATTATAAAATATCTTTTATACGAACATTCTATTTTATGCGATAAATCACTGTTGCGTTGCCGCATTATGGGTATATTGGTAAAATTTTATGTTGTTACACATTTATGACATATTTTGTCCCTAATATATTATGTGCATACAGGAAGGAAAACATCAAATATAACAAATGTCAAGTTGTGTCAAATACATATCGCTAGAGAATGCCAATGTTGCTGGCATTATCATAATACGAACGTATTATGTCATCTGGCTCGTTAGATGTAGGAATAATATTTTATTGCGTTATATTATATAAAAAAACCTAAGAAACATATTTTGAAGTTTTTATACCATCGCTATTTTCTTTAATCAACTCCCACACTTATCTGGAAGATGATCTGATGAGAAAAACATTAAATATCAACAGGTTTCACTCATTACGATAATTTCAACTGATTCTCTTTGCCTAGTGTTGAGTTTTTTTTTAATTACTCACATCTTTTGACACAATACAGTGTTAACATGAAAAAGCACGTATGTTATTTCTGTTACGTTTCAAGCGATTTTCACATCAATATTAATACGCTGCTTCTCAATTACTCACAACAATATTAGTTCGCTTAATACGCTTAACAGAGTCTATAATCTAAAGATTACACAGTAGTATAATTATAACCTTGTATATCAGCTGCTTACTTATATTATACATGGCGTATTTCAAAACACACATTGAAAACTTATATTCGAGCAATTTCTAACAGTAAAGTTTACAATTAATTATTTACGCACGAAAGTTTATTGAAAATTATTTAGTAATTACATACGAACTTTTTTTGTGTTCATAATGCAACTACATACTTATATATATATTTACAATAGATTTTCCCGTGTATTTTCTATACTTCGAAATATAATGCGTATTTATATTATTAGATGACGTATCTTATTTTCAAAACTTTTTATAACAAACAAAAACTACAACAGCATATAAAATACATGTCATTTTTTTTTATTAATATCCAACATCTGAATCTTAAGCTTCTTGAGATTTACTAACATTATTGTTCAAGCATCGACCCACATTTTTCGTCTTTATATAAATAACGTTTTCTATTCAATCGAGGAGATCAGTAACGCAGCATTTCTTAAAATCATTTTTATTGCGTTCACTGTAAATAGTAAATATTTGTCGAAAAGGCATTATATTATATCAGGGACGGCGAACCTTTTTGGGTCTGCGTGCCAAAAATCCTCAAAAAATATTTTTCGATTGTGTGGCGTACCCAAGCAGTAAAAAAATAGAAAAAATAAAAAATGAATTTTAAACGAATTTCGTTTATCTTGGGAAACATTTGAAAATTAATAAAACGGAATGATTAAATATATTTAATCAACATTTTATTTTTTTAAACTTAAAAAATATTTTTTTTGAATTTCGCGTGCCATCCAAATTATCAAACGTGCCACCTCGGCCGTAGGTTCGCCATCCCTGTTTTATATTATAAAAAATAAAACACTCCTTTGTTCTAATACCACATTGAGTTAATATGATCAAAACCGGTTTCGCTCACTACGAGCTTTTTAAATTAAAGGTTTTTTTATTTACTGTTGAAAATGATTGTGACAATTGAAATTGGTCCCGGCCGTACATGTGAAATACATGTGAAATTAGTACAAAAGAAATTTTGTGTTTTGAATCCTTTTCAAAATACTATTGAACTATTTCGTACAAGATGCTGATGTTTTTTTTAAAAGTGATTTGTACGACGCACCCCATATGCAAATACTTCACCATAGAAAATAAACTTGCGTCGTATAATAGTGTAAATTAGATTAGCTTATAAGGTGACTTAATAATAATCCAAATGCTTATCTTTAAATCGCATATTTACATATCGATTCGTTTTGTGAGAACTCCAGAGCTTCCGTAAAATTCTGTTGTGTAATTCGATTTTACCATAATTTACAAATTTTAAAAACTTATCGTGTGAAATACTTATTCTTATTTGGCGTTAATATTTTTACATACTAATGTCACGTTAAATTGAATCCACGTTATATTACAAACAATAAAAATTTAATCAATTAATTGTATAGAAACGAAGTCAATTAGTTGGTTTTTTTTTAATTTGTATCATATCGTGATATAGATTACTCAGACCGTCGTAGTGTATTTAACGTCAAAACAAATGTTATTTTATCATAAAGTCAACTTGTCCTGTAGTATTTCTTTTAATATGAGATATAAGCCGTAGTGGAAATATTTTTAAAACGCCACCAGTATAACATAGTTTCTTATTCAAATAACTTCACGTTGAATTCATAATATTTAACGTACTGTTTTCCGTGGAAACATCTACTAGAAGCACTCTTTTACGTAGCTTAATATTATTTTCTTTAAAACAAGGTTGTTTTCAGTGCCTTATTTTCTTTTATTGCGTTTTTGTAACAAGCACGTCGACTGGTTCTACATTTTTTGTGACAGCTCATTAAAATAATTATTATTTCTGAAACGCACTGGATGGAAAACATGTTTTCTTCCCAGGATACTTTTTTACAATAGAACTTGTTTAATTGATCTTTATTTTGTGTGCATGCGTGGTTTTAGAGTACATATTTAAAAAATTTGAACAATGGATGTATTTATTTTTCAGTTTTAACTTACATACAGTAATAATGATAATTTTTAGACCTAGACTGAAGCCAAAATTATCTGGAAGATATTGAATATATGATAATTGTCGCCCGCTGTGGTCTAGTTGGTTAGAGCTTGCTCTACCGATCAGGTGGGTCCGGGTTCGATTCCCGGTAAGGTCAATGTTAAAAATTGAATTTTTTTTCAATTTTAATTTAAGATCTAAGACATGGGTGTTTGTGAAGTCAATTCTCCTTGAGTTAATCTCATGTGACTTTCAAAAATTCTCATCGAGTATATCTCGTGTGATCTTTCAACTTTAAAATATTTGACGCATTGGCGTAAGCTGTACTTAATGTCAAATATTTTTTTTTTAATTTAAAAAAAAAAAATATATGTAGTCAAAACAAAACGATCTCTTCATCAAAAACTAATTATTGACCTGATAATGGTTAAATGCATTTTCTATTCACATATAATTATTTTTAATATAACTAGATTTTACTCTTGACAGTCTTATATTACGAGTGTATAATTAAATTTTCCACATTTTAATCAATAATTTGTCGGTACTGTAACAGGATACAAAATGTCTAACTGCACAGTCAAGAATGTGATTTGAATTTTATATAATTTTATAAAAAATAGTGATCAAATTTGTGTCTAAGGATTTCAGTTGTGTTTTAATTCATTTCCTTCTAACACCTTTGCTATAGAAAAATGGGTCTTAGAAAGCACGATTAGCTGACTATTAGTATTTTCCTTGTCCTTTTATTATTTACATCAATGAAAAGAAAGGTTCGGCGACTGATTTGAAAGCAATTCTTGTCACACATAGAGATAGGACGATCCATTAAAAATCCATCAGCTCTACATTACAAACGAGCATGTCTTAAAAAAATACTTTAGTTAGTGTGCTACGATCTGTTCATAATAAATATTGTTGACATTTATTACATAATCAGTTTGAATGTAGACTTATTACTTATATTTGTAGTAGGAAATGTCTAAAACATTGTTTGAATAAGAAGTTTATTTTAATAAAATTGTGTGTGCTAAGGGTTATCAGTTTTTAATATTGAATCTGATTCTGAAAAAAGTGCTAGACAAAGTAAATAATCAATGTAATAAAAATATAGCGGGTATGGTAAAATCGTATGAGACGTCGACGATAAAAAAAACTGGCCCTGTATCTGAAAAACAGTGAGGATAGTAACAAAATTGGGGTAAAGTATAAGATTTACGTTGATTCTTGTATCCTGTCACCTCGCCTCTTTTCGTCCCTGTCGAGAGGGATGAGAACGGGGACGGCCTCACAAAACGGAGGGAGGCATGGGGTAGTTATCGATCGAAGCCTTTCGACGACCGATTCAAGGCTCCGAAGTACTCTGCATTTAATTATTTACTTTGATTTTCATTTGCCGCTAGTAATTATACAAAATTATGATTTTATTGTTTGTTATGAGATGAATAATCTATGTACATACCGCTAAAATTAGATTATAATCTTATTTGTTTTCATCGTCACTAAAGATATTTCATGAAAATAAACAGTAAAAAATGGTTGAAGCTTATGGTTAAAAACAATACTCTCCTTACATAAAAATCAACAATTTAAAAATTATATTTTATTTTTAAGAATAACTCACTGTTTCGTATATAAATATTTTGGCTACCACATGAAAAGTTAACGTTTTTATTTAAGCAAGTTCAATATTTGATTGTATTAACTTTTACGTAAGACTGTATAAAACTGTCCCAAAGGAATACTTTTCTTGCTAAAATAAGAATGAAAAAGTATTTCAATTGAAATATACACCAGTAACATAATGCCTTTTTAACTCGATTTTGATGTATGTATATCTTTGAATTACAGTTATTCAAGTTAAAAATAATTTATAAGTATAAAGTATCAAAGTACGCTTTAATATTTTGGTGTAGCTAAGTTGTTTTGGATTTTTCTTTTTAATTTGAAGTTTCCTTTTTGAAATAAAAGCTGTTTTCCACAGGGGACTTTTACCTACTTGTAAATCATTTAAACGCTTTCCATAAACTTTCATACGTGCAAAGTTTTCCCGCTTGTGTCGGCAAAGTAACAAAACCGAATGTCATGCAGAAAATACCATAAGAATTCCTCTGCTGGGAAAAAACAAATTTTATAACACATTTTGTCAGTAGCGCGGCGTCATCACATTTTTCTCATACCCCGGGCAGAAACTATTTGTCAACTCTAAATAATATTTTACTATAAAAAATCTACTTAAGCAAAGGGTTAAAAAACTTTAAATCTCTGATTAAAACGGAAAATAATTTAGTATATTTAGTTTTGTAACAATAATAAATATTTTTAGCCACGTTAAGTTTAATTACAATTAATTACATTCATCAGCTTAAAAATAATGTTAGATTTATCCAAAGCATATCGTCGCCTAAGAATTGTACTGGGGCATTATTTCAAAAATCTAGTGTTGAGATGGTACGCCATGTTGAGCTGTATTTTAAGACACGTTAAAGTGTTTGATCTTAAATAGAAAGAATTTTTTCTCTTTAAGATAGATATTCTACCACAGCATTAACATTATTGAAGGAAAAGGAGTCTTTATAGGAAAAAAAAGCATTTATTTTTTATAACATATCACAAGTACAGTTTCAACTGAGTCGGAATCGTCTTTTTTTACCCGACTCCACAGCCTTGTTTAAAATACAGTTTTTATTGATAGAACATGTTTTATTGAGTGTTGCTGAGAAATATTATTTAAATATTCGATTAAAATCCCTAGTTCACATATAGGTACAGAGAGTTCCAAACGTTTTTTAAGCTAAGTGCTCAAATGTATGAATGACTGTGACGTCTTGGTTCACTTCTACAGCAGCTTATCAATAGTGATTATATAACCACTATTTGTAGTTCACCATATTCTTTATCATTACTCTCTCAAAAAAAAGGGGTTAAGGTACTGAATTTAATAGTTGTCGCAGAACAACTTCTGTTGAGAAAAGCTCTATTAAAAGAGCATTCAAAGGGGAAATGTTTTTTATTTAACTTATATACGGAAGTATTTTATTAACAGTTTTACTATTATAAACTTTTTACTACATGCCAAAGATTAAATGTAAAATTACATAGATTTTAAAGAAATAGCTGCTTCCCACCCTAATTTTAATATTCATAGCTTCATAGCTAAGACAATATAATAAAGTATTGATTTTTTAATTAATTCGATGTGTTTATTACCTGTTGTGTAAATTGTTCGTTGCTTCTTTCCCTTCACCTGGAACACAATCCCATTCTCTATGAGTTCTATGTTTTTCGAGATGAAACATTAGTTATTTTCATTGTCTACTCAAAATGCAGAAAGATTTTTTGTTTGTATTAGTAATCTATTATACGAACACATTTTAACCAAACAATGTGATTGATTGTTCTCTGTAAGAATTAATAAATTAAGTATTATCGCTCTCATAGCTCGCGCCACTGTTTCCTTTGTTTGTATTCCCGCTAATGTGAAAGAAAATGCTTCCCCGGAGGGAGACAGCCAAAGATTTATGTTTTTTTTCCGCGGAAATTGTTTTACAACAATAGGAAAATCTTATTGAGCGTAATCCGTATTCAATTGAGTAATTCAATAGTTATCATCGGTTCGCTGGCTTTGAATATGAAACGCATTTCGCATTATCATCCACATAGTACGAGATTCTAACATCAAAATTTTCATCATTATACACGTAATAAATATGATATATTTTAATTCTTAGTATTATCAAAACCAGTTTCACTCATTGTTAAAGCTCACACCTTTTTTTTTAACTAGGTCTTGACCATATTGTTAGTGTATACGTTATACAATATTACCTGATTGTATTTAATTTTTATGAATATGATTTCTTAACACTAAGAGAAGTTGACAGTAACGGGGATATCTTTTTACTTTTAAATTCCATTTTATAATAATAACTTTTTGTACATATTAAATTTTAAACAAAAATGTAAAAAAAAAGAATAAACTCTGCAGTTTTGTATTACTTCAATTTTTGTAAATTTATAAAATAAACTTATTTATGTACTCTTGTACTATGTACTATGATTGTACAAAAAAAAAATGACGTTTATTAAATTGAGATATGGTTATCTGTCATATTATGGGCCACCCAAGATCTTTAATGTAATGTATAGAGCAGTGCTTCCCACCTTTTTTCATGCTACGGACCCTTAACTAGTTTTCTTTTTTGGCTAAATATTTCTTTACTAAAACATTAGTAAAAAGTTAATGAAGTAAGTTTTATATTTTTCAGTGACAGAAATTATGTTATCAAATGATACAAATTGTATTAATTCCTCTCGATAGATTTCAGTATCAGTGTAAAAAAAATGAGAACGTTTCACAAATTTATAAATCGATTAAAAATTAGTAACATTTTTTCAATTAAGAATAAAATACAATTGTCATGTTTCAGGGTAAGCCGAGATAGTTCATTCTCACCGCACGATTGACTTAGTATTACAATGTATACTTAATAGGTGACATGATCTAAATCATTGAGATAAGCTGAAAGTGAAGCTTCTTGGGTGAAACTTTAATCTTTGTTCTAATTACATTAATCCACATGTCTCGTTAACTTGATGGACTCTCTTCTTGGGTCGAAGCCATTAAACAGAGCTTACTTGAGTTTACTACCCAATCGATGTTATGGTAGAATGACTCTTGGACATAGAATAACATTTTGAACTTAACCACTACATACTAGTTGATTATTTAACCCGCAAAAGGAAAGTTTTTATTGCTTAAAGAATTCATATCTATTAACATTATTACATTTTTACATAATTCTAGAAATATGATTTTATAAATCCAGCAGATTGTTAGGTATGTAATGTTTTGACAGTATAATATTTAATAGCTGATCAGTTGATAATATTGACATGAGCGAAACCAGTCTTGATTAAAATATATAAAAGTGAAATTAGTACAAAATAGTGTTTAATTTTATGAATTTAATGCGTTTCTATTGACGGCGAACATCTTAAAAGCAAGTACACCCAATCCTTTTTATACGCGATTTATTTTTGCGAGATTTTGATTGAACGCGACTATTTGGACGGCACTGTTACGTTTTTTCATAAATGGTTAATACTTTTTTACGCGGAATTAGAAACGTTTTATCAAATTATATGAAAATTAGGTTAAATTTGAATCGTTCAAATTATGTACACTCCCACAGATTTTGTCACTAACGACCCGGGTTTCGCCTTTCGGCATCTTCAAGCGTTCAAGTGCACGGATGAACTTGAACTGACGCTTAGTAAATGAGTGTTTCGTGTTTATATATTAAATAAATGTACCACTGAGTCTAAAACCATTGCTGGCGAAAAGGATAAGCTCATGGGAATACCCAAAGATTTGAGTAGTGAGTGGTTTTAAGAATTATATTTATTTGTTTGTCGGCAAAGGTTTTATGATATTATTTATGATATTATTAATATAAATATGAAAATTAGGTTATTTTACTCGCCACTTTCTGGAACCAATGTATCGCGTAATAAAAGCATTAGGTGTATGCTATGAAATCAAAAAATACATTATTTTACAATTTTCATAATATTTTTTTTACAATAATTAAATTTTTATTTTTATAATTTTTATTAAACGAGTACAAAAAATAACGCAATGATTGAGCTGGATACATTTTGAAATTTTAAATCATTATAGTAAAAATAAAAATCTTGAACACTCATTCTAAAATGATAAATTAAAATAATCTTAGTAGGGAAAACTTCTTATAAAACCTAAATAACCTAATATAGTTTTAAATTATACTTAAAATTGTTTTCCGTAGAATAACTTAGGATATGGTTTACAATTCTGACATTTATTGTGCTTATGAATGTAATTTGTTTTATCATAAAACTGAAGCACGTACATGGCAATTATATACATATGATTTTTTTAATATTTATTTACTAAAAAATTTATTTTTTTTCATAATTTCTTTCTGAATTCATATATTATTATTCGTTCTTCAAAATACTGCAGTAAATCTGTAAAATTAGATTTCCTTTATATCCAAGTGCATTTCTCCTCAGGGTTGCAGCACCAAAGGGCAATCGCATTGCCAATTCTCACGTCCTTAGCCTGATTCTGTAATCTTCTCACGTTCTTCACGTAGAAGGCCCGCGCACGACTCTTATGCTCTGACTCGCCTCGCCTTGACGGCGCATGACTCCATGGCTCAAAACCCCGTCTAATTTACTGCCCTATATTGACAGAGATGGATTAGTAAACAACTTGCATTCAGCGATCAACTATAAAATGCTATTATTCCGTGTAACTGCATTAAAAATATTTATTAATTTAGCAGATATGTTTGAAATAAAAATCGGAATCACAAACATTCATTCCATGTAATTGATTACAAAACCTTTAAGTAAATGAAAGTATGCATTGCAATCCGTAATTTTTCAAGGTCAGCTACAAGACTGAAGAAATGTACAATTAGTATGTTTTTTTTTGTGAAATAATGTATTTCAAATAATTTATTTTTCCTTCACTTTTAAAAATACGAAAATATATACAATACGCGTTTAGTTCCAGTAAAGAGGCTACAACGATAATTGGGAAGAAAGATTTTGATTTTTGTTAAGCGTCCCTCCGGTCCGGAGCTGCAAAAGTCAGTGGCGTCTAGTAGGTTTTTCACCCTCATACATCAGTGTCAATAAAATCCACTTAGTTCTTTCGGCAAAGTCTTCGCCGGATGTGTGAAGAGTGAGGAAGTAACATATGTGTCTTATGGACATCATTGGCAGCTACTATCGCTGCCTTTCCCGTACGTGGGTATCATTTTAGCGAACTGAAAGGTCCGGGATATTTCATATAATAGACCTCCAAATTGAGAAAAATATGGTTATTGTTGGGTACTTCAATGCTCGTTTCCTGAATTTTTTATCCGTTTTTTTAATTCTATACTAAGTATATTTTCATTCATTCGAATGATAGCTCAACCAATAGACTTATTTTAATTTATAATTATACAACATAACTCAGTGTCTATCCAATATCACAAGAATTCTGTTCAATACAAACTTATTTATTTCCACAATTTTGATTGTAAACCAATGGTTTTCAAACTTTATGTAACATCTTCGCGCCTCCCGACCCTTTATTTTATATGAAATTAAAAACAAAATTGACAGAATAAGGCCCAGTTGGTTAGAGCTTGCTCTTCCTATCACACAGATCTGGGTTCGATTCTCGGTAAGATCACAGTGAATTTGAGAATTATTTAATTCAAATTTGTGATCGAAGACTGGGTGTTTGTGATGTCAATTCACATTATTTTCCTCTCATCCCATTCTTCTGATCCTTTAATAACTGAGTGTAGCAATTGCAATTAATTAACCACTAGTCCTGTTCTAGCGTTATCCTTTTTTCCCTACTACTCACTTTGAAAAAAGTGAGTCTGAGCGACTGAGTAACAAACAGTTCTCGTAGGAAAAATTCTGTTGAGATACCTCCATTAGGAGGCCACGCTCCAAATTGGGAGCGGACATGGATAAAAAAATTACAAAGTTTTGTTGTACACGTGTGTATTTTCTACGAAACACAGATTCAAATTTACCGTAAAAGGATTTGAGCCCGTGTACACCGTGGCTGTATAAGACTACATCAAAAACGCTAACTAATAGACTCATCAATCGGCCATTATATAAATATTCATCCATAATTTTAACTTTAACAGTGGTTTCAGTCAAAAACGCATATGAATTAAATTGAGTTTACATTATGAATAAGAAGTTTTGAAAAACGCTTTAAAACAAGCCTAGATGGCATTTTTGTTTGTTGTTTGAACAAATATCATCCATAATAGAGCTGGACATTTTATGGCCTGCATGCCTCAATTTGAAGGTAAACTTTGATGGCACTAATAATGAATAATTCACCCGAGTGTTTTATCTCCATACAAGCCTCGTATATTGTTGTTTCACACATAAACCGCACCACTTGTGTCTTTTTGAATAAAAAAACGCATATATTTTTGTTTGCAGTGTCCCTAGCGGAATTTACTATCGCACCTTTATTGGTTTTAAATTTTGTATGATACAGAATGTTTTTTAGGCTTACCATACACCTTTTGTGTTATATACTTTGATATGAATGTCTTGTGTGTGTATATATATATATATATATATATATACAGTCGTTAAGATTTGTGTTTGTGCTTTAAAATATATTATATAATTATTTAAATTCAGACGGTTGCTCAACACTAACATATATTATTGAGACTAACCAAAGATTTGAAAACTAATCATCTATGCAAGATGTAAATTTTGCCTGGTCATCGATAAAATCTTCATTATTAATGTTCCAGTTCGTTCAATAATTAAAACACTAGAATCAAAAAACATGTTATTATAGGACATGACAGGGGTCGGCAACCAATTAAATCGGAAGAGCCAAAAGTTACAATTTACAAAAATTGCCAGTTTTTAAAGAGCCACTAAAATTGTTCGTTTCAATATTATAGTATTTACTTATATGCATATACATATATAGTTATATATATATTGTGTACCGTGTATTTGCTGAATATCGTGTATTTAATGTAGAATTCAGATTTAAAATACTTCTCATTATATATATATTACTTAGCATTTAAATATATATTTATATATTTATGGAATAATATGTATTCACTTAGAAACACAAATATAGATACATATGTAATTACATCAATGGGAGCATTGGTTTGGCATGTCTTTTGAAAGTTCGATTAAATCTGGCTTATAACTTGTTGTTTTAAGTTTCAAGCACGACTCTAGATTTTTATTTGTTAGTTGACTTCTAATTTTACTTTTTATTATATTCATGCAAGAGAAAGCTTGTTCGCACGAATATGTCGACCCGAAGATCGTCAGTACTCCATATGCCAACTTCTTCACCTCACTATAGCATTCTGGAAGACTACTCCATGCGCCGAATATGAGGGTCTCAACTCGCGGAATTTCTTTTAGAGCTGTCCACTTATGCTGCGCGATGTGCATGAATTTCTGGACCTCCAACTCTTCCAACTTGCTCTTGAGTTCTGTGAACTTGCTACTCCACAAGTCTTTAGATTTTAAATCTAGCAATTGCATCTGAAGCGATCCAGCATCAATTCCAAATGGCTCAATGTTGATTTCATTTGTATTTGTGTTGAGGGGATTTTTATTCATCAAACGACAAAATATATAAATTTCCAGCGTTTTTAATACTAAAATATGTAATATAACGACGAGTATACTTTAGAGCAGTATTATGATTTATTCCTGGAACCCCATTTTTTTATTATTTAAATAAAATATAACATATAGTAAAGATTCATTTTAATCCAATAATAATTATGCCAGTTACTACCGCTATCACAAATACGTTACATCCCATATCTATAAACATTTTTGCTATTCAGTGATTTTGGGCTCTCCTTGTAAAAGTCAACAATACTGATTTTTTAAATTACAGAATTAAGATCAATTAATATAGATAGTATTTCTTAAATGTCTGCCTAAAAAATAATAATTCAATTCAATTATGATAAATAGTACAACAATAATATGCAATTTGATAAAAAGTTCGGCTTATAAACTAAACTTACGTATGGTGTAATAAAATGCCGAGTGATCAACTACCAGGTAATAAACACTAAACTGTATTAAAACCAAGCAATTCGAGCAATTTGTAATTCGAGCAATTGACGTTCGAGGAAATGGTCATTCGAGCTTCTTGTTATTCGAGCAATTTCCATTCGAGCAATTGCATTCGAGCAATTTACCGGGAATAATGTATATTAACTGAGGTTACTCCACTTTAACGATACTTATATATTTGTATTTGTACTTTCTTCAACACACATTTAATGATCTAAAAAAATGTATGAAGAGGCAGCGGTGAGTTATAAAGATACTGCATTATTCTAGTTGACTACATGCTCTGCTGAAAGAAGAGAACGAAACACATAAAAAAGATTTTTAGAGTTTGAATATTAAAAAAGTCTTATTATAATAAAACGATGTTTAACCATTTATGACCACTTTTGTATCACCTGCAATTTTATAAAATTAATCAGATTGTATACTCGGAATATACTGGTATCTTAATATAAATTAAGGGTATTCCTTGTAGACTATAGAGTTAAATATTTATGGGAAGGTTAGACAAAGCCTATGTGCAGTCGGCTCGTTCAAACATTACTATGAATAATGTATCGCATATTGAAGCACTCGAAAATTTTAACGTCATACCTTATTGCTATGTATCATGTTGTCCAGCAAAACGTTGTAACGTTTTTTTTTAAATACAATGTTTACATAAATTAACATTACTTTTTATTGCAGAAAAGCTGTGCAATGGCACTAAATATGAGAGAAATCATTAGTTTCTGTAGCCTTGTATACATTTTTTCTATTTGGTAGTCCTGTCGCGGATTCGAATCTCTCAATGGACATTGAAAAGTTGGCCACTGAGCCACGGTTGATCGTCAACATCTATAAAAAATAAAGTTAAGATATGAAACTTTATAATTACCATCATCATTTTAAATAATTACCAAAATCTCAAGAATTGTAACATAAAAATTCAGATATGCTTAATAATTTTTAATTGGAGCGAGGAAATAAGCTTCCCGCAGAAATAGTTAACCTTTTTAATGCTGGACATTCGCTGATTTTGTCCTGCGGCCAAAGCTCCAAATCCTCCAACGGACATGTTTATGCATCTTTCAAATGATTGTTATATTATTATCAAAGTGCATGGATTTTTTTGATATCATCCTACCCGTTATTAAAGACATGGAATAGAGAGAATACGAAAACCTCGTCGTTATTAGCGACAGATTAACAAGCAGTCTCGTAACACAAATGTTATATAAATGATCCATTAAAGTTTCTTAATAAACGCTTGGAGCGGTCACAGTTAATTTGTTTTAAATTTTATAATATAAAACTCTTCATCGTTATTTTAATGATTGTGGATTCGTAAAAATTAAATCATAATATTTTGACAGTTTAAAGTAGTAGCTATGACGGGAACTGGTTCTAATCATTTCATAAAATTGTATAATTAGTACAGCAACAATTGCTTTTTATCATTGCTTTTTTTTTTTTTTTTTTTTTTTATTCGATAAACTTTTTTCCTGTCTGCATCACTCCGAAGACGATGTCTCCTCAATGATACAGTTAAGATACATGTTAAGATAAAGGCAATTTTATAGGTAACAATAATAATTAGAAATATAAAGAGATACTAATAAAGGTTAATTAAATAATTAAATAATAAATTAAATAATAAACACGGAAAAAAAAATAATTAAATAATAATAAGCAAGAATGATAGTTAATGGCACTAATGAGACAACTTTTAATTTTGAAACAGATATAATATGATTAAGGATTGAACGGTGAGGGGCAGGGAAGGTAAACTTTTTCTCCAAAAGAAGTAGCAAATTTCTTGAAGTGAGCGAAATTTTCTGGAGATGAAACTAGATCTGGATGCCCGATAGGACCATCACGGTTATTTCTACATAACGAAAACAATATACCTCTTTCAACAGACATAATCGAACAATTCCAGAGAATATGCTCTGAATCTTGATTACTGTCACCACAAGGACAGTGTGGGTTAGGTTTGATTTTAAATTTATGTAGCTTGGCATTAAACGCACCGTGTCCGGTGATAAATTGTGAGGTCCAGTGATCCGGAGAGAGCCAGGTTGCATTCTGACGAAAAACAATATCTGGGAAAAATAAATAGGTAATTCTACCACGAAGGGACTTTGACCATCGACTTTGCCAATTAGTTAAAACGGTTAGTGAGCAGAGTTTTTTCACTTTAGCTTTTAAAAAATCTTGTGAATCCAACGGGGTTTTTATCATTGCAAGTATAATTATAGAATTATCAGGTTCCGCAATAAAATTGGGTTATTTAAAAGATAAATTAAATTTATCTTTACTACAAATTGACGCCCAAAAAGACATCAAATTATTACACAACTATAAAATATAGCCGCCTGTGTGGTCGAGTGGTCAACATCGTTGGCTATCACTACGGAGGGTACATGTTCGAATCCCAGTACGGGCAGTTTTATAAATTGATTTTTCAATCGATTTATCAACTTCTGTTCAAAGGCATGGATGTATGTGATGTCTTGAATTCCCCCCTCCCACCCATCCTATCCTATAAACGGGGCGTAGCGAGAGCGATTAGCTAACCACTAGTCCTGTCCTAGCCCTTTCCTTATATTCCTACTCTCTTTGGAAAAAGAGAGGTTGAGCAACTGAGTAACAAGCAGTTCTCGTAGAAACATTTCTGTTGAGATAAACTCCATTAGGAGTCCATATGCTCCGTATTGGGAGCGGACATGGTAAAAAAAATAAAAAATAAAATAAACATTGACACTTTCGTAGTTACTGTACAAAAAAAAACACAACGAACTTGAGCACCATGATTTAGCTACGTCAGAAACAATTTTCCAAAGTAAGATTGAAAAGGCTTTGTTTGTATTTCAGTATTAGATTACAGTATGACAGTGACTTTCATATAAATCCATTTGTGGAATTACTTTCTCTCGTATATTTTCACTGTCAATCATATTGGTTATTGTATATTTAACATTATTATCCCACACGAAAAAATCCGTTAATAATAAATCTTTATTTTTATATTATATTGATCTTATCTTTGTATATTATAATAATACATAAAAAATCTTTTTTTGCATGGTTTGTTTTAACACGGTTTCTGAATTATACCGTCAAACCTAAATATCTCTCATTTATCTTTTTTGCACACCTGTTTTACATGGAACGTGTCCGTCGTGTAAAAAGATAATAGTGTGTGTTGTATATTTTAAAAAAAAATCATTATGGTAATAAATGGTGGGTAAAATAAAATTCATTGACAAAACATAAATCTAATTTCAAAAATACTTGCGTTTTAACATATTTCTTTTTGAGATATTCAGCGTTATACGGAAGGGTTTGCCAATATTCTTGAATAATAAATGTGTAAAATCGTTTCGTTAGCTTTTTTAAAGGCAAAAAAGCAATCCGTTACATCATTGAATATAAACGATAACTGGATGTAATTTTCCACGGAGGGTTTTCCGACTGGACGAGATGTAGGCAATTGCGAATGAAAAATGCATGGGACTTTTCATTAGGCGATTTCCCTCTATCACTGTGTGACTGAAACGGATTTACCTAGTAAAACATTTTACTAGGGAATATTCCCAAGCCGCTCAGAATTTAATTATTCTTTGCTATTGAGTTTTTTATTTTGCTTTGGACTGGTTTATGTTCTTTGGTAATTTAATCTATTATTGAGTTGGATTCAGCCTCATTTTCAAATCGCGTGTAGACCGAAAAATTTACTTTTAAATATTTCAAGTGGCGTAGCGCTTGATATAATGACTATTAAAAAATATACTGATAAAACATTATGATACATATGAGACCATTTTTCATAATAGCAGTTTTCCGCATTTTTTAACACAAATATTTGCATTTCCTCAATCAAAATTACTACATTAAATTTTTGTTAAGTATGCAATATTTACAATATTTTGCCGCCTGTGTGGTCGAGTGGTCAACGTCGTTGGCTTCAGCTACAGAAGTCACGGGTTCGAATTACAATACCGACAGTTTTATAAATTGATTTTTCAATCGATTTATGAATTTCTGTTCGAAGGCATGGATGTATGTGATGTGTTGAATTCCCCTCTCCCACCCATCCTATCCTATGAACGGGGCGTATCGAGAGTGATTAGTTAACCACTAGTCCTGTCCTAGCCCTATCCTTCTATTCCTACCTCTCTTTGGGAAAAGAGAGGTTGAGCAACTGAGTAACAAGCAGTTCTCGTAGAAACACTTATGTTGAGATAAACTCCGTTAGGAGTCCATATATTCCACATGAGGAGCGGATATGGTTAAAAAAGGTATACAATATTATTTTTATAATATTGTTCGATACAAAAGTTTTGTCTTTTTTTACTTTTTTGTCTTGAAACGTAACCAAAAATATAATCAACTTATTTATTTATCTGTGAAAATATTTTCTGGGTTTATACAAAAAAAGAAATCATGTTATGATTTTACCAGCGCTGTCATACTATATGTTTCCATTTAAATAATTTTGCAATGGCCCAAACATATGATAGTCAGAAAGAGAAAGGTATAGAAAGTATGTTGGGTGCTTAATAACATCTCAATTCAGTTCATTTAATTTGTATTGAGTCAACATCGCCACATGTGGTCGCACGTTGTCGCTGAAAAATTATGAGGAATCTAGACGATGTATCTCTTAGTCGTTACCATGCTATACAAGTGCCTCACTACGGTTGATTGGCAGACTTCAATAACACAAACTCCCTGGTGATTTGACGTGATTCAGTTTTAATAATTATGTAATTCAGATTGTCATCATCCGATTTCAAATGTGAATACACTTGATCAGCAGACATTTAAAACATATATAAAAGTTCGCTTCTGTTTGCTGGTCATGTCAAAACAAAATAGAATGTAATTGAAAAGCATATTTAAACAATGAAACTGGTTAAAAACAGATATTATTCACCAGTTCACAGAAGAAGAACAACATAGTCAGCATCCTAGGAAAACGTCAAAACTTTTATATCGACCCAAATTACCGTCGCATACTGCCGTGCTAAGCACATTTAAAAAATATATATAAAAGGAAGTCTAGTGACACTTAAAAAAATACATTTCCATAAAGTATGTAGTCACTTATTGAGGAATATAGTGACTGAAGAGCAAACATTCATAAAATGATTTTTCACACAAATACAGAGCTTGGGCAATGATAAATTGAGTGTTGGAGAAATCACAGTTTGCTTGAACGTGTCAACTTTATGATTTATTTTTTACATGAAAAAACCTTTTTGTAATTGTAATTACCATTAATAAATTTTATTATGGACTATCAGAACTGATATTAAAAGGCATTTTCAACATTTGTGACAAATCACTTTTTAAATGTTTGCTCCTCACAATTATTGTGTTATAATGGAAAAAATAATGTTTAATAAGTCAACCAAAAATATTTTATCTATATATATATTTTCTTTTTGTCTACTGCATAAAACACGCAAATTATTAAAGATAAAAAATCTGGATCATTGACAGTATTATTTTAGTTGGTTTTAGTCATAAATGAGTATTATTGATACCCCAGATATAGTCAAAGAACTCCATACTATGGTATATTTCCAATTGTACTAACCATGGCAATATAATGTTTTTTTTTATAAAAACAACCAATTTTTTAGTATTATATCTCTTTTGATGTTCATAACATCTCAATACATAAGAAATACTAACCCAATAGAATTATTCATTGTTATTTCCTATTACAATTTGATATATTTTTTCAGTACGACAAAATTACTTACTGTGACATTATAAATTTCTTAATTTTTGGCGGCGGTATAGTTCATTTGAATAATGGTGTACTCACACCAACGGCACGCTTTATAGACGACAAACAAAACAAAAAAGTTTGTTTTGAATGAAAAATTAACCTGGCAAACATTCAAAGAAATTTCTTCGGGGAATATGAAATAACAAGAAAAATGAATCAATTATTTATTCAGAACCTACAAAGCCAATGACATTTGAACTCTACTTAACATTTTTACATTACGCTCCGTAAAATTCATATTGTGATAATTTAACCCGAAAAAATACTTTAAACATTGAACGAGTACTACAAAAGTGGACGTAACTTTCCTTTGTTGGTCTAAAAACATTCTATGTTTTCGGCCAAAAAATATTTGTTTTTACACGCTTTCATATTCACAAACGATTTTCATTCGTATTTGAAATTTATCAACTATTATATAATATGTATGTATGTATAAAAGTTATGACCCACGTAAATATTCATAAATTTTATTTCAACATTATATTCAAGCACATTTTTTTTTCTTTAATCCATGTTCTCTCATAATGTGGAGCATTTGGCCTCCTAATAAAGGTATCTCAACATATGTTTGACCTGTTTGTTACTCACTTGCTTTTACTCTCTTTTTCAAAGATAGTAATAGGGATATAAGGAATAGGCAGGACAAGTGGTTAACTTATCGCTCTCACTACAATCAGTTATTAAAGGATCGGAAGGGTGAAAAGAAATTTTTAGACACCACAAACACTATTCCCTTCGAACAAAATAGATAAATCGATGGAAAAATTCTTTTCGTACTGAAATTCAAACCCATGTGGTTCGGCATGGAAGCCAACGACATTGTCTGCTGTGTCTTCTTAGATTCTGTCAATTTTATTGACAGAATCAGTAACGGATCTTATTGTAACCGAAAACAGAATTAAATATTTAACCTAATAATTTATATTGAGTCAAAACATTCACGGGCTTAGCAATATGATCGTTTTCTCAATTTACTTGCGCCATAATTAGGAATTATTCATCGATACCTGACGGCGTTATATTGCTTCAAACCAGAATGAAATTTGTCCCTATTTGGCAGCGAGATAAAGTGACATAATGCCGGTTGTTGGAAATTGATGGGATTATTTAGACCGCACCGAAAGCTCTCATGAATAATAATAGAAACAGTAAATTGATGACCAGTTGGCCATTTGTCAAATGTTGAATTATTGCACTCTGCCAATGCTAAGCCGATCGCTTTCCGCATACAAATTTAATAACAATCGGCATCAAGCTTATCCTTCTAAAGTAGTATTTTGCGCTTATTCAACTGTTTTTATCCAAAGTACATAAAAAATACTTTGTCGAAAAAAATAAATATGAATGTACAATATCAACGAAATATATTATCAAAACATTATAAATTTTAAATGCTGGCATCATAAATAATACATTATATGTAGATACGACGTAAATATAAACAAACGATGACGAAAACAAACAAGAGACACCGATAGGCACAGATGATAAACAGTAATTGATAATCAAATAAATTGAATCTGTACTCTTTTTGTTTACCTGAAACTTCATTTGAAAAATCTGGTGTCCTGAGAACAAAGAAAGATTTTAAGATATTGAAAAACATAACAGATTTTATTTATTATGTGACTTATAATATAAATATTAAATTACAGTATTTTCTGACTATTTTACCATAGTCTGAGAATCCTACCATTCATAGTCTGAGAATCTTTAATAATAAATCACTAAGGAAGTACAAATGCGAGAAAGGAATTATTAAGACTGAACTCACCCGAGAAATACATCTAGTTAAAAGAAGCTTGTGAGTCCTCTTCATAGTCTCCACATATATAGTTTCGGTAGGTAAATATAGACAGTAAGAAATAGAAATGTAAAATATTTGGGCTTTGAAAATATATCTACAGAATTTAAAGAATATTATTTGGTTATTAAATTTAACATTTCATGAAAAAATTTTAATAAAAATAACGAAAGAACTTCTTTAATAAAATTCTTTTCTAGCATTACTAATATTCAAATTTAAATAAATTATATGGTAATAGAACGCATATAAAAAATCAAATTAAACAATATTTTTATCATATTGCTACAACTTGAATCAGTCATTGTTTAACTTGAAAGAGATTATGTGTAGCATTCAACTAAGCCGTCAACTGATACCCAGAGTAAGGCATCCAATTAACCGTACAAATCAACTAAGCGCTTTTCGGTTTTTTTTCGAATAAAAAAACCGCCTAACCGATTTAAGCCGCACTTTTTCCAAAATACCAATTTTAAAATAAAAACCAAAAAAGGGTTTTTTCTACTAGAACTGGTTGCTACTCAGTTGCTCAACTTTTTTAATTGACAAAGAGAGTAAAGATAGACGGATATAGCTATTACAGAATAATTAGTTAACTAATCGCTTTCTCTACGCTTTGATATTTTTGGATTGAACGGGTTAAGTTGGAATTTTTGACATTACATGCCTTTGAAAAAAAAATATAGTTTGTGCACGGACTTCAACACGTTAGATACACCACGGAAGCCAACGACGTTGACCACTGTGCCGCAGACCCGGAATATGAATAGTTGTATAAAAGCCCATTGCATTAAAAGTGGAAAGATAATTTTCAATAAGCCCCGGTTGACTGTGCAAAATAAAACGGCGTTCTGTTTTTTGTCAAACGGGCAATAAACCGGTTTCGATTAAAACCGGGTTGGAAGTCCAAGCCCAAAGTTCTAAGATTCTTCTCGACATTGTCTTGTTACGGACGCTCTTCTGCTGTGGTTATCTGAAAATGATTACTTGTAAATTAATAGAAACTCAATATGTATCTTGATTTACCAACAGTATTACGATCAAATTTTCAATTTTCTACCCCAGATTTTATTTACCTTAATTACCGGTATTATATCAACGCCGGTTCCAAACTCGAGTGTTCTGTGCTTTTAAAATGGAAACATTCCAACATTGATTTCTCAATACGTGCTTTTGGTGTTTGCAATCCTTTTTGCCTACCCTCCCGCATCTAATTTTGAAACATATTTTAGAAAGAGCATCTTTTTATACGCAAATCTTTTTTTATAAGGTAGATGCTTTTACTTGATATCAATCACATTAAAACAATCGCATAAAAAAAGTAGAGGATTTTTAAAAACGTTTTTTAAGTAAAAGTATCGTCGCTTTATGAGAATGCTAAATACAATTTTATATTTGGTTCGAAATCACTTTATTACTAGAAAAGACCGTATGCGCGTCAATTCTACATGTTAAAGAAATTGGATCTTTACAATTATAAATTAAATTCATTATCGCTATGTGTTGATATTCTTTCCAACAATATACTAAATGATCACAACTGTTGATGACTTTTATGATAAGATGGCAATTCTTGCGCTCGCGATGAAATTTAAAAGTTCGTTCAGAGTCCACATTGGGAGCAGGACGGATTTGTATGTTTATTAATTTATTTAGGACTGATCGTCATATTACTTTATAAATTTTAAATTTTTCGATAAGTAATGTATACTAAAAACATGTTTTCTCCAAATCAATTAAATTTGATGTCCGAGTCGAAGTATTAAAAAACAAACATAATTTAATATTCAACGAGTAGATCTATTTGCGCGTAATGCTTCAAAGCAGTTATAAACTGCAAACAATAGTATTATGCATGGGTCGGGATTATGAAATCCGTTCCGAATGTATTTCAAAGGATATTTGCAAAGCAGACTCGCTGGTAATTAATTTTCTGTTAAATGAATGGGCATAGAATTGCATTGAAGGCACCAGGCAAAGTAATTAATTCTGTAATCATTGATAAATACCCATTTAATGTTCAGTAAATAGCGGCTAATTGACCTATGACTTCTGTAAATAACTTTTGTTTACTCATTGATTAAGTGGCAAGCTATTTAACATTTTTATGAGACTATCTTTTAAAGTATAACGTTGATTTTTGTGTTTTATAATCTGTATTAGAAAGTCTAATTAGTATAAAACATATATTTATTTGACCTCCGATGCTGAGTGTTCAGAGATCTGGTTTGCTTGTTCTTTTCGCTTGCGTAGTCATGGCTTAGAATCTTGTATGAGAAAATTCTCGAACTACGCTGGTATTACTGCGTTGAAAATTTAGAAATCCACAAGCAGACCTGCAACCACTGGTGACCACAACTATAGTAAAAACGTGCAGAGCTTGAGCACGTCTTTTTCTCACCACATGACCTTTTATGGCGACCTTCCAGATATCATCACCGCGGTCGTCCCTGGTTCACTATTCAACGTTCTACATAATATGTAATTTCTTGTGAAATATGATAAGACGTGGGCTGTTGCAATGTGCCAAGTGAAGTTGTCCAAGCTTGCGGTTGACATATGAAATGTGACAAATAGTACAAAGAAGCAAGATAATATTTCGTGTTTTTGTATGTGGTGTATCGAGTTTTCGATATCTTCAACACTTTCTTATCGTTTTATACCACACATTTTTCAAAGGTAGTAGCAGCCAATTCTAGTGATATTTTTGTACGGTATCTACATGAAAAAGCAAATCACAAAACTTTACTCTTTCATGGAATACAGCAGCTTATATAAATATAATAGGTATGTGTACTGCCCGTCTTCGCCATGGTTGTATTTAACTTTTAATACCAGACACAGGACATTCCAATATAAAAAGTTGGTAACTAAATAAAACGAAATATTTTTATATGTACAGTGTATTTTTTCAACGATTTTTGCAATTTTTCAGACAGCATTCTGTTTTGTATTCAGAAAAACTGAGCCAATGACGATTTGATATCATGATCATTATTGGATTTTATTTATCATATAAGAAATTCAATGAGTTCATTTTATAAACGAATATCATGATTTAATTATCTTCGCAATATTATTAAATAGTATTGTAATTATTATCAAATAACAAATTGTAAGTTGAAGTAATTTAAGTTCATAAATGTTTTATTTAAAATTTCCATTATGGTTCCATTACCGCGTAAAGCAATTTAATCATGTTTCCTTAACGCATTAGAGCTTTTAGGTTATAAAACCCCACCCATTATAAAAAAAAAACGTTTACAAAATGTAGGCTTCTTAAGTATTTTAATCCCACGACATGAATATTAGATATTGTTCAGACAAAGTGCGGTTACCGCGGGACGTTATTAAAGTGATAATCTTTTATACCATTGTTTCGCGTTTTAAAGACTTATTACATAATAAATTAATTTCGCTCACAAAAATACATTCCTGATGAATTGGTATCTTCTCATCCAAGATTATATCTGTTTTTTGATTATTTTTTAAGTGTTTTGCATTCAAATCATTTAAAAAAATCTCTTTTACTTCAACAGTAACAGTGTAATATATTTGTTTGATAATATACAACCAAACAATTATTGAATGATATTTTTCTTGCTTATTTTTTTTGTGTGGCACAGAAATATAAAAAATTAACAAACCATTAAATTGTCTTTTTATTGTAAAATCTCTTTAGCTTGACTTTTCATAGATAGCAATGTGACTAAAATTAAATTAAATGTGTTAACGCAAAGCTGCGGTGCTTTACTTAAAAAATGAAAATAGAGTAGCGACTTTGTCAAATTCGTGTATAAAATATGTGGTATAATGGTGTGCATACATTACTTCATTGTGATCAAAATTATTTTTTAAAAAACATGTTGAAACCATTAGTTTTTAATCATCAAATGCTCCACCTTGTAGGAATCTATCCTTTTTTTATAAGTCTACTCCATTCCAACGAGAATAAATAGTAATCACTTTAAAGTCCTGCAAAAAAAAACTAAGCCTGTAGAATCCAACTGAGATAACATCCACGTGAAAAATGTCACAACAAATAGCATTCAACGTCAGATCTACTTATTTTATTCGCTTCCTCACATACATTACTATTTGTAATGTGTTCAACCCAACTCTTGGATAGCTCTGACAACATTTCCTCTACAGAAATGTTTTAAGAGTAGCGAAACAATTTCCATACATTTATTCAGTTACTCTTTGGGGCAAGTTTTTATTTCTCTCCCATTTCGAATTACATTCTTTTGCTTTTACCGAGCGGGTAGCGTAGCAGGGAAAAGCTGCAGGCAAAGCACAAAAAGTTCAATTCCCTCAAAGAATTTCTCAGTTTGGCCAAAGCTGCATCTTAAACTTTTAGTATTCCGTAATAATTCTAAGCGGAGAAATTTAAATATCTTCGTTTATTACCTGAATAACTTTAAAGTTATCCGAGATTGCTTCTCCATGACGCTGCTTAAAATTTTCAAATAAATTCAATGATAACGAAAAACTAATACTTCATTTAAGAAACCAAATTCTAATTTTAAAATGCAGAATAATTTTTAAAAGATCGCATACTATACCGTAGGAAATTAATCACATTATCAGTCAACGCATTTCATACTTCTGTATGTCAACAAGATTAATGGGCAAATATATGATTTTTTTTAAATAAAAATCATAAAATAATTTGTTGATACTTTAGCAATTTCTGTGAGCATCTTGCCTTGTCTTATAGCATTGACATTTATCTGTACGGTATTTGGGTTTTGTCACTTATTTGTACCAACATCTGGAATACGTTCATCTGGTGGAAGTTTTGGAATAAAATTTTTGATAAAAAAAACCTATATTATTGAACAGCCTTAATTATGTGCGTGTTTGCCAAATATTAAAAACTAAATCTTTGCAAAAACCAGATCCGGAAAAATATTTGAGTCATATATATTTTACTGATGAAATATTGATAGAAACTTTTTTCAATTACAAAGTAATTAAAGTTCTAATATTACTAGTTCAGTATTTTTTTTATATTTCTGTATTATAAATTCTTGTTCAAACATTTTTTCTATGAAAGTTCTGTTAATTCAATACAATTGTTATTCTATCATGTTTTTAATGGTTACAAAGATATATTTTCGCTTTTTACTCTCAGATAATTATATTTTATAAAGAATTTAAACGTGAAAGTATACGCAAAGAATATTAGCCCTGTGATACGACCGATAGATACAAAACTCCCACATTTATCACCGCGCAATATAATGTTATCCGTTCGGAATGTAGGCTTAGACTTAGTGATAAATAAAGAGAGCCCGGGGCATATCTAGTTAAAGTACCCCGCAAAGGCGAGTGCCATTTTTCCACTAGATAACGACACGTGCCTGAGACACTTTGTGTCGACTTTTTTTGTATCGGACGCGACCTGAATTCTTTATTGCAGGGCGGTAGTAGCCAACCACGGGTGCATTCACTTCACCATAACCATCAAATTAATTGTTTTTTTTTACAATGTTCATAATGATCATAAAATAGAATGGTTAATTCAGTACAACGCATCAATTACAATACCGTTCATAAAAATTATCGAACCTTGCACGTATTTTTTAAACGATACAAATATCGGCAATTAAATTATACATTACATAACGTTTCTTAATCTACACATGCATTAGTGAGTAATTTTTTCACTTTGATAACGCTTCGTGATCTAGTTATTCAATTTTAATGATACTGTTTTACGTGCATTTTTAGCCTTGACTATCTGCCATAGCCGCCAGAGGATATCAAATTATTGCTTTAAATTTCCCACCTTGATACTACAACTAGATAAATATGATTTGATAATTCTTGGGAAAGTAAAATTCAAACATTATTTGATAAAAATATATCTAAGCTGCAATTACTGATTTATATAAAAACAATAACAATGGTTTTTCGAATAATTTGAATCAATGAAAGTTTGACTAATTGAATTTTGAAGAAAGAAATGCGAGATCATATTGAAAAGCTATTCCAAAAATATTAAAAACAAAAATACCCAATTGTTGAATTAATTATTAAGTGGTGAATTCCAAAAATAGCCAAATTCTTCTTTGACTCGGCACACTCTCTTTGAACATTGTTTTTTTAATGTCTGCTGTCAATTTTTCACAGAGAGAAGCTCAAACCAGATCGCAGGCAGACGACAGTCTGTTTTTGGTATACATTTCCTGAAAAATAAGAACGTATTTTTTATTGTCTTGAATACTAATAAAACATTTTATTTAAGAAGTATTGAATTGTTACCTAACAGTAATATTATATAATGTGTATTATAATTATCCTCTATTTTATTGGATCATAACTTAGGAATGGCTTTAAAAAAATGTCGTTATTACTTCTTAAACAATACAATAACTATTAAAGCTTCATTATGATGTAGCATTAAGAAAATATCGGAGCTATTTTGCGCTTTTTGTTATTTAGAATATTCCAACGTCTACGACGACATCTGTTGTGTCACGTGTGCTTGTTTATTTTCCTACTAAATCCATACTCTCATATCAACTATCAACAAACAGTCAGGTAATCTTGGATTTTAAACCTCTCACATTCGTATTAAGAGATCATTATATTTCTGATGCATACATAGAACAGGTATTAAAGGATTAATTTAATACATGATACGTATTTTAAATCATCTAAGCTTAAAATTATCTGCTTTAATCAATCTGTTTATACATAAAACGCTAGTAAACAGAACGTTTTTTAGTAAAGAAACAAACGATTTCTTTATTACACATTAAAAAATAAAATTATGTTTAGCAGCCCTGTCTTTTCATCTCCAACGTTTTTTTTTCTTTTTTTTGAGGACATTCGCTAGTATTTTTAATTTTAATTAGATTTTACTTGACTGGATAGATGCTTATTTTCACAGAAAAATACTTTTTTTTGCTGCAATTAACATTGAATAAAAGATAAGTTATATCTCTTTATATACATTTATATATTTCTTTATATCTCTTTTCATAAAACAATGTCATTTTAAAATTTGAAGTTATAGGTATTTCTGGAACGATTTAATAACATGGACCACAATTTTGTTTAAATTCATTTCTTTTAAAAAAAAAACAGTTTTGCGGTAAATCCGGATGTATAACTTACTGTTCACGTGAAATGACTTTCAATCTACAAATATATATATTCAATTTTAAAAAGAAAGCAATATTACTTCATAATAATTATAAAACATAGACATTAATAATTTAGAAGCAAATTCGTTTAAAATAAAGTGATGATCTGCTCTTTTTATAAAAAAGTTAGTGCAATAAGTTGTTCTTTGTTTGCCGAATTCTATGACATTATTGTTCAATTGTAAATTTGTAAAAATTGTGTTTTTTGTATGTGCTCCCCCCCTTCGTTTTTCTGATTTTGAAATCCAGATTTCAAACACAATCCGAACCGCTTGAGTTGTTTATATAATGCATCTTATTTGAATAGGCAAAATAAATAAAAGTTTAGGATAAATTATGTAATAATGCTAAAAATGTGGTAGAAGCAATTTCCTCGTAAATAATAAATTCTGATATTGCTGACATCTTCTCATAAGGTGAAAAGTCAATAGTGACTTGGGCTTTTCAATAAATTGTGAAAAGATAAGAATGAGCATAATATACCGGAAGAATAACAAGAGGCCGGAAGTGGAGGAAATAAGAAATTGTGGATTCGTTGACCAATACACGTATACGCATAGGTCGTTTCTTTGTCGTAAGATAAGAGACACAGTAGAGCAATAGGGCAGCGTGTTTAATAAAAACACTATGTACAAATTTTAAAGTAAAAATCGTTTTTATTTAAATAAAACTTTTGCTGAGATATCAGTTCAAAAATATGTTAAATCCGGCAAATGGGTGATAAAAGATACGTCGGCAATTTGATTTATCGTTTTCAAAACGATATAATAAATTCGACGTCTTAATTATAAAGTATATTAATTTTCTGTACTTAATTTATGTCCTCGTAAATGTAAAAAAAACGTATGCAGTAGTTAATAAGAAAATATAAAAATAAGTCCTAACATTTGAATATATTCTTGAAAATATTGCCAGCTTTTATTGAAATGTATTATTAATAAATAGTATTTTAAATAAGACAGTTACTTCCCCATTTTAAAAATATATTTTCAAAGAAACAAGTAATAATTATATTTATTGCTTGTATTTCTTCACTCACCCACTCTTAATGTCTTATACGTGAAATAAGAGTTGACGTGTACATTATTGTCAAAAATCAAACGACAGTGTTAATCTTGAGATGATATTCAAAGTGGTGAAACAAATGCCACTTATGTCTAAATATGCAACCATTAAAAAAACTTACTTTTCCCTATACGAAGAACAGCAAAAGTTAATATATGGTATTCATACACATATAACCAAGAGGCTAGCCAATAATGGCAAAGAGGAATTACATCTCACTCGTTTTGAGAAACTGGAGCGAGGTAATACATGGACAATACTGAGAAAAGGAAAGGTGCGATCAGATATGTAGAGATGGAGAGGGGCTTAATGCTTCTCCGAAGGAAGCAAGCTAAACACGAAACGTTCCGGAAATGTGAAGGCTTAGTTGCAAACGTGGTTATATTTTTATCTCATAACAGGTGTATCTTTTAGTCTTTTTTCAAACGTATATAAAAGTTGACTTGTTACAGCATCGTATTTTTTTTTCAATCTTTCGCACGCAACGTAAAGCAAATGGAGTATCGTTAAAGTATTTCAACGAAATAATAATCGTATTTCCTCGATTGTAAGACGCCATTATGAGAATTATTCTCATTTTTATATTACCTATTATAAAATATAGCGTAACCCAGCGGCATAAAATATGTCATAAAACGCATTTTAAAATCAATGAGCTTTCATATTATTATCTAATAACTACGGTATATTGTAGTTAAGAAAACCTGTAAATAATTAAAAAAACAAACGTTCTGATACAACATGATTCAAAGAAAAACATTGTAAAATGACTGTTAACTGCTATCTAATGCAACATTCAAAATTCTATATAACTTATATAGTATAATAAACTATATGTGAACAAGCCTTTGATCGAAACTTGGAGATTAAAATAAATTATCCTACCGCTTGTCTTTGAAGATTTACACATCCTGTATCCATCATTATGTAATTTATTTCTACGTACACATAAATATTATGAATTTTAAAATTTTAACATACTTATATTAAAAATAGTAAAGCTAAAAAAGATAATTTTAAAAATCATTCAAAGTATTTTTTGTCATTAATAAAAGTATATTCAAATAGTACAAACCAAATGGAAAGGATGTTTGTTTCCGGTAAGCAACAAAATTAATACACTGAAATGTCACATCTTCCGCTTCATAGAATTACAAACAATTATAGAAATAGGTTTCTGGAAATAATAATTCATATCTTATGTTATCAAAAATAAAGTTGAAAGGTTGCCCAATAATAATCTTATCGAAGCAAGTTTACAAACAAAAAGTTCTCTAGGGGAACTTCGTAAGTACAATAAAAAGAACGGCAGCCTCATTTCGCGCTCACGCGGGAATGAAATAAAATAAAAGAAATGCTCAAACAACTGTTATAGTTTCTGTGAGTGGAGCAAAAACACAAGCAACCCCCTTATAACACGGTTGTCAATACAAAACAGTAAGAAACTTGCGACCGCCCTCATCTGACACGACTTTTTTATAACCCATTTTTTTCCGTCACGCTTTTTTGGCTTAAAAGTAATGCCACTAGTCAATAACAGTGATTTACAAAGCAGTGATCTTCAATCAAAATAACTTTTTTGAAAGATAAACATACCTATCAAAGTATTTATTTACACGAGAATTATCATCATATCGGCTGTGGAAAGGCAAAAGAATGAAACCCACAACTTTTTTCAAAATAACTTTATTTTAACATTCTATTACAGTTTGATTTCGTTGATTTGAAATCGATTTTTTTCTACGTATTAAAAAGTATTGACCATAGTTGTGAAATTTTATAAATGAATACTGCAAATTTACTAAGCGTGGAACAACATCCATGAATTTGTGTTTCCACTGTAATCCACTTTTATGTTTCACTTAACACGATTTGTTGAATAACACGGAATACGTTCACCTGATTTGTCGTGTATCGATGTTTCACTTAACATTATATCGATACTATCCTGTACGAATGTACCATGTTCAAAGACTGATGACCGAATTCCCATGAGTCCAAAGGATTGTGGAACAGAAATCAGATGCATACAATTTTCCATCAAGATATTTTAAGCACACTTGCTTTTTGATATTATCTGTACATGTCTTAAAATCCATCTTTTTGGCAAAGTAATATCGGTGCCATTATCAAAAGATATTTTCAATGTGTCAATAGAATTGATTGAAGTAGTTATATTCAACGCAGTAGTGTAGTGGAGCCAGGTTGGGCCAGGTCGGCGACCTGTCACCTGAAAATGAGCCAGGGCGCCGCCCTACCACCTTTTGAAAGTTTTTGTATTTTTATCATCAAATGCATCGTACAAGAAGTGAGTAAAGTTTTTTTTAATAATTGCGTATTTTTTTAGTGACTTATTAGTTTAAAAATGTGGTTTTTTAACTTTGGAAAAATTAAAAAAAAAGGAAAAAAAAATAGAGAAAAAATCAATGACCTACCTGGTACCTATTTATTTACCACTACACCACTGATTCAACGTGAAGAAACACTACGGAAATAAGCTGAGAAACACTTTTAAATCACTAGCTGTTATTAATGACATTTTATTATTAGTTAAGCATTCGAAATCTGCTTAATCTAACCACATTAATAATATTAATAAAAACACAATAATCCTTTGTACTTCATTCCACTTTATTTAATATGTCAGGACCGGTTTCGCTCATTACGAGCATCGTCAACTGATAAGAAATATAATTTAACAGTGCTATTTATACAAAAATGAAAAGTTATAAACAACAATTGGCATTGAAAAGAAATACCAATTACATTAAAAGTGATTCTAAAATAGCACAAAATTAAAATGTTTAACACATCTAACATATAATTAAAAAGTCATCTCAGATTAATAAATTTAGAAATTTATTAATCTGAGATGACTTTTTAATTATATGTTAGATGTGTTAAACATTTTAATTTTGTGCTATTTTAGAATCACTTTTAATGTAATTGGTATTTCTTTTCAATGCCAATTGTTGTTTATAACTTTTCATTTTTGTATAAATAGCACTGTTAAATTATATTTCTTATCAGTTGACGATGCTCGTAATGAGCGAAACCGGTCCTGACATATTAAATAAAGTGGAATGAAGTACAAAGGATTATTGTGTTTTTATTAATATAATGCCTTTCCACCAAGTATTGACAGTGAACACCCTAAAAGTGAACATTAATAATAAATTATAACATATATTCTAAATGGTATATGAAAAATTTCTTCAATATCATAATGACGTTTCTCATAACAAGCTTTTGTTCATTTTTTTGTTTTCAGCAGTTTGTCAATTTGATCAGTTTTAAATTTGGAATTGAAATATAAGTATAGGAGACATATAAATATTCAATATGGAGCACCATTTAATCTGACAGACATGCGATGTAACATACAAATTCACTATCTCACTCATTCTGTGTGGGTGTGTTATGTTTCATTTCATGTCGTCAAGTCTACATTTCATTATATTATACATTTGCTAATGAGCCTTAAGATAACGATTTGTGAATTTTTATTAGACATCATGTTAACACTCCTCGCCAACCTTCCGATTGAGCCTAAAAACTTATTATTATATATCTTACGATCATATCTAAGCCCATAAGTAGTTCTCGTTAAAACAATATATTATGTTGAAAAGCTATATTATTAATGCTCTACATTACGAGCAGAAAAAACTGTAAAAAACTGTTTTCAACTGATTGAAGAGAAGTCTGTACGATTTTGACTTTTCTGAGCGAAATTTCTTAGTTTGAAAAAATAAAAAAACTATAAAAAAAATATATGTAGATTTTTAGGTTTTGATAACTTTTAAAATTTTATTCTAACATCTGTAATTAAAATGTCTCTTTTTTGAATTCTCTTCTGTGTATTTATAATATAATACGTGAATCAATAATATGATACAGATTTAAAAACTACATTAGAGTTATGCGATCGTGCGTCATTTACTCAAATATAATACTTTTTAAATGCATTACAAAATTCGTTTTATTACATATTTCAAAACGAACAATTCAAACATTCTTTAAATCACGATGCTAAAATTTGTTATAAATAATGTTGGAATTCTATCTATGGTCATGTTTTTATTCATGTTTTCCGATAGTACACAAGATTCTTTTTGATTGCAGCCATTGAAGCGTACTAATTAAATAATTATGGTATTATTCATTTTTTGTTTATGGCGTAATAAAAACGGTTTGACATACGTAAAGCTTTCGGAGGGCGCCGCATCATCTCTGTATAAGTAAAATTATGAAAGAAAAAATGTCCTGCTGCTTCTTTTATTCAGGCAAAAAATATTCCTAATCTAATATAACTTTTCCATAATCGTATTACTGGGTCCAGCTGCTTGCCATAATGTTTGTTTTTTTATCAAGAAAAATATCGCTTGGACAAAGGCAATAGAAAAAATATACGCGCGTAATTTCAAAACGTACTGCTTACTATCAAAAAATTTTGGAATATTTTTCATAAGTAATATTTTACTCGGACAAATTTTTTTTAGAAATTTTGGATATTTTATAGTTTTGCAAAAAATGTATGTTCAACTGTTGTGCAAGATTTGATTTGTTAACTTAGATAAGTAAAATAAAAAAAACCTATGAATGAAAACTATTTAGTTTCATAAATATGTGATTTCTTAAACACACTGATACAAATCGACAAATAACAAATTCAATGTAACATTGTATGACCACAGCCATATTGTAAATGTTTTTTATTACATTTTTGGTAAAGATATCTACAATAAATCACGTGGCGTCTTAAATACCGGCCATGAATAATAAAAACATGTTTATTTCGCTGTAGTAAACAATACGGTGGGCTAAGAAAAATGACTACGAAAATGGCGTCTCGTTCTTTTTTTAAAGCTTTCAATTCGCATGCCACCGCCGGTAGAGTGCTAGTAACATTTAAATGGCGTCTATCTGTCATATGGAACAAAGCGGGAAATAGTCGTTGCTCGCCACGAACACTTAATTGAGTTGCGTTCTTTCGCACAAAGGAAATGGAGGACATGAAATATGTATCAATGCCTCAACTTCTTTTTATAGGGATATATGTGTCATTTGAAAGGCAATTCGTTCTTAGGTGGAATACATTATGACATACATTTTTATTGAATTTTCTTGTCTTTGCTTAGTTTAAATCAATCATTTATCGATACTTAAGAACGTGTAAGACGGAGCGCTTGAACTAATGAACGCTTTTTGATATCCACCACATGTAACTCTTTATAGTTATTTTTAGAGTTTTATTGTTCTACAATAAAATGTATAAAGAGTTTTTTATATTTATTTTGCAGGCTTGCTCAAATATTTAATTAACACTGCATTGCTATTCACCAAAACATTCATGTAATAAGCAAACATTTACATACTTTGTAATGTTTTTCAATTTAATATTAAATTTATTTTTAATCTAAATATATCTAACAGCAAGGCTTTCTTTAATCATGTTTCGTCGATGTAAAATATATTTGTTAAATAATAAAATAAAACATATAAAAAGATTAACAGTAAGAACAACGCATAGCCTCAGAAGGTCTGCATTTAATTCCAGATCCCAATGCTGTTTCTTTCAATCACCAGTGAATTCAGGGGTTGACCATTCAATTTGAAACTACAGATAATTATTAATTGATTAATTTTAAAAGAAATAAATATTGTATCATGTATCATGATTTTTTTAAACGAATGATTTTTGTTACTACAACAAAACACTCATGAAACAGAATAGAATGAAACAATATTTTGACTAAGAGCGCGAGGTTTCTGAAAATGCGAGGCCCAAGGTGGTTTTCCATCACGCTGTTTATCATTTGCTGTCACGGCGTTCCCCTGGAACTTCTAATGCTTTTAATGATATATTTCTAATAAAATTGAATTAAAAAACAGACATACCATAAAAATCGATTCCTCAAATCGAGATCCTTATAAAACTTCGCACTTTTTCGTTATTTTACCTAACTATAATGGAGTTCTACGAAGTAAACATTAATTATATCAATTAATAAATACAATATTTTGGGCTGTCTTGTAAATTGGAATAAATTGTAACGTATTCAATCTAAGTGGTATTGTAACAATATATCCAAATAAAGTGTTCTGTGTCACACGTAATCGATTGATAACAAAACCCACATTATGAATAAGAAAATGGCTGGTCAAGCTTGCTTACGTATGTAAATTAATCCATTTATTATGTGCCTAAGACGACCACTTAGTATTGTTTTGACAAAGTATTTTGGATGATTGAATGACATACTTTATTCATTGAATAACCAATTCAGTTGAAACCCAAACAAACAATGACATTCGATTGAAAACTATTAGGAAAATTGTTTGTTTAAGCCGTGTGTGTGTTTTTCTTGGAAGACTTGCGAAGTAAATTATTTACGTGCTTCTTTGCCTTTGGACACGGTTTCTCAACTGATAGCTTATAACGGTTAAATCAAACTTAAATAGCAACATCATTTTCAAATCATTTTAATTTCCACCAAATAGATTAGCTAAATATAGTTTTTTAGAACTCCTTTAATGTATACTTTAATATTAATACAACTTTGGAACAACATCAACCCCATCCCACAAACATTTAAATTTACTTTAAAATACCATATTAAGCAAAGTTAGACATTGCTACAACTTATCGCCATTGCACCGGATATTTATAGTTGTAAATGGTTTGATATTAACACTATGAGAATTAAAATAAAGTCATTCAACATCAAGTCGAAAAGTAGCGGACCTACACATATACTTTTAAATCTCAATTTTCAGACTTAAATCTTGGAAAATTTGATAATTAGCTTACCAGGAACCAAACCCGAAACCTTAAAATACATCATAATAATTACATTATTTTAAAATAAACTTACTTAAAGAATTTAAGTAAAAAATATTAAATTTATGTTACCCATATAAATAAGAATCTTTTAAAAGTCATTATATTTGACTATCGATTTTGTTGTGGAGCTTTTGTGATTAGATCGAATGTAACGCTGACGAAGGTTCGCAAACTTTCATACAATTAAATTTCGTTTTATTTGTGTATTATTTAGAATCAATTGAAGTATTCTGGGAATAAACAATTACGACTTTTTTTTCGAGTTTAATATTTTTACTTTTAATGTAATTAATAAAGATTTGGATCGGTTCTTCTCATTTCGTTCCGTTTTAAAATATACAATTGAGAAATTTTAATACATTACTACTAGACAATAAAATGTCTCAATTAGTTAAATATGTTTTATTTTCTCATTTACAAGTATAGTTGTATACAAATATACGAAATGGTTCTGGTATTACCAGAAAATTATATAAGAACTATTGGAGAAATACCAATATATTGGAGAAAAGAATATTTGTATAGTATAACGTCATAAAATGCATAAACTAAGTTTTACACATGCAATTCTAAGCAGTAATGCTTTATACTATTAAAACCCTCAGAAGATTGCTTTAATATAAAGAGACACGTTCAACGAAGCGTTCTGCAGTCGCTCAAATGCTTGGACAACATAGGAAATTGTTGCGCTTGAATGCGTCGCCCGCACCCAGGACACTCTGTTTCCAAAACTCTTCCTTTTCGATACCGAAATACTTTCTGATTTTTACATACTTACTTAATAAGGTTATATTTTCATAAACTTTTGAAAAATTACGACCTTAAATACATTATTTATGTTAAGCACTGCCATAAATCGAAGATAATCTTTACAATTATATATCTGACTGTTTAGTTCTCTTGAGCGTTTGACTTATTCGAATAGACCCCGAGCAACATTTTCGCTCGTGGACTCTTCAATGTTTGCGTAAATATCTTGAACGTCTGTGATTTTAACATTGCCACAAATCCACTGCCTTTCCCTTTGTTAAATTAGCACAAATGTATTTTATTATTATTAATACATGCGACATCTGAAAATTCTTTCTTTAAAAAATATTCAAAAGATTTTCACGTTAGCTAGCAAGACAAACCGTATTTTTTTTATCATATTATAAATGTGGTACACAGCAAACAGTTTCATATCCACTGATTCCATAAATATTTACCAACAGTAGAAAAGTTCAACAAACTAGCCTACAAAGTAATGACACACTTTTATAAACCAATCCAATCAATCAAGTAATATCGATTTTTATTTATGTATTTACATATCGTTGTTTTTATTTCAATTTCTTAGCAGTTAATGTATTCTTAAGTTAACTAAATATTCTTAATATTGTTATGTTGCACTCAAAATATTATTTGAGGCAATTTATCATTATGTTTTGAATATCAATTATGTTTTTAAATTAACTTTCTTTTTTATCCTATTATTTATAATTATATCATACATACCGATATAATATTAAGGTATCATTACCAAATTAAGTGGTGAATTTTGTAGAAAATTCTTTGATTTCTGTAAAATAAAAAATCAGTTGTCGATTGTTCATCAACCATTTTCCGTAGACGTTGAAAACATACCGAGTGAATTTCAGCTTGAATTTATAGACTTATATTGTAATAATAATTTTAAAGCTTTACATCGTAATGAATAAATATGCTCATTTTATAAATATTTGACTCGGATAACTAATGACATAAAAAAATGCTTGTTATTTTCGGATCAAACTATATTTGCGAAGAAACATTTTTTATATTAAATTATAGTAAAAACATGTTAAGTATTACTGATGAACATTTAAAAGCAGCGTTAAAAATTTCAACAACAAAATTTACATCAAACGTCCAGAAACATAATGATTGATGCTAAAAAAATACACTGTAGACATTTAGTTGTGTTATGTATAGTTAATAATAATTGTATGTTTGAAAAAAATGTGTTTTAAATTTCATTCACTCTGATAAATTTAGTTTTATATAAAATTGATAAAAATGGTATTCACAAAAATCGCAGCGTGGTTTATGAGCTGAAATGTTAAGATTTTTATTTTAATAATAGTAGGGCAGTTTCCATTCATTTTTTAAGATTGAGCTTGATAGTGAGAAACTATTTTATTTTGCACTGATACAATTTTACCTGCAAAATGTGTGGAGGGTTGTAACAAGATTAACCGCTATAGCCAAAAGATTTGCCTACTCCTACTTTAAAGTGAAATCTCTATCTTAAAAGATATTTGTGATTTATAGCCAAATCCAGTTAGTTAAAATTCGCGATCTCTAAGTTATTCAAAACTTTTTTGACATTGAGAGTGAATTTAAATCGGTAAATATATTTCAACAGCAATTTCTGGTGTTTTTTTTCAATTCACATGCTTTTCATTTGTTTGTTGAATGTTATATGTATGTAATATTTCACAAAAATTTTCTGAATAAATCATCAGTGTGAATTTTATGTGCGTAAGCCAATTAACGCGTTATATGAATTTACGCGGAGCAAAATTGCGACATGTTCAGGTAATTAACATGATTAAATGAATAAAATACCTGCCACTGAGCACCTAATCATATTGTAAAAAGCGCGTATTCGTCTGTTCGTGAATGCAAATAAAATTTTTGACTAAAAGTGAATACTTCCATTAAGAAGCTGGTTAAATTATATTTTTTATTCGTATTAGATGACATGCAATTATCGTAAAAGGTTATCAATAATAGTCCTGTCACATAGTACATACAATAACCAACATAATTAAATATTACAATATTATTTTTTTCTGTGGACTTCGATAATCGATTAAAAACTAAAAAATGCATAAAAGAATAAAAAAAAATCTTTTTAACGATGCGTCAAATATTATATATAACTAGCAATTTTATCATTTCAGTTGTCAACATTTCGTGTTTATAACATAAGATTCAATTTTAAAATTTATTAAAGGTGATTTAAAATTAGTATTTTTAAAAACCTTTATTTTTCAAATTATTCATTAGATGTTTAAATGCTGCAGTTAATAAAAGGAATTTAGTTAAAATAAAAGTTTTGTATCTATGTCCACTCCCAATGTGGACTATATGACTTTCTAATGGATGTATCTCAAACGAACTGTTTATTACTCAGTTGCTAAAACATTTTTTTTTCGAAGAGAGTGTGGATAGAAAATATAGGTCTAGGACAGGACTAGTAGTTAGCTTATCGCTCCGATTACGCTTTGTTATTTATGATTGGAAGGGTGGGAGGGAATTTTCAGATATCACAATCATTCATACCTTCAAACAGAAATCTATAAATTGATTGAAAAAATACTGTTCGTACTGAGATTCAAGCACGTGAGATCTGTAACAGAAGCCAACGACGTTAACCTCTACACATCGGACCCAACATAAAAAAAACTCATAACCTAAAAAACTTTGTTATATTATTTACTTATGATTTGTAGTTGATCATCGAAAATTCCCATCGATGAAACCAAAACATGATATTTTGTTAATAAAATCGATGAATTGCTTGGGGAAATAATGTATGATATCTTAATAAATCTATTTGTATTGATAATACAAAGTTTTCCTACGTTAAAAAATTTACGGCTTAGAGGCTGTCCAATTTTACGATACGGTTCTTCACGCATACGATTTATTCATTTGCCTTTGTTACTTACTAAATGCCTCGATAAAGAAAAACAAAAAACTTTCTTAATCCCAAAGGCTGAGATCACTCAAGAGACACGCAAAATGTAAGGACAAAAACCAAATTATGTAACTTATAATGAACAAAGTAATAATTCAGTTTGTCAGATATTCAAGGTTTCCAGTTAAAATATTTACTTAAGTCAAAAAGAAGACATTTTTTTCGAGCACGTAAAGACCAATTGCATTTTTTCGTCACTTTTTGATTGGCGGTAAACACTACTTTATTTTCTCCGTATAAGCGAGATTTGCTTTAAACACTTAAATGCGGTTATTTAAAAAACGGAAAATGAAAATAAATGTACTTATTTACAGTGGTTTACCTTTTGACAATCGTAGGTACTAACTAACCTTTTTAAAATAAATTGAATTGAAGTGTTGTCGCAAAAAAAAACGGATAATACTTAAACATTAATATTTTTTTCGATGAAAAAAATACAGATTTAATATTCTCTCTGATTTGACTTGTTGATTGATCAGTCATCAAAAGGATCAAAAGATTAAAATGATAATTCTACTTTTACTTGTGTTTTATTTTGTATTGAAAATATATCAATCACCTTTGTTCCGAGTATATGTTTGTAAATTTATAATAGCATAATGCAATGCAATCACTACTATATGTCTCTAGGGATAATGGGGATAACGTGAATTAATTTCAGGATGAACTCGGAAACTAGGAAGCTTACTAAACAGCACCCTGTTGCTTCGACAGTTTTAGGGATGCATTGGAGCTGGCCAGGTCATGCTGTTGATGCTTTCAAAGAGCATCAATATTATGTATTTTCTCTTACTTGTCGTGGGATTCAATTGTCATGAACGACCGTTGGGTACTATCAATAAGGTGTACAGTGTACACTGCGCATGATGCAACTAAATAATGTAGTTATATCATAGGAGAAAGCAAATCGGTTGACCTGTGACAAGAATTTTTTAAGCGCCGCATGTTGGTCATACACTTCAAATAGGGAAGCAGAGAGCATAAGACTTCGAGAGAGATTAAAAGAAGGAAGATGTTTAGATTATTTTATTAATATAATATTGAAGCAACGATTCTTCTACTGAAATTATGATCTCATGTGCTATTTTTAATTGATCATTTGAAATGAGAAATCATTTAAAACAACAAATTATTGATTGAAAGCCGTATCAAACGTAAAAAATGTATTTAAATGATGAATCGGATGTCATCGGTTAATTTTGGTAAAATTTGACATTTAACATTCTGCATTTCTGGGTAATAGAAAACCGTTGTCTAGCTATTGGATTGTTTCCATTTCCTTCTCGTGAATATTGTCTATGTTGTAAAATATGATGTTTTATCATACATAATTAAAACAATATTTCAGTAATTCACTTTAATCAACTTTGCGTATTGTACTTCGACCGCTGTAATGGATGCTTTTAATGCGGCTGACTAGTAAAATAAATGGAATTTTAAGCAAAACTATTTGAGTTTATGTGATATTTAAATACCAACATCTGATGTTTACTTTACCAGTTTATTCTAATTACATTAAAAAAATAGGAAAATATTTCGTGCTACAAGAGTTATGTAATAAATTAAATTATTTTTTAATATTGCGCCACCGTCAGATATATAGTTTGATTTTTTCTTGTGTAACAAAATAATATGAATTTTCTTTGCTATTTATTTACCTCATGAGAAATTTTACCGCTGGGATGCGTATATATCGTAATTTAGATAAAAGGGCGTGTCCACACTTTTGTTCTGATCTCTTGCACTTTTTTTAAAAAATAAGTCACGACAAGTGTGCTTTGTGTGTTGTTTTATTGTGTTGTTATTCGTTGCTCTCCTCTCTTAGAAATGAATAAATGTGCAAGACATGCAACACTTCTACAATGTTTTCAGGCAGATCTTCAAGAATACAAAAATATAATACCGTCCCATCGTCAGACTCAAACTTTAGAAATTCAAATCCAATATAAGTGGAACACATTTACATGAAGGAAATGTAAAGAACTTTCTACGGAATTTTCATATCTTCAGTACAAGGCCACAGTAGCGACAATAAACAATAAAATTTTATTCGATGTTTATACATAATTCAAATGTGATTATTAATGCTTAATTTTATTTTTAATAGCAGCGTTGCGTGTTTTAATATGATTCTCATGAGTGCATTAGAAGGTTTCTTCAGCATGCAATTTATTTAAAAAAAACAATCTAGTTTATATTAACATCCTCAATAAGTTAAGTTCATGCACTGATAAAATTTTCATGTTTATGATAAAATAAGACAATTGTATAAATTCCGATCATTGAATCAACTGAAAGAAGCTGATATTATTGTACAAGTAAATGCATGTACATTTCTTATTTTTTTTATTTCATATTCATAATTGATTAATCAGAGAAAATATTTTTTTTATCCATGTCTGCTCCCAATGTGGTGCATATTGCCTCCTAATGGAGATATCTCAACAGAAGTTTTTCTAAGAGAACTGTTTATTTCACAATAGCTCAACCTCTTTTATTCAAAGAGAGTAGTAAAGATTGAAGGATAAGGCTAGGACAGGACTAGTGGTTAACTAATAGCTCTCACTACACATATTTTTTAAAAGATCGGAAGGGTGGTAGAGAATTTTTAGACATCACAAACACCCATGCCTCTGAAGAGATATCGATCGAATAATGCTGCCCGTACTGGGACTCTAACACGTAAACCCACAATGTTATAACCACTGCGCCTTAGGACCCTACATATAATATAAGAATTTTGTTAATGTTTTGATTTATTACAGACTGCAATTATATTTTTAAACTATTACTTTTAAATCTATCATACTCACAATACTATCAATAACATTAAAATAATAATTAGCGAGCCGTTATTTTGTTAAACATAGATGGGCTTTTCAATTTTGAACTATAAAGATCGCCAGTGCGATGGGAAGAGACTTATCTCATCATGTTTTGTGAGTATTTTAATAAAAACATTTCGCTTACCGGAATAAAAGTTGTGGCGAAAGCGATAATATAACACAAAAGAACCGAAGCAATAGCAACTCTGATTAAAGGCATACTACGTTATTAACAGGAAGTAGATTTTCATTTAAATGCAAATAAATAACTTCTTTGTTTTCTTTATCAGATAGAGCCACGCCGTAGTTGAATACAATCTAAAAACCCTTAAAACTGTCAGATACAGTATACAGATAAGTGATAATGACTCTTTGCTGCGTATTCCGAGTAAAAAATTCCTGAATGTTAAATAAGGGTCGTGACCTCATCTTTTTTCATTCTGACTCTCCAGACACCAGCCGATCTTTTGCGAGGTTAATGAATTTACATTTAAGTCAAAGTGAACCGAGAATTAATTAACACATAATAATTAGTACATAACATTTGTTTTATAAATTTTAATATATATGTATATATATATATATATATGACGAGACACTGCCTGAGAATCGTTTTAGACCCAGAGCAGTTCTGCTCGACGACGCTCAATTTAAGAACGAACTTAGCATCACGAATGATGTCAATCATGTCCACAATGATGTCTACTTATATTTATTGTTGATGATTTTTTAATTGTATGTTATAGGTGTTAAGCATTTTAATTTTGTGTAATTATAATGTAATTTGTAAATCCTTTTCATTGTTAGTAGTTGTTTACACCTTTTATTTCAATTTAACTTGTATAAATAGCACTGTTTATATATTTTTCTTATCAGTTGATAATGATCGCGATGAGCTAAGCCGGTCCTGATCAAATATTTTTTATGTGGAAAAATTACTAAAAATCTTTTATTATTTTTATTAAAAGCTAAATGTTTATACTAATTCGGTATTTTCAGCTTACATTCTTTTGATAGAATGAGTATTAAGTTTAATACATTGTGATTATCGAAAAAAAGCTGGTTTGAAAAAAACTGGGTTACGTTCTTTATCCTTTCCACAGTCGATATAATTCATAATGAGTCAATACTGTTAAAAGCGTAAGTAAACGTGGTTACTTATGATTTCGAATGGAATATTTTCAATGTTTGACGTTAAAAATATTTTGGAAGCCCTGTTTTCCGAATAAAAATTACATAAAAAAAAACTTTATTATTAACATATATTTTTTAATTTCATTTTGGGTACTCAGCGTTTTACCCGCAGCTACCTGCTTTCGCATGATAATCTTATGAAGGAGTGTATTCCGTAGGGCGTAAAACAACAACGTTACTCGTGCTCAAATTCTTTCTAGGGTTGTCCCGAGAAGAAATTTTGTAAATCTCGGAAGTGTTTAGAATGTATAAAATAAAATCAAATAATGTTGGAGTTTATATAGGTTGTAAATATACGAATTATTTTGACACTCTCTCGATTCGGAGGCCTCATTCTCATTCGCTTATGGGGTAATCCGCTTCTACTTTTTCACTCAAACGGTTCAATCGAAAGTATTTTTGAGTATAGTAAGAAATTCTAAGACAAATTTCAAATTGAAAAAATAGTTTGATTTATCGAATACAGATTTGGTAAACTTCGTTGTGAAATAAATAATATTATCATCCGTCCGAATCAAAAAGTTACACAAAAGTGTTAATAAATAATATTATCTCTGACACGATTGAAATTTCGATGAATTTTTAGAAATATATTAAACGTCCGGTGTTTCTATAGACAACAGAAAAAGTCTGTTTGAAACAATATGCCCGTATCGAGCACTCTATCAACATGTCACGGAATTGAATCGCGATGGCTTCGAGAATGATTAATCACGAGTATTGACAGTAGCTTTTAAATAGTGTGTCTGTAACATATGTAGTTTTTTCATTCTGATGACTGCTACGAGCCTACGCCCAGACTTCCATTACATTTTTTTCCTACTAGAAACAGACTCAACCATTTTCTGTAAATCTATACTATATAAAAAATATACAGTCAAATAAAAAATACTCTTACATTTTCAATTGACATTCGTCAATCAAGGCTAATGGTAGTATAAAAATAGATAGTTTTTCTACTGGTATATGCTTAGCATGTAGCCGTGTGACACCGTGGTTCTTTCATATGTATTATTTCATTTTTCAATTGGTTTGTGCTCTAACTAATGGACGTTGGTGATGTCTAAATGCTTCACAATTCTTCTGATCCTATAACGAGGCGCAACGATTACCTAACTTATATTTATATTACCCAATTAATATTTTACTTTTTCCCTGACGACTGTAGGACATTTCTTGTGTACATTCACTACTCTACCAGTCTAGATAAACATCATTTGTTTAACTTTAAGTATCCTATGTACTATGCATTGTTCATTTCATAACAAAAAATGGCAATTTCTTCATGAATTTATTATATTTAATCTATGGTCAGATTATTGACTTGAAACCATTTTTTTCAATATAACTATCTCGCTTATAGATATTTCATATATTTTTTTTGATTCTAATAATTATTTTCAATACGCTGAATATTGAAAACACTTTTTTAAATTGGAATAAACAGCGAGAATATTTTTAAAATAATACTCGATGTGAGTTCCTGTAAAAAAAAGATATCACATGATCTCATGACCAAAACCATAAGATTGTACTATAATTCATTTCCTTAAACGCTAGCTCACTTAACATTGATTTTGTAATAAAAAAGTAGTAAAAACTATATTGATAAAATAATAAATAAGCAACAAGCACATCAAATGTCTCTGGAAATAATTCTGGGTATTAATCAATATTATAATATTAATTTTATTTGACATATTACATAACTAAAATCATTGATTTTATCTTAGGTATTATATATATGGAAGATGATATAAAACATAATTGCGGTATATCTGTGAACATAATCAAAATCTAGATCTACAACGGTGGCTGGTTACGCGTGAAACATGACAAGTTAAAACCGCTACGCCACCGTGCTACGCCGCTCTACGCCAGCCTACATTTAAATTCTCGTAACAGTTATCTCTCGAACACAGTCTACCCGTGTAGAACCACACGCGTCTTCTACTTGGGAAAACTTCACTCCTTTTCTGTGTTCCTTACCTTTCTTACTAATTGTTAGTTGTGCTTACATTATGTCGTATTAATTGGTTTTATTATGATAGCATAATTAAAAACTTAATGTTAACCAACATCATTAATCAAAAATTATCTCTACTGATGAAAGAAAGGTCTTTTACTATAATACATTTACATAAATTAATATAGACTTTATCATTGAGTCAATTATTTATTATCTTACATATAAATTTTGGGCATTTTGCAGGAAAGCGAAACTGAAATGAAAAACTTGCTCTTATGGAAAGTTCTTAGATATTAACAAAAACTTTCATATAAATCAGTATTAACTAAAACAAAAAGCAATTACTACTTCATTGGTTGTAATGGTAATATATTATTTTAATTTGTCGATAGATAGCTCAATTGGCATTTAAAAATAGTTTTAAACCACATTAATTAAAAATTTCAACAATTTCAGATTAAGACTGATGGTTGAGTGGACAAAATGAGAAGAAATTTACCATATTTAAACGAGAAGGAAAGAATAGAAAATATTTGTCAATATAACATAACATTCAGTACTTTTTGATAAAAGTCAGAATTGTCAATCACTTTTGATAAACAAGAAAATATTAATTACCATATCAGATCAATCATGGATATTTGAGGGAATCGAAAGCAAGACATTACTAATTAATTTAATTTACGTGTGTAGAATATTTAATTCACAGTAGAATACTTTGATTCACAACTAATTCGTCAAATGTCTTAACAATATGTACAATATATACTTCAAACAATATGTAACGTAACTTTTTGTAATCAACAAAACGTTAAGAATAAAGAATCTGGATCTTTTCCAAAGGGTTTTTCAAAAAAAATGATTTTCTATGGTACAAAAACAGATTTGCTACTGAAACGACAGCTCACAAGCTGAAGAATTTTGATTCTACGATTCGGCATCCATAGATTCAAAAACTTTTGATTGAAATTGAAATTGCCACCTTTGCTCCTCTCCTCCTCTTTTTAAATCATAATATTTAAAAAAAAAACATGTTTGGAAGTTACAAGCAACAAAACACAGATTCCAAAATTAACAGGTTTTATTTTTTATTAAGTTTGTGAAATTTTCACTGAAATCACAATATCTTATCAACTTACCAAATTTTAAAAATTGCCATTCATCTAACAAAAATTAAGCATAAAAATCCATTCATAAAATCAGTTTTTACAGTCTTTAAAATACATATCTGACCAGCATCATGACATGTTAGGTCAAAATATAGTTACGATTTATCAACTTCTCAATCAATTTCAATCCCTTCGCTATTTCTTTTAAAGCTCTTATATGTAGAGTATATAAATTTATATTCGCAACCATTATTTTAAAAGGCTTGGCAGTTAATTATTTTGTATACCCGACGAAAAAGATTTTTTCCGTATATAAATTATGTAGTTTTTAAAGCGTATAGCATATATGTTTTTCTTCCATTTATTTTCTTTCGTCTATTTTCATCTGGTAAACGTTTGGTTTTTCCTTTACTATATTCTGTGAATCAGCATATATTATATATCAAAACGAATACCTGACTCAATGCAAACGCTTTTGCTAAGTTTTAAAACAAACAATGATGCATAATGAAGGTATGCGTGGTTTTGAGGCGAAACATCGAGCTTTGGGGAATTATTTCAAACAAACATAGGTGAGATAAAACAAATGTGGAGACCGTTAGGAATGTACCTACACACATCTGGTTCTCGTTTTGCCGTTAGGAGAACTTGTTCTATAGTATACAACGATTAATGTAACTTGTACTACATAATAATATTATTAATGGTCGTATGGTTTGTTATTTTTAAAACATTTACTGTAAACGTTAATTACAAGCCAATTGCTGTCTCTCTACTCACACTTTTCAAGAAAAATAGAGTGAATTGGGACGGATAATAAAACCAAGTTATTTAGAAATGTATATAGTCCATTTGGAGATTACTTTTGCGTATAAAATTTATTATCAAATAAGACAAAATACTTAGAGAATAGCTAATTTGTTGCGAAGATCGACAATACCTCCTAATACTTTACCACAACTCATATCATAAAATAGAGTTTGTTATATGAATAAAAAAATAAACGTTGTTATGGGATTGTATAACGATAGTTTTGAGTTAAAATATTGTTTCTTCATAAACGATAATATTGAGAAAACTGATATTGAAAATTTTGCAAATCTCATTGAAATTGCAAGATAAATCTATTTTTTATCAGGGTGGAAGAGAAAACATTGTTTCAGTTGTATATACAATAATTTGGTCTTTGACGTTCGTTTAGTATAAAGATATAATAAATGTTGTTAAGGAGGTGCAACATTTTCTCCCATAAAAAATATAGACGGATTGACAATATTTTGGAATATTTAATTCTATTGTCATATAATCGTTGAAATATTAGGGTTGGAGATAAAATATTTTAACACCTACAAATATAGGCTATTTTTAGTATATTTCAGTATTTGACGACTAAAATCGGAGATACTATATTATAGCTCTAAGCCAAGGGTCGGCAACCTTTTATTGTATAAGTGCCAAATATTTTTCGTGGGATTAGTGCAGGCCGCACTTGGGTCATATGTCATTACACTGTAATGACATGTGTAGACATTTTTTTTAATCTGGAGAACCTTGCGGGCCGCAGGTTGCCAACCCCTGCTCTAAACCATCGATTATACCATATATAATAATCTCTACAGATGACTTTTTAATATTGAAAAATATTTAATACCGAGCTAAAACTAAAATTTAAAATAAATATTCCTCCTAGAGTTGCTCCTGAGACCATCCACTTCTGATGAATTTTCCTAGCAGACTTCTTTAACGAAAGCTGGTTGTTAGTCTGTCGCTCAGTCTCTCTTAAGAAATGAAGGAAAAAGAAGTAAGCTAATTGCATTCTATGCATCACGTTTTTAGGATTGGTCAGGGGCTGGGTGGGAAGGCTTAAAACATCACGTACATCCATGTCTGTTTATACAAATCTCTTGGATTAAAAAGCAAAGTATCAATTTTTACATTTCGTCATTCGAATTTGTAATTTTGCAGCTACATGACCGTCTGATGGGCATTTTCTTTTAAAGTATTTATGTTAAAAAATATATCTCACATTTTGTTAATAGAGCAGAAAAGAGCTTGAGGGAATACAAGTCTAGTCATGTGGTATGTAAACTGAATGCAAATTTGTTTCGTGTTTTTTTTTTCATTTTTATATGACACGTAATACAAACTTTTTGATCGTAGTTTATGTTTGTGCGGTTTTTGTAAAATATTCTTTTATCCGTGTAGTCTTTTTTATATTTCAAATGTAGACTTTATTCCGAATACGTTTTATTGATACGTAGTCACCTATTGCAAGCAACATTTTTGTATTTCTGATTAAATTTTTGCAAACTAGAATAAAGACTTACTCTTGGAGAAAAAATCAGGAAACCATTGGGTTTGTGCTTGATGAGGGCAAGATCCGCTGTGGGTTTTGTAGCAATGACGGTGATCATTTAACTTTGTCATATCAAACATACAGTTAAAACATTAAACTTTATTATTCTATCTGTGTAACTCAATGTGAAAATAATTGTTTTGTTTATCTAACTTTATTTATTTTTAAAATTTAGCCTTTTTTATTTTCATTATTAAACCAAACCAAAAATAATGATTTTCTGAATGGTGGAGAGATGTAGAGGATTTAATCGTCACATTAATAATTACTTTTGAAATTATTTAGAAAAAATTGTATTATGGGAATTTGTATCTTCCGTTTTGGTTCAAAGGATAATTGGAAAAAAAATATTTAACCATGTAAAACGTAGCATGATATTTATTAAATTTACCTTTGTATATACAAAAAATAGAGTTTTATTAAATTCCGATAGCTAATGTTCATTAATTAATTTTGTCATTTTTGTGGAAACATGGAAACAAATGTGTTGATTTTGATATTAATGAAAAATCTTAAACGTTTCATTAAAAGTCTTGTAAAGAATTTGTGTTTAATAATAATGATTTAACCATAATACTACAGGTTTTTTTTTATTTCAAATTTAATTTTCTCAGTAACAGTTTTTAATTCGGCAAATGAAAGTCAAAATTACTTCGAATAACTAATTGCAACGGTGAAATACATTCTAGGAAAAAAGTTTCATCATCAATTTGATTAAATCTCTTTTCACATTTTTTTTAACAATAACAAAACCAATTATGCAGTATGATTTTTAAATTTTACATCACTGATTCATTCAATACAAACATATTGAAACTTTTTTTATGTAAATACCTACTGAACGGCAATTGTGTGCATACGCTTTTCGTAACCTGGTGTTAAGTTTTGTGTTGATGTTTAATTAAAAACTTATTTGTTGTTCCATTGTAACTAACAGGCAGTAAGCTCTATTACGGTTTCCACGAATACGAAAGCTCCCTAGACTTAAAGTTTGTTTCTGGTAAATTATTTAAATACTCGGAAAGTTCTGTATGTGATGACACATAATATGTGTGATTTCTGAGAAGAATTACGTTTCGAAATTCTAGAAAGTTTGCATGCTTTATGAATACTTTTGGTATATTAGGTTTAAAAATATCGACTATATTTATTTATTTTAAATTATGAGCTGCAATTTTCAAACTCATTTTTTTAATTAATATGACTTAACTTGTGTTGATTATGTAATATCAAAAAATGATATATTACTCATTCACCAAGCCAACAAATTTACTGATTCTCTATAGTTGGAAACTATTTCGTTCGCATAAATTAAATTAAATTAATAAGTAAATAAAAAACGAAATAAGAATTGCCGTATTTTTCGTTTTGATGAAAAAATATCTTTCGTTTAGCGTAGATGCTATCCAGTATCAACATTAAGGGATACATATAGAATAATTTCAATGATACAGTAATAACAAAAATACTTTTAAAAATAATGAATGGAAATGGAAAAGATAATAACCATAGAAAATACCTTATTAATGTTATGTCATTATCATTAAAGCTCCACAAACCTCTAAATTAAACAGATTTGTATTTTTTTTTCTTCTCTTGTCTGTAAGTGAAGTTTTCATTATAACACTCCTTTCTTCTTCTTCTTCTTTGGCCATGTTCGTTCCCTATGTGGAGCATATGGCCGCCACGTGGCACCTCCATGTTTCCCTGTCTCCTGCCAATTGCTTTGCTTCCTCCCATGACGTGCCAGCATCCCTCAGTTCCGCCGAGTACATCCTATGGATAGTACCCGACTGACGTCCGGGACGCCGGAATCCCACCGGTCGAAAGAAAAGGCAGGCTAGATTGAGGCTTTCCGGAGGCATCCGCAGCACGTGACCCAGCCAGTTCCAACGTCTCTCCATAACCACTGACGTGACAGGACGCTGTCTTGCACGCTCCCTTATCTCTGAAAATCCTCACAAAATCAAACCACCTAACCCCCATTATCCGACGCAAGCATCTGTTCTCGAAGCTCAGTATACGATTTTTCTGAGTTTTCGTCAGGTGCCATGATTCGCAACCGTAAAGCAGTACCGGCAGAATGCAAGCGTTGAATAAGTGGCATTTTTTATTGTTTTAATCGAGTACAGCTGTGTGTCCCAGACAGTCCGCATTGAGTTGAATGTTGCTCCAGCCATTCCTATACGAATGGCGAGCTCCTTTTTTGTACTACCGTCTTCGGGTCACTCCTTTGGTTTATTTAATTTTTGTGCATTTGATTAACATTCTCAACTTATTTCCTCTTCAACTGCGCAGCATATTCAATTTATTATGATACTTAAGTATGACTTCAATTTCGCTTTCAGTTGTGTATCAATCATAAAATATTCAACAACATTTTAAGCGAGATAGTATAAATAACTCATTGAAAGCTTTGTTTATATAACTTCCACTAATTAAATAAATATATAAAATCATATATTAACAATTTTTTTTTTTTTTTTACATATTGTACCATTTTATTTATGTATATTTTATTAGATAAGGATCAGAAACATTTCCAACTGATAAAAATTACAATGAATGCATTTGAACAGTTCTGATCATTTCATAAAATTGTGGAATTCAAAAAAAATGCGTTCCCACTAAAAATATTAAATCAAATTCGTATTTACTTGTGAATGAGTTTTTTTTTACAGAGAAGTGCTGCTTACTTTTGAAAAAATACGTTTTTAAGCTCTCGAAGTAGAAATTATGTCTGTGAATAAATTCTTTGGTAATTACAAAGCGTGTTTTCTCCTCCATTTAACAAATGTCTACGAAAACTTCCGAGACGTGATGCTTGGTATGAAAATTATCATACGTATCCAGTAAAACTTTGATATCAGTTATGTAAACAGCTGTAATAGTATATCTCCCTGCTGAATACATACTTTATATAGCTCGTCAGAAAACATGAACGTTTATTAAAATGCAAATCCGCATCATTTTTCACATTAACATTTTAATGCTCTTGTTTTTCTTTCAAGTTCCTACGATTCCTGAAAATTAAGCTCGGAGAGATTATAAAAGTTATGCAAATGTGTGCTGCCAGTATAAAAAAATATTTTTCGTACTTTTGTTTAGCATACAGTATTATGTGCATAGCATAATTTTATACATGCTTCGTGTTCTTTATTATTTTTTTTTCTCTGGAAGTTGAGAATTATTACAAATATTTTCGTCATTAAAAAAGCTACAACTCCAAATAGTAATTTGTTTTTTAATGCGTAAGCTTAATTCAAGAAAATAATACTATGTTGGGTACCGTACGAGAGTTTCGATTCAATAGACAATAAAGCAAAGCAAGCGAACACTTTTTTACAACCATACAAAATAAAATAATCTTCTTAAGGGTAGCATTAGGTGAAAAAAAGGGTTCTTTAACACCACTTAAGATACGTTCCCTCCCTGATGTAAAAATTGGGTTATGTTGTTATATATATGTGTAGGTTTCCCTAGTGATTTGCGAATGTTATGGACTATAATATTAGTGAGGTAGATATTATAATATGTTTATTTTTGTACGATTTATTATGAAAAGGTTTTTGGAATAGATATACTTAAAATACAAACACAAAAAGTCATTTTGAAAAGTGAGATTTGGCGCTTTTGATAAGCCAATCTGAAAGTGATTTTAGCAATTGTTATCATGGGTAAATCTATAAAGCATTATTTAACATCCAATAATAATGCCATAGTATTATGAAATGCTTGTTTGTCACCACTGATCCCTAGCGGCGGCTTTGTTCTTGAGTCGTCGTCTCACACTTTACGTAATTTAACCCCTCGACCCCCGACAAAGGATAGGCCCCCGCCGAGGTGAGAGGGGTGCGAGAATATGTTTTCTTCTTGTTGTGTCAACGTGAAAATTATACTACGGCCATCTCGTAAAACATAGCGAGACGCTTTAAGTTGTCTTTGTCAAGAAAATGGTATACCTGGCATAGTGATCAAATGGAAATGTGGCATAGCATTTTGAAATATTATACCATCAACAAATCATGACTTTATTGAAGTATACTAGTTTAAATAGTTTAAAATAATCAAGATTAATATCTGTTTTCAGATATTGAACTTTTCTAGGTTAATTATTTAAACATTTTTATCATATAACTGTGTTGGTAGCTCATATTATAGTTTATTTAACTGGTTTTATACTAACTATATTAAATATATTATTTTTAAACAGACGCCTATTGACATAACAAAGTTTTTTTTATTTATATTATATATAATTGTCGTCGATTTATTAAATCAATGAGAAAACATACATGTTTGATGCGTAGTTAAACTCTTCCATATCAATTTGACCATGCAATTTTAACTGCAATTAAAACTTATTTTTTTCTCAATCTTGCCTTCATTTTCTTATTTATTCAATATAACATCTCATTACCACAATATCGTATTAATATCTTAACTAGTATTGAACTTAATAATTCACTTTATTGTTATATTAAATAAATTATAATATAAATGTTTATTTTTTTAATAAAAAAAAATCACCTTTTCTCTCATCATTTGTATCAGTACTATTTACTATTTTTACTATTTACAACGCTGGTTTTGGCTACGATTAAAATAAACAACTATGTGACAAATATTAAATAATATTTTTACTCAAAAATAAGTAAAGATAAATGTCTTATTTGTTTTTATCTTTTTTTCAGGTATTAAGAACTTCCATTTTTGCATAATTACGTACAACCCAATTATTTCGCGATGACACCAGCATATTGCGTAAGTTAATGAACATCCAAATGTAATCTTTTGAAATCTCCACTAACGTAAAAGAGCGTAAATGTTTGTAGATTGGTAAATTATACAATGGGCTTAACATTGGCCGCGAAGTGTTAATGGAGACCCGAGCCCCCAGGTTTACCCGAACCAGGGGTTTTCAAAATCATCAAACGCTTACTTACCTAGCGATATTACCCAGTTACTAATACCCTAAAATCGTGCAGAAACTTGGAAGAAAATTACACAATATTACGGTTGTATCAACGTACCAAATTTTTGGTCATGCTATCATTTTACCAAACATAAATATTATAATATTTTGCTTTAGGTTTTGTGACTATTTCATTTAGGTATAAAACATTTTTACCAACACTAATTTCTTATTCCAAAGTTCATTAAATGTTATGGTACCAATAAACTTTTAACGATCTCGATAAACCAACAATACCTAACTTATTATATTTAACAATCGCTTGCATTTTAGACATGTATCAACCAAAGTATTTTTGAGAAGACCTCTTTAGTTATTATGTTTGAGTAATCGATACTTCTCATTTCAAATTGTATAAAATGCATTAGTTATTAAAGATAATTATGTTTTATCGTGGCAATATCGAATGAATGAATTTGTTATTATAATTTATTCCGTTGCAAAAAAAAACTTTTCCCATAAACGATTCTGAAAATAAAAACCATTTTGAAGAAGAGTAAAAGAAATTAGCATAAACAAATTTATTATTTTATAATAAAATTATCTTTCGCCTCATTTGACTTGTGGATTGTTTTAAAGTAAATAATTATTCAAACTAGTGTTTAAAATACTTTTGATAATAAAATATAATAAGACAATTTATAAGTGGTCCATTTTCAAAGGTTTATGTATTTTTTTGCTTTTCAGATTTGGCGGACTTAACTTTAAAATCAACATTAAATGTCTAGATGCAAAACTTATCTCCATTTCACTTTTGAAGATATAAAATATGATAATCGCTTTTAATATATGCTACTGTATAGTAACATTTTCATTTCTTTACGGCAGTTTAAATTAATTTTATATGTGAACACTTTTACAGAATGTTTCGCTTTTTACGGCTAGTACTAACATTAGAGTTAGTTTTTTACATTTTACAATTAATTTTTCTCAATTTTTAATTGTACACATGTGAAAAAGCTACCTACTAATGGTTGATGATCTCTGCTGAACCGGAATGTAGAAACTTGACTGTCAAAGTGGCGCACAACTAACACAGGGACACCTTTGAATATTTATGAGGGAAAAGGATAGATTACCACTCTGCCCAGCAAACTCTTAGATCTATTATAATCATCAAGTTTGTCTTGTCACACAAACAGATAATCCCGCAATTTAGTTGCGAGAATGCAGCCTACAAAGCTAAATTCATTCAAGAACTACCTGGCTATCTGCTACATAATTCATCGTCTATACATATAAATGAATCCACTTTTTAAGGTTTTTTGTAGTGAAGCGAAAATTTCGTTCACCCAAAAGACCGATAACGATTTCAAACAGTTGAGCATACGCATTTGTTTTCTTTTGGGTAAGAATAAACCATTGCTTTCTCACGAATATAAAGTAATTCGTTATAGATACGAAGCGCATCGTGAGACATCAGCCTTATATCTTTAAAATACACGTGAGAATGTTTTATGGAAACCAATTTTTCACTATGTTTATTTAAGTTCTATGAATACCTTATTTAAAGTTTTACCGATTTAAATAAGTAGACAGAAAAGTCAAAACATTTTCTGTTCTTAAAATATTATATTTATTTAAAAATTAAAACTAAAAACGTATTTTTTTAGAAGCTTTGTATATACTTGCCTCTATTTTTCTCTGTATATAAAACAGTAAAGGTATGTGAAGTTTCTGAGCTCTCAGACGTTGATATATTCATAAATATTTAATATTATTTTTATATTTCTCATTCAATGTTTGCTGACATTTCAAGTAACGATACAAATTTAGTGTTTAATATGATAATTTCGCTTATACAATACTATCGCAACGGCCAGGCAAAACATAATTACGATTATAAATGATACATATAATATTTTATGTAATCTTATGAGAGGTATCACGATAAACCTTTTTTATTAAATACCAAAACGTACAGGCGTAGTAATTATTTTCAGCTTTGGTCCCGAACAAAGATTATCTTTACAATTTTTTCAAATAAGGCCTTTCAAAATTGGATTTTTTTTTCATTAAAACAGCAGATGGTCTCAAATCTCCTATTCAATTCTTTTCACTGGAAGTCTCGATAATGGGAATTGAATCGTGCTTAATGAGCCAGCGAGTGGAACGAGTCGAAAATTCTCCCTTTTCGAATGCTCGCCGTTTGCTGGGAAGAGCGGCGCAAGTGTTACATTGACTAGACTTAATAAAAGAATAATTCAATATGCATTAAGACGGAAGAAAAAATGATTTCATTTTTATTTTTATTCAAAAAACTAATAGAGAAATATTTGTAGAGCTAAATACTTTGCAATTTTCTACCTTATAACAATGGAGCTCTACCAAGTAAATGCCAATTCAATCAATAAAGAGCACTAGCTTATTAAACGCTATAGGAACAAAATTTCGATCATGCCGATCAAATGTCACGTTTACTTCTGTGAGATAATTTCAATTTCTGATAGCAAATTTATACCCCTGTTTCAATTTGATTTGCAAGGATACGTCACTATATTCACATAATATGAGCCCTGAAGAAGTGACGTGAGCCAAGTAGTAAAATGGTAAAACCATTATATTGAAGTAAAATCACAACGTTACTTGGTGTCTTGGTAGATTGCATATTTTTATTTTAGGGAGAGAACACCATTCCGGTGTGTATTTACTGAGCACATTTCACTTACACGATATATTAAAACATGTAAAATAGTATAACGTACCCAACCAAATACCACTTGGCTCACTCCACCTCTCTTGAGCTAATACTATCAGTTTAATGTGAGGTGATACGCCATGATTTCACAGTGCTCTACAGCTGGTATTTAATTATCAAGATACTTTCTTAGACAATTCATTTTGCTTTGTACTTTGAATCACTCGCAATGATTTCAAAAGACGTTTCGATCAATAATTTTACGTTTCCTATGGACGCTACGTTCTCACATAATATACCAATCCTTATTTTGAAATCGAAACGTTTTTTTAATTTATTACATATTAAAACAAAAGAATTTTAAGATTTTTTAAATTAATGAAAAAAAAAGATTACACAATAGAAGATATCAATATTTTGTCATTTGGATTTATTTTTCAAATATGCAGTTTTTTTTAATAATCCAAAATTCGCGAATAAAATAATTTGCATTTCATCTACCAGTGTAATGTTTTATTTTTAATTCAAATGCTCTCTGACAAAAATAAGCAAACAAGACAATCAACGCAAAATTCATTTCTCTCGCTGGTGATTTTAAAAATATTCAAATTCAGGCCCTTTTTCTAAATTATTTTTTTTCATATTGCATAGCGTAAACCGCCGGCCGAGTGAAGGGAGGGATAAAATCTTTTTGAGCCGGGCAAAAGAGAACAGAAAAAGGAGGGAAAAACTTTTCTAAAAGGCTTGAAGGATCCTCAGTCTGTAATCATATTTGGACAAGGCGGTCGCTTCAAAAAAGATTTTCCATTTTTCATGTGTGGCATGTGAATATAAAACACACATACTTTAAATATGTATTTCGTTTTATAATGTATTATATTAACCATTTTTACATCAAATCGCGCATTATCATATAAAATTGAAGTCGAATAGAACGTATATTCACTTTTTCAACATTTTCGTTGATTTTATGGACTCTGTAATAAGAGCAGGTCACTCGGTTCAAACTTTGTATTGACAAATTAATGATAAAGGAATTAAACATATACATTTATTACATATATTACATTTCTTCCAATGTAAATAAGAATTTTCACGTCCAATAAGAACATTTTTTTAATTCCCTTCTATTCATATTTCGGCAATATTTTCTAAAAAAAAATGAAGCTGTGTAAGGTTATATAAAAATAAGTCTGATTAAAATATTTATTACGTTTAAGATAACGACCAAACTTTTGGTTACCAAAGTCAAAGTAAACAATATAACATATTTTACACTGCCAAGGTTTCATTATATATATAATAAATTCAATTTTATGGTGACTTCAATAAGTTTAATATTATATTGTTATATATATTTATGATGGTTTATGTAACCTAAATTGAATTTCAAGCTGATGGCAAATTAATAGACTTCTATATGGTTAATCTATACGGAAGTTTGCCAAGTTAAAATCAGTTGAATTTTAATATAAATTAATTTCCAACTGGCAATAGTCCAGTCAAAACAAGATTATCTCACAACAAAATTTATTTATAGATAATTTATTTCTTACGATAAATTCTAGAATTATTCTAAAAAGTCAAACTGGAAATTTGTCTTATTTCTTCTCTAAATATATATTTTTTTTAAATTGAACATATGGTGACCACTTGTAACTTATATTTATAATACAGTATATTGTAGCTAATAAATACGATAGAAGTATCACCAAAACTACTAATAATTTCTTAGTACAATATATTCTAATGCAAGAGGTCCAAGAAGCGTTGAATCTAAGAATCTATTTTTTTCTGCAGACGAAAAAAATTGCACGGAGATTCTGGAAAGTTCATTGACTTAACAAGCTTTTTTAAAATTTATACTTTGATTTGAAAAAAATGTATATTTTTTTTTAAAACCGGTTTTTTAAATGTTTAATTTTAATTGAAATTCTTAAAAATATATATCAAATATAAAAATACCGGTATTCTCTGATTTCTCCAGTAATGCAAATTCAATTGGCCGTATTGGTTGTTATTTTGATTGATATTTTTTATCTTTTACTGTAATACCGGTATTGTTTTTAAAAAATGATTTAGGAAATTTTCCGTTAAGGGATTTGAATCCGCAGCCGAATAAGGAAAACAATGAGAAAAGTTTGCATCGTTTAATAACTCTAAAAGACTGGTTTTTAAAATCATGTCCGACTATAATGAGCATATGTACTAATGGAGCAATATCTCTGCAGAAGATTGTCTACAAGAACTGCTTGTTACTCAGTAAAGATACACGGATACTACAAGTTGTTCGTTTTTGCTACGCTTTGATTAGTATCGGATTGGTAAAAAGTAATTTAAAACATTTATTGTTTTGGAAAGAAAACCATAAATCGATTGAAGCTCTATACTGGGATTATAAACCTGAAAGCATCACAACTGAAGTCAACGACGCTGATCACTCAACCACGGAGCTGGATTTTGAATAGATAAATAGAAACCAAACGAATACTATGTACATTTTAAGTAATAATGTCTAATTTCATATTATAAAAGGCACATCCACGATTTTAATCATATTTCTTACAACAACATCCTTTCACGATAATTAAAATGAAACTCTTTGAAATATTAGGTCAAAAAGATAGTTTGCATTTTGCAATTTATTTAGATGTTATAAAACCGGAATAAGTTATGTTCGTTTCTACAATATTACGATTCACAGAAATACGAGATTCAAAGAAATTATTACCGAAGAAAAGTTACAAATTTGAAAATATTTTCGATGGATTCGGCTGTCCCCTTGTGGAAGCTTTAAGTATAATATATAAAATATGATAGATTTGTTATTTCACGAGCTTTATAACAAATTGTAACGCGTGTTTCGTCTTTTTATGAAGTATTCTTAGAGAAACTGTCGTTTAACCTATTAACGAATAAGGTAAATATTTATTTTAACTCTTTGCTTGCAAATTACAAAACGTAATATAGGTTTTTTTTTCCTTTTTACTGGACGCACGGAATAGACTTAGCACAGCGATTTCCAACCTGACAGGCGGACAGGACAGGACTATTGCAAAGGGAGGCGCGAACAGTTAAAAATATGTATTTACCCTTTAAAAAATGTCTTTTTTATTATATAAAATAAAGTATAGGGAGTCGCGAAGATATTTTTATTTTCAAAGGGAGACGTAGTAACATAAATTTTGGAAACCACTGGCTTAGCACAAACAATAATATGACTAATTATTCTTAAAGAAGTGAAACGCGTGCTAACAATTTGTAACACAAATTTTTGAATAACAAAGTTATTAAATTTAATTATGTATCTTTGTATGAAAAAAAATATTTACTTCATGTCATCACTTTATATCAACTCTTCGAAAAATTTTACCACATACACCCACTCCAAAACATTAAAATTAAAATTGTATATTGACCTTCCCCAAACTTTAAGCCAAATTTATTTGTTATAACGAATAACAACCGAATAATGGAAAATTAATATCATACTTAGTACTAATACCAATAATAATAAATATGTCAGTGTTTTAAAAAAAAAAAGCTATACGAATAAAAATCGTCAAATCCTATAAACTAAATCATAATGAAAAATTCAATTAAATTATTTTGAAATGTATCGGGTAAAAGATGCAGTAAGCTTATACTTTGATATATCATTATAATGCAATGTAATATATTAATGACACCTTTTTATGAAACCAAACATCAGCTTGACCATGCCAAATTGACAGCTTTTATAATACCTTCTAGTACACTTCTATTTTATTTTAAATCAAATCGCTCAATTTTGGTGATTTGGGTCGTAAGTGCATTTTGAGTGCACGATACAAATGTACATGCCACATTTTCCTAGAATGGGCACGGCTTAGATGGTTGCACAACTCTCCAAGTTCGTTTCTGTTCCAGTTTGCGGTGAAACTTTACCCTCTGCTTACTAGAGAGGCTTAACCCAAGTTTGGAGTAGGTGCACTATGTTGAAGATATTTAATTTAAAAAAAACTATGTTTGCTAAATGTCAACAATGTATATAATTTGATGTGTTATTTTAATTTAATACTTCGTTCACTACCACATATTTTGTGGTACCCACTACTAACGACCCGGGTTTTGCTTTCGACATCTTCGGGCATTCAAGTGCATGTATGAACTTGAACTGACGCTTGGTAAATAAGTGTATCGTGTTAAAACCATTTATGACGATATGGTTTAATTTTTACTAATTTTGAATGATTCTAAATTAATTTTTATATTAGTATTAGTTTTGCACGTATTTATTAGAAAAGGAAAATCAATCACATAATCACGAATTTACCATTTTAAATCGATTACTTTCTTTCATTTTTTTAATTTGAGATGGACTATTGCTTTATGAAATGTGTTTACTTTGGTGACATATTATTTATTGCAAAACAATATAACGTGCTGGTCATAATTTTACATATTCTTTCACGAATTTGCATTGCTAATTAGATTTGAGACTAATAAACCTTTCCCTTATTAAGTTAATACAATTTTTATTCCAATTTATCGACGATTCGTTTATTTTCTCATTAATGTTTATAAAGCAGTAAAAAATGAACTTTACAAACTGGATCCTCATCTTAATTTTAAAATGATTTATTTATTTTATTTTTACTTTTACTTATCCAGTTGTTAAAAAAAATTATAAAAACTATTTCTAAATAAAATGATATCAACCAGAATTCAGTAGCTTGCCTTTCTTGATTCAGAGCTTGGAGAAAGAAGGACAACGAAACCAATTTCATTTATTCAAGTCAACTGTGCAAATTTCATATAAGGAAGACTCATCGTATGAAAGCTTTTGTGTGACGGACAAATACGAGTATTGTCTATGTTGTAGTTAAATTGCTTAATTTATTTTGTGAAAACGAACTATCATTAGGTTTTTCATTTCATTTTAAATTATGGATTGTGTATAAAACAAAATACTTAACCTATAACAATATATTTTTTGTTTAATTACAAATAACCACGCGATGTGAAATAATAATATAGTTTATTATAATCAATTCAACCTTTGATTCTGTAATTTATTTTTAACGTTCAATTATAGTATTCGCAAACTGTATTTTTTATTATGTAAATATTATAGCTTACTCAATAATGTTTTTATCAGCAATAAAAAAATACTTTATTTATATTGAGAAATAAATTACTTAACTAGGTATCTTATAAGTCAAATATTTTTCTTACTTAAATCTTGCGGTGTTCCTTGTATTATTCAAGTAATATTTTAATTTATGATAAACTTACCCAATTTGACGTAAAAAGATTGATTTTGCATACCGAAACATGTATGTATTTTGTAATTGATGTATTGTTATGTATTCTGACATAGACGTATGTGTTTGATGTTTTTATAATTTTTCATAGTCACAATACCATTCAACAAAAAAAAAGATAAATCAAATAACTAAATACTAGAATATTTCTAGCTACATCCTTAAATTATTGCCCATTCGGAAGAGATGCTGAGTGACCAACCATTTTTTGTTTGAGCATGCTCCACTTTTAGCGCAGATATAATTTTTAAAATTACAAAAATTTTGGAACTTAGCAGCTGGCGTAATTATGAATATTTAAATATTTGTAACTTTTAAAAAAATGCTTTAATCAATGGTAAAAGTGTGTTGAAATAACTCAAGTAGTAACATGCATAATCATCTCCTGGACGATTTGTCAATGTTCTTAATGACTCTTTATTTTTCTCATCTGTATTAAAAAACTTTTTCCGTTTGGTTTTTTTTTTTTTGTTCCACTCTTAATATTTTAAATACCATGGCAATACAAACAATGTAATAATTAAACGGTCTACTGCAAAAACCAATCAGCAATATCGTCAAATTGCTAGCGAACTGCAAATTTAAAAAAAAATGATGACTTAATCAAGCTTTTCAAAAACACCATGGCATTACATGGCTCCTCGCAATATTCCCAACTTAAAAGCAGTTTTCCAAGGCTTTCATGGCTCTAAGTAATTGATGTATATAAACACAGCGTTATTAAAACGCGCTTTTTGAGTATTATATCATCTGCCACATGGAAATAGCAGGTAGGTCCATAAACCCTCATTAGCAAACAAAATGTGAAAAAAAATTCAAATTTAATCATCTTTTATTTACGTATTTTATTCAACAAGGTATTCAATTCCCTACAAAAAATCTAGAAGCTTGCTTATTATGATTAAATGTTCAAAATTTGATGTTCTAAATATGGTTAAGATTATAATAGCACTAATCACCTCTCTTCAAGCCAAGTCGAAAGCTTACTTTAGCAAAAATTACTTAAAAATGTTTGAAAAAGTTGGTTTGAGCTAGTATATATACTATTACGAAAAAGAGCGGTGCACTGAAATCGCTTTAAAAATATTTTAAAAATATTTGCTTTTATTTCACTATGTGTCATTAATGCAATCTTATTTTACCCGCATCTGCATTATTTATTTAATGCCAATTTATTTAATCCTACTAGCAAAACATGATGCCTGCAAAAAAGACTCTCAGTTTTCTGGTGATGATGAAAACAATAAGAAAAACCTCTTACGAATATCGATTGACGGTTTTCAGTCGAATAAAAAAATCATAATATGATATAAAATTTAAACAGCTTACTTTAACTTTCCTAGTTCCTTTCGATGAAACAAAATAAATTAAACGATATTTTACCACAAACTAAAACGTATCCACATAATCTTCAGTCTTTTTTTCTGTTTATTAAAGTGTTCATTATCTTACAAACTAACTTCAGTGTTTCTCACAAAAGAATTTTCATTTCAATAATTTATTTTCAAAAAATGGATGTGAATGTTTTTTTCCGACCACAATAACATTATTTTCTTCAGTGCCGTGGAACAAACAACACTTTACTTCCTGTTAACGAGGTTTGCTTATTTGCCCGCGGACTTCAAAATTTTCCCTGCAGTTAACCGTTAACTGAATGTTTTACATTTTGTTTACAGCCGTAGCATTAAATTTTATGCAGTCAATTAAATCGTTATCTTAAGTGATGAAATGTTCTGATTTCTTAGCGAATTAATGGTTTTAACAACATTGAGAGTACGTTAAACAATAAAGATAATGTAATGGTTGTAAATTTGTGGCAATAAAACATAACAAATGTTTTCGTAGAAACTATCTAATCATTTTGTGTTTTTAAATATCATTGTGAAGTTAATCATAAAAATAGTGGTACTCCGACATTAGCGCACAGTACAACCCTCCATATAAGAGTGCTGACACTTACGCACAATATACATATGTTGTAGTGTGGACTGCTCATTTAAAGGAATCTACTCACTTAAGATAATTTTTCTGCTATAAATACATTTTATTTACAATTAAAGACATTTTGTTGCTGTTGTTTTTTTTATTATTATTGGATTCTTTTTTATCGTTCTTTTTCTTATTTTTATTTCAAGCTTTTAAAATAATATATCTCTTTATTATTTTCTTTTCATTAAAATTTAAAAAGTACATATTGGTATTACACGCAAACGTCGGTAAGCTAATATGCCTGCGAGATATTGTCGAAATTAGTATTGTAGAAAACAGAGCCGTTCATTAATTCAGTATGAAATTAAAAAGATTATTCCGGAGTGTCTCGTTTGACGAGATTATCAGTATGTAGCAGTCAGCGTACTTCAAGATGCTTTTTACAAAAAATATTTGGTATCACAGGTAATGATTGACGCCAAATATTTTTAAGTTGAACGAGAAAAACTCGATGAGAATTTTATTGTAAGTCACTCGAGATCAACTCGAGGTAAATTGACATCACAAACACCCACATACCCAGGTCAAATATTAAATTGAAAAATCTATATTTGATATTGACCTTATCGGGAATCTTACCCAGATCCACCTAGTCGGCAGAGCAAGCTCTAACCAACTAGACCACATCATTAGTTCACGTTGATGATATTTGTTCTTAAGCATTCTCGTAAGTAATGCTAAAATATTCCTTTATCACGAATTGCTATAAATCTGTTGTGATATGCTAGTAAAGATTATTTAAATTTATTTTCACGACATTATTACTACTTCGTAGTTAGATTATCAAAATTGGATGTAAGACTATATCCAATTCGTACCTATACTATGAACGCATTATCAATCCTAATAGTCCAAAATGAAGCTTATGTTCTGAAATTGTGTGGGCTCTGTAATTTTAACATTTAAAATAATGTCCGAGATGACAGCTAATCGCTTTCCCGCCAAGCGGAAGTGACATCACTGCCGTTTCGCAAGACCTGCTTGAATTCTGAAAACGCGGCAGCACCGTAGCCGATGGTAATGCAGGAAGCTGCCGCTCCGCAGCGTAATGACATTTGGCGGCGAGGATCATTTGTGACTTTCCCGCGGGAACAATATTATGCTCATCGATTCTAAATGACTGCGGCGTCCTCTGGTAGCCATTTTGGTGACATTTGCGTCTTGGCGTGATGTCGGCGAGCAAATAAAAAATAAAATTCCGCGGAAAAATCGTCGAATGAAAACTGCGTAGACTTTTTTTTAGAAAATCCTAGCATTCAGTAGATAAAAATCCTAGTTTTCAGTAGACAAAATCTGACGTGGATTTGGGTTTATGAGATTGTCTGTATCTTTTGCAAAATTTCCGGATTTACTTACCTCTCTAAAAAAATTGTTATAGAAAGAAGACTTAATATGTTTGTGTATCGTCAATTTAATGGCAATATCTTATCTAAAGGAAGTACCATTTTTAGCCGTTAAAAATAACGTAGTTTTCAATTATAATTAAGATTAAGATAATTGAAGTTACTCATTTATATCTAACATTCAGTAGAGAAAAATTATGACTAAAAACTTGTTTGAAAATACAAAAATGATTTCCTGCATTTTGGATTTTGGCCATAAAATCTTAGAATAAAGTAAAAATATTTTTAGGTTTCCTTGTAAAGTTTATGGGCTATCATATATATAATTTCAAATGAATCCGAAAAACCAAATACTCTGATTTTAAGATATATAATACATGAAGAATATATTATTCTTTTGTATGATTTTGAACATATTTTATATTGTTTATTAGGTCTTTTAATAATTTCATTCTGTAAAATTTTATGTCATATTGTTAAACGATAAAAAAATAACCTTTCAAACAGAAAATTTAGCATTTGAAATGAAATATATTGAACAAACTTACTCTTTTCAAGTATCGATTCGTAATATAAGCCGGTCAGCATAATGAGTAAAATGGCAACCAGATGTCATTTTAGCGGGAAGAAACCCGCCATTACAAGCAACCCTCAGGGACCGTTGAAATCTTCATCGATTCTAAACGACTGTCGTATTTCTCTGAAAACCATTTTCCTGGCATTTGTTTTAGCGAGAGTCCCAGATGTGCATGCCAAAAGCGATTTATGGCCGGGACGGAAGCACAATGTCTTCGAAACGAAAAAGTAGAACAGGATCTTTGCTTTGCAAACGGCTGACTGTTATGAGATATGTGTAACCGTCCGAGACTTTCATTCTCATCATAAGAGTGTTCCGCATATTAAAATAAACATATATGCAGATAAAATAAAACACGACTATCTCTTTGGTTTTGAGCTGCTAGAAAATTTTCAGAACTTACAAACATTATAATAATAAACATTTTTTTTATTTGGACTCATTTTAAGAAATACGTGCAATATTGACGTTACGTGTATAATCATTTTTCCATTCATTCAATTAAAAATATATGACTTTCGATCAAACTTATTCTACACAATTTATTTAAATACTCAGTAAATGGTGAGTTTTGTTTTGTGATTTTCATTTTGATTTTAGTATGTAGATATTGACTATGGAAACTAAAAAGAACGTAACCCACACCTAGCAAATTTTACAGGAGGCACAAAAAACGTTTTTTGATCATTTTGAGCCATATGAAAATTATGAAATATACACAACCTTTAAGTGCACGGAGACTTCAAAACTGGTGTTTAATTGACATATTCTAATATTAATTAAAGAAATTGTGTAGGAAAAAACTGTTCAGTTTTTTTCTTGATTTTGATTTTCACATACTCATCTTTTTTCAAACATAAAAGCTAAATTTAGATACTGATTCGGCATTTTCAGCTTATATCCTTTTGATGGAACGTGTATCTAGTTTGATACATTGTGATTATCGAAAAAAGTCTGTGGGATACGTCTTTTTTCCTTTTTATAAAAATCTTTTACAATTCGCTTTTATGTAAATACATACGTAAAAAAACAAATTAACACAAATCGCTATCAATTTGTTAACTATCAATAAATTATTGTTAGAAAGTCATTATGTTTATAGAAATAAAACACATGTTTGTACTCATTACATATGTTTTATAATACCGATCGAATTTGATCCAAAAGACTGTCGATTATTCGTATATTTAAGTATGTCAAGCATGCTTCGATAAGGTAATCTTTCGTACATAGATAAAAGTTCTCAGAATGTGTTAAATTTCATGGAGAATATATTGTGAATGTTACGATTATATGCAGGCACAACAAAAAGCTTTTTCTAGTGGCAACATTTAAATCTTCAAAATGTGTAAGATAATAAATTTCAAAGAGTTTTGACTGAATAATTAATATCAGTTTACTTGTATCCTCAGTTTAGTTTAAATTTCATTGTGCGGCTTATATTTCATACGTACTTAAATTTTACGAAACTTTGTGGTAAATTAAAAATGTGAATAATCGGCTTATTCGATGACTCCTTTTGTAGCCGTCATATTGTAAAGGGTAGAAGAGTAAAAATGCAAAATCAGTCTACCACTATCACATAGCGAGCTGGCAGCGGTGGGTAGGTTGTATAGCTTATCCGAGTTTTAAAGCTTAAAGCTTTGTGGTGGGCGAAGGCCGCTTCGCGTTGACTCTGGCAATCACACGTACTGCTTTTCATAGGCGTGCATGTCTAATAAAACGTAACAGGTTTATAGATTTTTGATTTTAAATACACACATTAAAAATACATAAAATTTTAAATTTTAATTTACTTATATATGTAGACGTTTATGATTTAGAACTTTATTATACCTAGATTTGGTATACGTACTTCATTTCGATTTTTTTTGTCTTATAAGGCTTACTTACATTGGGAGCGAAAAATTATTTTATGTCTTCAAAATCGAATAAAAATCTAAACAAAAATGAGATAGTGGTAATATCAAAGGTACAAGTTTTAAATAAAAAAATCTTTTTTAATATCAGTCATTAAAATAACAGGCGGTTTTTTTTTATTAAATGTTTGAAGTAAATCTGAATAAATTACATTTGTTACATTTTTACAAAATTTAGTACATTTCGGACGTATTTTTAAAAATTTGGTCGGATGAGATTAACGCTTCGTGCAACCTTTAAATAAAAATAAACACTTTTTATTTTAAAACAGCAGTTCGTTTTTCAAAGATATATTACTTATTAGGCATCTAAAAAGCTATTGAATACATACAACAATAATACCGTGAATGTTAGATGACAAATCTTTGATATTTAAAATAAAATTTCACATCGCAATAATTTACAGTATTTTCATATTTAATACCGATCTAATTCAAATTCTTTGACATTTTTCTTAAATATTTGATGATATTGTTAAAAGAATCATATAATTATAATAGTATTGGAAGGGGTAAAAAAATATATTTTGAGCTATTTTACCAACGACCAGCAACAATATGACTGCTTAATTTTCATTGTCATGGTGGCACTATAAAAAGTACAGTTTTGAAACATTATATAATAGTATCTGCTCTGAAAAATGACTCATACGTTTGATAAAATTGAGCTCTCTTATGGTTTTTTTGTATTCATTAATTTATAGTTATCTGATAGTGATCCACAAATACAGCTTCAATGGCAACAGTTCCCGTTTTGACTGTGGCTGGTTAAAACATTTGAATATTTTTACAAGTTGACGCTCTGTAGTCATATATCAAACAATGCTAGAAAACTTCTACTTTATAACATAGACTGCTGATTTTTTTAAAAATAATCTCACACATAAGTCCGACACTGGCTCAATTTTTATTCTTACTACCACTCTGACTTACAGCTTATCTTCGTGAAGCACTTGTGTGCGGACTTAATCAAACCTCCCACTTCACACTTTTCCTTCCATTTGTGGTCGATTTAATTTATGATTCCACACAGCCTTTGTGACAGTTTATGTTTCACACTTTCCTATTTTATAACACTTGTCACCTATGGTTTTTTTTATAAATGCTATAATTTTCAACGAAAATCTGATTAAATAAATTAAAAAATGATATTTTAATCAGAGCTGTGACCTTATCAATCAAATTATTTATATCCAGTATTACACATTTCTTAATTATCAAATATACTGACTTTAAGTGAATAAATACGGTATTTTTGTGTCTTCTGTTATATATTATAATTTTATATATTTATTCATTACATAACCTGCTACACTCACTTTTCTCACAAATTACTAATAACCCAACCTAACTTATCAATAATAAGAGATACGCCATGCCTCAAGTCTTAGTAAATTAACAAAATCTCCTATTTATTATACAGAAATATCTCTGACGGTCATAATATCCTATCTTTTATATTTCAATTAGATTTTACAAATATTTTCACCTTTTTTAATGAATGATTGAATGATTTATTTTAAATAAAATACAGCTTCTTTCAATTAGCTATTTCGTAAATATTCCTCGCCAAAACTATACATCTATTTTGTTAATATATAAGTATGTTTTCTTTTAAAATTCAGTTTTGAATCTTCTGTGATAATCAATAAATGTTATTCTCTTTTTTGAGGAAAAGGATGAAACTAGAAAAAGATAAGTAGTTAGCTAATCACACTGCAGTACACCTCGTTTTTTGAGACGGGTGGTTTGGAGAGAATATAAACATCATATACATCTAAATTTATGAATATAAATCCATATATCGATAGAAAAACCAATTTGATAAAACGTCTATATGGGTATAGAATCAGTAGACTTCACGAACGTCTACAATTGCTTAACAATTAGCTACAGGACGTGAAATTTATTTATCCAAACATATGAAATAATAAATTATTTTTTATTGGTGTTTTTTACGCGTGTTTAAACAATCTTTCAGACAAGGGCACATTTATAAAATCGTGTTCAGTTGTTTTATTTTAGGGAATGATTACATTAAACTAAAGGCGCGTTGTATTCGAATGACAACATTTAACAAATTAAACTTCTATGAGAAATATTGTCGACAAATGACATCATTGGTATATAAAAATGACAGTGTGGCGTTATTGCGTGTATCATGCTACGCCGAACCGCAAACTTTGTGAATTCGAGCTTTATTCGTTTTGATTTTGTATATTGTGTTTAATGCGAAACTTTGTTGAAATAATTTGTCCGCAACTTACACAATAATTATTTAATAAAGGTCACGAATGACATTTTGCGGAAAAAAGATAAATAAACTTGAAAGTTTTGCGTGTGAACTTTGATATTTTGTGCAGTCTTAAGCCCCAAATTTTTCCTTTTATAAAGCTATCAGAAAAATTAATTTCCTGAAGGGCAATTCAAATCAAATGTTTATAATCATCGCAATTTTTCTTTGAAAAGTCGTAGAAGTACCTTAAAAGTGATTTTTTATGCTGAAATAAGAATTGTAGTTTTGAGTATATATCAGTATAATATTTTATTATCTCAGGAAACCTGACAGGTTCATATTGTAATACGGATTCTTATTGTGGAATTCCAACAGATAGTTTTTAACAAAAAGGATTATGTACTTAGTAGATAAACAAACCTTTTCATAAAAAATAGCGATTGATGTATGTATTTCGTTTGAAATATACTAATAGTAACGTCATAACATTTTAATTTAACGTTTTTAATATCTCTACTCTGGGTTGAAAAACATTAAAAATCAAAGATATCCAACTCTTTGAATACAAATCTATGAATCGATGGAAAAAAATCAGTACAAATATTTCAATGTACTGATTTGAAACGTTTTTGGCGGAGCTTATTGGTAGAAAAACTCAAAAACGTTAATATTCAGCTACCATTTACAAATTCCAATTTAAAAAAATTAAAATCATTAATTTATTATATTAACCTTCAAATCAAGAAAGTAAATCATAGAAATTTAAATATTCATTACTCAATACAACCTTTTAAATTTAAATCAATGTTTTGTAGAATAAATTTTAAGTGAACAAAATACAATTTACCATATTATATTCTAAAAGTCCTAGACAGGCCGTGTCAAGAATCGTGTTTGCATATAAAATGACTACAAGGTTATGTTAAAGAAAGACTTTTGTTTTTAAAACTCAAAAGTGCTTAAAACAACTCAGTGGTAATAAATTGATAATGATTTCCACGCAAACTTTTGCGGTGAACACGCGAAGCTTTTCAGACTCGCTTAATTACATGCAGTCGAACGAATAGACCTACAGCCTAGCTTTGAGTTTAGCGTTACCGATTGTTAAACAAAGTAAAATAATGATTTGTTGTTTGGTTATAAATAATAAAACATTTGGCTTAGGTTGCTTTATTTGTATGCTTTTTAATTGTTACAGATTACAATGTACGCTCTTATGAAATTTATTTTATTCAACTTATTGTCAACAATGCTTTCAGTTTTGTCATAATATACATGACAAAAATTGCTTCAATATTATGAGTAAATATCATATATTATATCATCATCGAATTTGATGTAAACCTCTTAAAGTTGACTTATTTTGATAAATTTCTGATTCAAAGACGACAGCAAAATTTAAGGGGAAAAATCTATTTGGCATTTACTTGGTAGAACTCCATTTTAATAGGGTAAAAATCTACATATTGTATGCAAGATAATACAATAACACACGTATATATTTTATTTTCACTTTAGTTTAATTACTTATTTTAATTTGCATGGTTGCTTATATTTATAATATAATTATGTTTATATTCACAATAAGAAAACCGTTGTAAATTTAAGTATTTCTTCTTAATAAAAACATAGTAATTACAATTTCCTTAGTTTTTCTGAATCAGGCATCAAAATTTCATTCACCTTTAGTATATTATTATTTTTATTTTGATATTATTTTTTTGGGATAATGTACTCACTTATGTGGTATGTCTTCTATTAAAAGGGATATCCGGATACAAATATACTTTAAACATAATAAAACTATGTTATTACTGAAGTACAAAAACATTTTGACTTTTCTTAACCAAATATTTAAATTTTACTGTGTTTTTCATACTTATTTATTTATTTTTTACATAATTTGCAAAATATTTACAAATTATAAATAAAAAACTTAAAATGAAGAAAAAACAGAATACAACTTAATATTAAAAAGAAGAAGAAAAAAATATTTTTAAATTGTAAAGGAAGTCAAACTTTGCTCTCTCTACTTGAATACATCAAAAATAGTGTTCGTATAAACTCACCCACGTCCACCCGTAGAATATGTCAACATCCAAAGCAATATTTTTTAAAACCGTTAAAGCTCTCTCGTGTGGCATTCTCATTAGCAGGCTGGTTCTACACATTGAGAGAACAAACAATTCTTGTTCACAATTTCCCAAAAAAATCAGGAATATTTAGTTTCACAGTCTCAAGAATGGTGAAATTTACATTTTGACCTCGCACAAGCCGAAATAAATATATGGCCAGGTACATTTTTATTCAAACGTAAAATATAACTATTTGTTCACTTTATTATACCTGCTTCGTAATTTTCTATAACTATTATGTTTTTACTTAGCAGGACAGTATAAATACTGTATCAATTCTAGTTTCGGTTAGATCATTTTTTTTGACAAATTATATCTTTTCTCTACATTTTTATTTAATTAATATACATAATCAGAAAAATAATCCAATGATATGAGGAGCAACTCTAATCGTATTTTGTTTACATTTGCATGTAAAAAAACTGATATCTTGTTAAGTCAGCACGGGTAAAAAATGTGTAAAACACTATTATATTCAAAATCATGTAGAAAAAGAAATAAATGAAATCAAAAGATTAACTTTATTTTGATATAAGAAGTATTAGTAAAATAATTTCGGACAAAGCAGGTTTGATGCAGCGACATGAACTAAACACATTTTTAAATGAATCAAGGAGAAAAAAATGCATTGTAATGACAACACTAATTATATATAATTTACTATCATTAAGCTGTTTGATCGTAAATATATATATGAAACCAAATTGTATAACTAAAATAAAAATGAAACTTATATGACAATATTTCATTTTGAACTAATCACTTACGTGGACAAAACTTATTTTAATGTGATTGGCTATCTTTGGAAATTATTTTATAAGGCTTAATATATGATTTATCGCACATCATTTATTGAATGAGTTAGACCTTGATAAAATGAATAAAAATCCGTTTCAAATTCAATTTTGTACTCAGGTAAACAAAATACTATTTTATTAGTTGCTCCTCATATATGACCCTTGCGGACTGACATTAATTTCATTTTGAAAAACAATGTACATTTTAAAAGTATTTTTAGTATCACATTACTTTGGAATTATATTTTATATGTTATCAAGCCATGTTTGAGACTGATTTCGAAAAATAATTTCAAAATTTATTTTTATCTACTAAATTACATTCATGGTTCATGTTTCAACAATTTTAGAATAAGCCGGGTACGCAAATAATAGCCTCAATTTTAAAATGACACAAAATCGTTTATAAATTGAATGCTTGATGACCTTTTTCATTCAAAGAAAGTAGTATGATTCTATACAAAATTTATTCATGATTCTCTAAAAAAATACTAATTATACAATAATATGCATATTTCAGTTGAAATCAGTTCAGTTTAAAAATGCTAGTCATGAGCAAAACCGGTACTGATCATATTTAATAAATGTGGAATTAGTACAAAATAGTGTAAGTATTTATTGACATTGAATAATATGCATATTAAAATTGAAAAAGGAAAGTTTGTTTAAATTACAACACCACAATAAAGAAACTTATGGTTTTCTGCCATATGGAAGATATGGCAGAAAACAAATAATTGTATATCATTGCAGACTTTTTAAGAAGCAATATCAGTTTGCAATCTTCGTGTATATGAAGCGACCTGAAATAAAATGAAGAAAATCGTTTTATTTTGCAGAGGAACGAATTAAATGCAGCTGAGTTGAGTTCATAATGGAAGGCTATTATATCTAACGCTCATCATTTTGCTTAGTCACTGTAATAAAAACGTAATTTACTTTCATGGTGCTTTTTATAATCATACTTTGTCATGAAACGACAGAATTCATTTGCATAAATCTAATCATTTCGTACATTGTTACTTTACGTATATTCAGCATCAAAGAGTTTCTGATTATTATTATTCAAAGACTTTTTTATAAAACAGATTTGTATCATTAATTTGGAGTTTTGTCCATAATTTAAATCTAATAACTGACGACGTTTTAAATACTGGTCAAATATAAAAGTACAAAGTAAAATACAAATATAAGAGCTTCTTTTAAATTAATCTAGCAGAAAAAATAAAGGATTTATAAAAGTGATTTTCTTATAGCATCAAAATTTCTTTCTGCATAATTTCGCAAACAATATATGCAAATCTCTTAACCATAATGCGGAAAAACTGTGGTGTAAAAAAAATATTAAGCCCGCTGTGTAAATAAATAATACATTTTTATATTCGTAATATTTGTAATAATAAAACCTTTGTAACAAATTTGAAGTAATAATATAGCACACGTAATGACACCAATTTTATTTTCCTTTAATAAATAGTAGTTTGATGAATCCTCAATACTTTAAGCTTTCTTATTATATATTTTTTTATTCATGAGGCACTAAAGGTCCCTCTAAGCGATATAAACCGAAATATATGACGCCCTAAAATTCTTCACTTCATGGATTACGTCTAAAAGAAATTTAAAGCAATCCCTTTCCTTTCCTGTTGGATGTATTCAGTTTTTCATCCAAAGATAATGGATTACTAAATTTGCTGAGAGACGCCTTTCCAGCCGTTTAAAATATATCATTAATTTTGTTCTCTTTATATATTCCTGACATTTTTACTTTTTTCATTTATTTCTAAAAGAATTAGATTAGCTAAAAATAGGGTCACTTTCATACTGGCATCATTATTAAGATTAACTAAAGAAGTCTGTGTAATTAAGACAATCATTAATCTTCGCTTAAAAATAGACTCATTTTTAATTACAAATTATATTACCAAGTTTCAGATATTGATAAACAGTATAAAAAATTCAGATTAGATGTCTATAAACTTTAACACACATTTTTCTTCCGTCTATATGTATTTACTGATACTGGTTAGAGCTTGATTAGCTGTCTTTTTATCTCCTGTAAATATTTACGTCTAGTCGGTACATTCTAAAGATTTAGTACTGTCTTACTTAAAATACTATCTGCTCAAAGATTTGATTTGAGAAAAGTGTAGAAAACTCTTTACGAATACTAAGTAAAGTTTTTACTCAACAAAAGTGCTCAATTATAATTAGGAATGGTTTTCAGTGTGATCTTATAATGAAAACTCAACTACACTTTGGCCAGTCAATAATTGGTTGCTGGATGTGACATTAATTGCAGAACTTCTTTTGTATTTTTTAATCCAACTAGTAATAAAAAAAATACGACTATCTTAATTAAATGAATTAAAAAATAATGTTAATTATACACAAATTCAAATACAACATTTTCTCAACCACTTAACGGTTAAAGTAATAAAGTCAATAGTATTTATATAAATTTTAATTTGATAACTTTGTTATTTCACTTGCTGTGTTACAAAATATGAAAAGTGTTTCACTTCTTTGAAAAGCATCATCAGACATAAAATCGCAAGGTTTACTAATAAACAGTTATCAAAATTCCACAACCATTACCATCAAGTCCATCAAGATATATGAATAATATTCATAAATATAAATGATTTCTAATCAAATTGACATTATTAACAATTGTTCTGTCTTTCTTTCCAATTGTAAAAATAAATTTGTTTAATCAATTGAAATATATTTTGAAACCAAATTGTCGTAGTGAGAGCGATTAGCGTACTGTATATATTTTTTTAGCTTAATTTTAAGCTTTATTTAGACTAATTAATAATCAGTTCTCATAAAGCAATTTTTGCTGAGACACGCCATAATGAGTTTATATATGCCACATTGTGAGTGGACGAGGTTGAAATAAAATAGTCTACTAAAATTTTTGATTGATTGAATATCGAAGGTGAAAATGTGTTTTTTTATATAATGTGATATATTACGTCTTACGCTCACATCAAATTTTCATCAAAAATATATATTAAACGATTCGTATTCAAAGTGTCATTGATGTAATATGCCCCGTGGTAAAATTTTGTACCGTATATTCAGTATTGCAAAAGAGTAACAACTGGGGTAGTAAAATATTAGTGCCGAGCTTCCGATCGATATGTTTCATGATGTGGAAACTATGAGCCTTCCGCTATAAAAGCTTTTGATTTTTCATGAAAAAGCACATGAAACGTCGGAATCAAAACATTAATAATGATTTCACACTCCCCCGTACATCAAGTGTTTAGTTTGTTAGTGTGAATTTTTCTCGCTTCCTTTTTTATGTGTGACTCATATTTTTTCATATAAAGCACGATTTTACCATCTTTATTTTCTTTTATTACAGTTTTTTAACGATAAAAATATATTTTTTACTATCATAGAAATATATAACAAAACGCTACTTTTGTGTTTTTGATTTATCATGTAATAAGTTTTGTCAGTGGCATGGAATTGAGTATGCAATATATAATAATAACATTCTATTATCACCTAAGTACATAATAACTTAGTTTAATTTATTTATTTAAGAACCCACTGGATATAAAATGTCTTAATACGAATAATTGAAACATTATTTTTTTAAATATGTATATGTTTATCTGATGTGATCAGAATGTTTCATTTTTTTAACCCTTACGATGCAACAATAAATGAAATTATTACAAAACTATTGTAAAATTGAGCAGTATAATATATATTTGTCTGCTCCCAATGCGGAGCATATGTAGTCCTAATGTAGTTTATTTCAACAGAAGTACTTTCGATGGATTTGGCGGTAACTTTGTGGAAGTTCATTTTAATATAAAATAAAAATAACTTTGATTATTCCACGTATTGTGTTACAAAATGTGACACGTTTTTCGCCTCTTTCAGAGGCACCCTCAGACAACTACAACATTAAGTACAAAAGCATTTCGTACTTAAGCAAACATTTGCGAAAGTAGTTGTCTGAGGATGCCTCTGAAAGAGGCGAAACACGTGTCACATTTTGTAACACAATACGTGGAATAATCAAAGTTATTTTTATTTTATATTATTTCAACAGAAGTATTTCTACGAGAACTGCTTGTTACTCAGTTGCTCAACCTTTCTTTTTTTCATAGAGCGAGAATAGAAGCATAGGGCTAGGACAGAATTAGTGGTTAGCTAATCGCTCTTTATACGCCACGTTATTTAGGATAAAATGGATGGGAGGGAGAAATTGAAGACATAACAAAAATCTATGCTTTCTAACAGAAATTCATAAAACTGTCAATACCCCGTAACCAAAGCCAACGACGTTGACCACCTTGAGAAATTGATTTTTTAATCGGTTTATGGAATTATGTTTGAAGTCTGTGATGTCTAAAATTTCTAACCGTTCGTCTTATCTAAAAAAACAAAGCGTAGTGAAAGGAATCTTTTTATTACAACCTCTTTGAAAATGAAAGGTTAAGCAACTAAGTAACAATCAGTTTTCGTAGAAAATTTCGTTTTCCACCTTGGGCAAGGATATTTTTTAAAAATATATAAATATAAGCCGAATGCGTGTGAATCTCATGGAATAAATTTGATTAAATACACACGTCATGTTGGTGCATAAGAAATAGAGAATAGGAGCTATAATTTTAGTCGATACAATCTCTGTATAATAAAAGTGTATTGGAATAAACACTTCATCGATTTATAAAGGTTATTCGTATTATATTAAATGCTATGTCAAAAGATCTAGCTTGTTTCATATATTCCAATTTTCTCGCCTCCTTTGAAGGTCTCGCTGGCTGATTTATTGTAAGTCAATATTAACAACTTCTTTCCGAAAAGGCTTTATACCCTTGAGGAAACCGTAAAGCATTTTCATTTAACCCGTCCGTCGTCAGAGGGTTGGTTATTTTTCGACCCTCATTCTCTTAGCATCGCTTTGGCTAAAGTTTTCCCGATTCCAAACCAATTTTCCGCATTCTGCATTGCGAATATCAGGACTTTTTGTCTTGTATGTATGGCTCAGTGGTTTGCAACATAAAGCTCTCATATTATGTCAAATATATACGGTGATATTTAATATGTTTTTTTTATTATCATTTTTTTCTGATTCCGAGCTTTAATCTTTACAGTGTTTATGAATCAATTTTGCTTCAACCGTGTCCGCTCCCAATTTTCAACACATAAATTACTCATAAAACATTTCAGCAGCAGCTATGATACGATAAATGTTTATGTTTAAGTCACATAAACTATATTTTCAAATGATAAGCAAAGAATGATAGTCGTAAAAGACTATTATTTAGTTTATCGTTCTCGATACTGTCGTTTTTCAATCAGATATGTGAAAAGTAATTGAAACATCACAGACTTCCGTCACTTTAAACAAAAAAACAATCGAATACTGCAGTTTAATAGAATAAGGACCCAAGAGTCTCAAAAACTCGATTACAAGGCTGACATCGACATAATTAGTATGGTTAAATCTTATTTAATAAACTTACACATAGAAATGTTTTAGATGTTAAAATATAATATTATATATAACAGAACAGTCTTTGTTAATATAATATACTATGTTATGATATATTAATATCAATTTTTCATTATGACAAATCAATAACTTAAAAAATACTGTTAACAATTATTTTGCATAAAAGCGCTTGTAGCTTATTCAATATACATATAGTCAGCGGTGGGCTGCTAATATCTTAACAGGGGGCTCGGTAAATCTCAGTCATAATGCTTTTACAATATAGATGATACATCTTCGTATTACAATTTAACAGGAATTGCAGCTAGGTGCTGATTAGATCTGAGACGAATGATTTTCTTAACTTAACAAGGGGCTCGCCGGCCGTGCCGAATTTCAACAAGGGGCTCTGGCGAGCCCCCCCCCCGAGCCCCCTCCAGCCCACCCCTGCATATAGTGTGTGACAAAACAATTATTGAAATGCGACAACATATTATTAATTTAAAATTATTCTTACGCGTAAACAATATTATTCATTTTGATGCTTGAACCATTAACTCAATGTATAATATGCCTTAGCATACAAGTGCATGCATAAATTTATTACAAAATTGCCATATTCGGTTGACATTTGATTGATATTTATGATAATGGCATAATGCTTGAATATGTAAAAAACGGTAGTCGACATTTTTTAAAACTAAATACATACATTACAATTTACATTATTAATAAATAAGTTACTACCGAGTTAATGCTTATTCAATCATATATTAAAATATTATTTTGTCCTTTTTGTGCCCTTCCGAAGAACAAGTAATAGTTTATTTATCAGCAATAATATTTAAACCACTCTTGCAAAAGAAAAGCAAATAATAAAACTTACGTAATATATTTTCGAACTACCCAAAAAGATCCGATATATTCAAAAATCGTATACTGTGACTTTATTATTTTAAAAGACGAAGGCTTACCGATTTCGTTTGTAAACAGAGCAATCTAACTTTTGTACTGTATTATTCAGATTAATGTAAAGAAGAAAATAGACAACGACGATTGCGATCTATAATTTTGATTACCTCAATTTAAATATTTCAATACAATTCTTTAAAAAGATTGACGACCAGTCGGAATTAGAGATAGTAATCGGGGTTTACTTCTAAGCATAGCATCCTCGTACGAATTTTATAGTGTTCACTTCGAAAATGTGCTTACTTCGTATGGAGGAAGATCTTTTACACCGACATATTCTGTTATATACTTGATTGCTTCCATTATAAAGGATATCTTACGTTCTTCACCGATGTTTAGGTGAACAAAATTTTGAAATTGAATTGAACAATTTGGTAAGCATTTTTTGTTTGATTTCATTCAATACATTTTTAAATCCATAGTTATTTGAATAATTAAATGAATTTAATTACTTCACGTTTAGACATTAAAGTAAGGTATTAATATCTTTCAATTTCTTTTCGATCATCAATATATCTTCTACTAATTAAATTAATAAATTCAAAAATCGTATTCCCTAGGACGATAATAGCAAATGTAATGTGCCTAAGTCATTTTTATTCTCCTTTGTTTTAGATATATATGTAGTTTAAAGCATTCTTAATTTTACACTTTTACTACACTTTATCTCAATTTAGTCTCATTCAAATAAAATATATGTTTTTGAAAAATGAATTGCTATGTTTAGGAATGAAAATCATGTATGAATGTTTTAAATTTACAAAACGTACAAAAAAAACTTTATTTTACTACCGGACCACGACTAATTTCGACTACTCTATATTTTCAGGTGAATCTTTTTTAAGGTCGATTATAGATTATCAATTTTCTTATTGTAATTTTAATGTTATATTTTGAAATCTTGTTCGTATCTTCTAAGTGTTTCATTTTCAATTAGATGCGAATTCCCTATTAAAGGTTTTTAATCTATATAACGTTATTATATTTTTTTTTAAAAGCAAGCGCATGTCTACATAGATTACCACACTTTCCGAGATACTTATTAATATATGCTTGACTTTTAGATTATAGACTTAAACATTCTCAGAACAATTAAACATTTTGCTACGCAAACTTTTCGAGTTGAAATAAGCTTAATTTTCATTATTTAACTCTGAATCGGTTCTTGATAAGTTAAGAATACTTCTTTATAGAATTTACTTTTATTAAAGAAGCGTTTTATTAAATAAATGTGAAATTAGTACAAAAGAGTGATTATTTTTTAAAATATATTGACAGTAAGCAAAAAATCTTAAAACTATTGAAAATGTTATCCTATTAAAATATACCCCCAACCCTTTTTTTACGTGATTTATTTTTGCGCGATTTTGATTTTAAACTATTTTTTTGGAGGCACCGTTACGTTTTTTCATACATTATTGAGACTTTTTTACGCAGATTTGGAACCGATGTATAAAATTATACGAAAATTAAGTTTTTTTTAGACGCTTCTTTCTGGAACCAATGTATCGCGTAAAGAAAGGATTAGGTGTATTCATTATTGACAAACACGTATTATCAATATTTTATTGCCTATATTTTTGTATATTTCCAGTAATGGTTTATTTATACATTAAACTAGATGTTTCTTGAATTAACATTTTTTTTACTTGAACCTTTACATTTATATATATTATAATATATCAGCTCTTTCATTCCAAAGATTTTCTTTTAAAAGGGTAAAAAGATTTTCTCGGCGCTGGCGATATATCCAAAGCAAGCCCTTTACGTCCACGGTGACGCAAGGGAGGATTTCGCATGCAAAAAGCTCCCCTCTCATTTTTGTTTCGAATCTTCTCCACTTTTCTTCACTCGTGAACCGGATGCGTGATGGATGTAGGAACTGTTATGTCGCCGCGATAAAAAAAGGGCGCACGATTTGTTCACACACTCTTCACCATCCATCTTCAAATTTTATATATTGTACACTCACGCTACTAGTTTTTATGAGTACATCTGGGACGTATATGCTACAGCTATCCTCATAAATACTGTGACAGGTATACATTTGTCAAATCACAAATATTAAACAGATCATTTAGGAAGTTTGAAGAAAAAAAAGGATATATTTGACAGCTTATAGAACGGATTTTGTAATCTTCAAAGAAGATTTTCAAATATTTCTTGATCACATTGTGGATATATTCTAAGCAATTAAACATGATTCTTGGTACAGTCTCAAAAAAATACTTGATTGCTTAAATTGTAATTTTATTAACCCTCCAGAGATGGAATTCGTTGTTTGAAAACCCCGCGCGACTATATGGTCACGCTCATTCTTATAGCCAACATGTAATATTGTGTAAGGACAACAGTAAGGACGAGCAAGACACTATGGCTACACAAACATTCAGGGTTAAAATATAGCTAAACGAGAAATTTTAAAAATATTAACAATTCGACCTTTTTAGATCAACATAATTTTAATACCAATATAATAATAAAAGTACTGTAAATAATTTTAATTTGTGATAAAATACTTACTAAAAATTTCAAAAAGTTAATTATCGGAAATTTGAAAAATCACATATGCTTTTGATAGTTGTTTCCGTCCCCGCGGTTAATGACTACCTGAAGTCTGTATTCTTTCTAACGAAAATTGTGGGAAGACAACGATATTCAGGTAAAAAAGGATGAATAGTGGGATCAATAGAAAACCGTGTTTGCTGTTACCATACGGTCACGTTCGTTCTTGGAGGATTCTGAATCAACGAAATAAATTGCAGAAAAATATTTAATCTGTGTTTGCGATAATTTCATTTTTAGAGCTAGGAATACATATTTCTTTGAACAACCTTCTTTTTTCTATAAGCATATTGAATATAAAACTTTTTGGGAAACGATTGTAAAGGAAACAATTATAATGAAATATAGCAGGATACTATAACTGTTTAATTAAGCGTTTAATAATCAAAAGCACATGAATAATTTTATAGTGACAGCGATAAGAAAAAATCAATAAATTACCAATGCATCAGATATTTTGAAATTTCAAATCTGTTTTCGGGATAAACTTTGGTCATGTAAATTGTCACAATTCATTCGACAAAAACATCCCACGCATAAAACACAATATCACAAATGTTAGATTGAAATATATAGTAAGTGACCTATCAACTACTTGAAATTGGTACCTACTAAGGTTTAACCAAAGCTTACACCGACAAGCTACATAGGTAACTTTAAAAAAATGGAATATATGTAGAATATGTACATGCGTTTATGAGTGGATATATACTAACTTTTTATAATACTTATTTACAGCATTTTTTTAGGACATACAAAGTCCAGATTAAAAATAATATGCTGAAGTTATGATTATGGCTTATTCTTATTTTTAATAAAACACTAATCGTTTCATTTTCATGGACATCATTGATTGACTAATAAACCATTCACTTCAAAAGACACCCAAACTTTCGATCAATCGTAAAAACCATCCAAACAATTTAACTGATCAAATCTGTTGTTTTCGTAAACAAAATGTCGAATAATGTTCATCGCTTTAATTGTTTGCTATCAAACCCATCAATCTGACTTTCAGTTAAAGTAATTTGTTGAACGAGTGATGCTTTCAAGATAATATGCTAAGAAGATTGTTATAAAAGTTTTTGTGCAAACACAAAGTACTTCGAATAAAATACTTTGATAGTAAAAGTTACCACGTCGCTAGTAGTCGTTTTATCGCAAAATTAATTATTTGGTAGCACAGTAAAAAGTAAAGAACTACAAAACTTTTTATGCAAGTAATTAAATAACACAATTTTAATACACTGTGTAATTTAATGTGATTTTTATCGCCCGTAGAATTGCGAATAAACGTTACAAAATTAATCATTTCATGCTTTAGTAGTGTTTATTTATGATTGTATTTCTTAATAATGATAATCTGTTGATATACGCAGACCCGCACCTGGCAAACGTGGGATGCGTTCGGCTCATGCAAGCAACTGATTTTAGAGGCAGCCATACCAAAGGAGAAAAAACATTTTTTTTTTAAATATATATAATGCAATTACTCGGTGAAACTTTTATAAAATGAACGTTGGTTATCTTTATCTATATTTTTATCACGAAGAAGAGTCAGATATAAATTGAACGATGTGCATATTTTGCAATAATAATTTCAGACTTATTTAGATAGAACTACCGTTATAGACTAGGCACCGTTATTTTTTAAAATGGCGAATACATATGGTAAAGGAAGGCAACGATTGTGCATTCTGAATTTGGTAATTTTTCTCACCTTACTATGTTATTATGATATATTTATTATTAAATTTTTCAAAAATAGCAATTGTATGCACTTGTTATGATATATATTATAAATAATCATTTTTTTTAATATTCTAAGTAAACAAATACAGAAGTATTTTTATAGAAACTTTTTGTTTCCGTTTCATGATGATTTCATGATTATTTTTTATCTCATTATACACGGGTTGGAGTTTTGTGGTCAACTGACGTAGCATATCTACCCTGGAAATAGAATGATGTGTACAATTTGGATTTTTAAACTCATCAATAGAAGCGGCCAAGCCCTCGGCGCGACTCTTTCATTCCTTCACCTGGACAAATTGCGATCACGAAAAAATTCCTAAAAAGAGGTTTTTTTTAAAACATAAATTAATATCAGGTAAAGTCAATTAAAAACCAGTATATCAGTCTTCCTGTACTTCAAGGTTGTGTAAATTTTATAATTTGCCGCTGTAAAATTTGTTATTTGTACGTCCTTTTTCCTTTTTTCCACAGTCGATATGTACATACATATATAAAAATGCATTTACTTCCATGTCATTATTTCCAAATAACCTATCATTTAATATAACAATTAATTTACCAATCACATGCGTCACTTCTAAGTCGTTGGCAGTATAAAACAATGAAACAGCAGCAGAGTTGTTATATACTGTGTGAACTTCGTAAACTGCACTCGTAATTGAATAGGGTTCAGTTTCAATATAGACGAAGCGTGGAAACGTTTTTGGCACTGTTCCCACTGGCCGTTACGTGGCGAAAGCCGAGTCCAAGTTTTTCTGCTGCCAGATGCTGGGGATCGGAACATACACGGTGGCCTGCTAAGAATGCTTATTGCCTCGAACAGATTGCATTCCTGAAATTTTTCTTGTTTCATTTCAAGAAATGTACCAATTACGAAACGGCTTTGTAAATTGCTAAATTTATAAGATTGTGTAAGAAATCAAAATTATATGGTTTTACGAACTCTTACCCATCTAGGGCTTTCAATCTACTTGGAAGTACGGTGAATGTCTCAAATCATTCAAACACATACTCAAACATTGTAATGCTGCTCCTAATCTGGTTTGAAAACGGTAATATAGTATTAATTTACTAATAGTCATTTTTTATCTCCATCTTTGTATTTTCTCTCTCTGAAAAAACGAGGTTCCTCTTGTTTTACTTAAAGTTTTACACATTGATTATAAACACCGTTTTTTTAATTTTATTATGGGCCTGTACTGTTAAAAAGAAATTGCTTTATTAATGTTTATTTACATTTTTACTGCGGCTAAAAATAAAAATAAAAAACTTTTTTTTGGTTTTTTTGTTTAACCATTTTGAAAATTTGAACTCATAGTGGAGCTTATCTCGCAAAGTTCTTTTACAAGAACTACGTATTACTTAGCTGCTCAACTTTCTTTTTTCGAACAGAGCACTGGTAAGAGAATAGTTCTAGAGAAGGACTAGTCGTTAGTTAATCCCTCTTGCTACGCTCTAATTTTAAGGTCGGACGAGTGAGAGGGAATTTGAGAAATCACAAACATATATACCCTCGAACACAAATCTATATAACTATTGAAAAATCAATTTATGAAACTGCTCATTCTAGGATTTAAGCCTGTGAACCCCGAAAAAGACACTAACGACGTTGACCACTCAGCTAAATGCCCGATTATTCAGCTGGCAGCTTGATTGGTTAAATTATTTAACACGTCATTTTAATAAAGTGAAAAAAATGTTTGCATAAATCGTCTGTAGAACATTCAAACGGTTTTGTTTCGCACTGTTTTGTTTCAAAAAAAATAAAAGAATGTTTTTTTTTTGTGTACAGTGAATTTAATCTTTTCCGTGGACATGACAAACAAACATATCACAGTAGCCAGCTTATTCAACTGTTAATGTTTAATGCTTTTGTTATTTCGCTTGCAGTAAAATATATTTTAAATCCAGGACTTCAGGCGGTGATAACGTTCGCAAAAAATCTTTCTTTTTAAATGGAAAATAACATTCTTTGAAAAAAATAACGTTGACAAAAATACCAACAGACCAGTTTTTGGTTACTCCATTATAAGTACGTTTTCATTTATAATGATTTTATCATCAAATTGTCGTTCGGTATGTAACACCGCGTTAGCGACAAAAATGTTCAGGTCTCAGGAAAGGTTGGTATTATTTAAGTTTGTGAGTAAAACGAAATAAAATGGTGTCATAAAAAACCTTTATGCAACACCGAGCATTCTACGACGTCACATTCACAAAAAAACAGATTAAGTATTGAATGTTATAAAAAATATTCTAGTATAACTGTCACTAGCGCGGTTATAAAAACAATATACCCAATTCAATATGTACCTATACATGCGCTTACAATATGCATTTATAGACACAATAAGATAATTTTTTGATCAAATCCTTTTGGATTTATATTGAAATTCAATAAAAGTAATATTCTTTTAAATGTCGACATCCAGACCATGAATCTATTGAAAATATATCATATGTTTTGTCATAATAATATGTGACAACTTTTTACCAAATCTAGTTATATTTTTTTTTTATTTTGCACTAGTATATATTATTGTAATTATGGTATTGATTTATCGAAAAAATCAACATATAATTAAGAATACATATTTGAAATTTATGATTATAATTTAATGTACAAACATGTAAATATGTATTGTTTGGATGGGCATTTAATTCGTAGATTTCCATTATATATATTATTTAAACACAGCACTGACTTTTTCCAGCAGGGAAGCTTTTTAATTAATAAGATATTTTTACCTGTATTGGGTATCACGGAGAGAGAAAATCCACGTATCTTTACCGAGTACTGAGGTATTTTATATTATATAATACAAGTTTATATTATATAACGTTAGACTTATATACCCACCTAGTGGATTGTATTTGTTTCATTTTGTAAAAAAAACAATTAACTCAAATATAAACTATTTTTGTATGTTACCACATCAATAGATTATATTCTTTCTTCTAGTAGATGTTTGTAAAGTTGCATACATTGCACTAAACCTTTTGCTATAAATGGAGTTATGTATGTAAATGGGGCGGAGTGAAAAATGTTCTGAATATTTTTCCAGAGATTTATTCTTTAAATCAAGCCCTCTACTTTTTCATTGGTTGAAGCCAATTTTGAAGACACTATTTTTCAAAAATACATCAAAAACTACATTCTGGTTACTTTTAATCAGTTGTAATTAGCGACATCTTCACACTTAAAAATATAATACGTTACATGGTTGTTTAAACCACATTTGGTTTAAATCAATTCGAGTAGAAGAAATATCACTAACACCTGTGTCCAAGATGTCAAATTAAAATTGAAAAAATCTTATAGCGCCCAAAAAAAATGTTTGCAAATGAAAAAAGCTTTCTGTTTCTGTCTACGATTGCTACAAAATATGAGAGATAGAAATACCACAATTATTTTATTTTATCAAAAAAATATATATAAACAAACAATTTTTATTATTAAAATAAATGGTAGTAAATGTGAAATAATTCAAATTTTATTTTCTACATGTTATTGTGAATCCCGAAATATCGGTATTTAAGACGGGATACCTGCACATATCCCGGGAGTACGGAATAGCCAAATTGTTTGGAATCCGGGGTTGAATGATCTAATTTAGACTATCTTGTTTTAAAAATATATATTCACAATCCATTTTTTATTATAATTGTAATCCCAGGCAGTTCACCTTCTATGGGTCATCAACTGTCTGGGGATAATTCCAAGTTATTTTACTTGCGTGATATAGCATGTCTTGATACAGTTCCAATAGGTCACGGATACTTGATTCCAACCATGACCAACTTCACTAAAAAAAAACAAGGTCGGATACGAAAATCATTTCCTTACATCTATATTCAGTCCATGAATGTGAAGATTAGACTTCTTTTATCTATAAATAGCATTGAAGTGATAAGTTTGATATCTACTTTAGACATCATTTCAGTGGTGGGCTGCCAATACGCTAACAAGGGGCTCGCTTAATCAAGCATTTCTCGCTGTTCTGGGGATGGCGTGAATTTTTTATCACTCCTATGCAATTATATGCAATACTTATAAATAAGCAATCGATTGTTACTTAATACTAATAAAATATATAACAATATGCAATTCACAGTAAACTTATCCAATCTAAATGGCTGAAAATGTACTACTGTGTGTATTTAAACTGTCGTAAATAATGTACAAGTCATAAATTGCAGTTATATACTAATTTGATCTTATAATATTGTTTTATCTTTTGTAAGTAAGGGGCTCGCCGGCCTTAGTAAAAAAAAACAAGGAGCTCGTGAGAGCCCCTCCAAGCCTTTTCTAGCCTCCACCTGCATAATTTCACTAATCACTACAAACAATAATATATATTATATTCGAATATATTTGCCGTCTTTACATTGACTTATCAAAATGGCGTAGGAATAATATAACGAGTCCGATTTAGATTATTTGAGATGATTCATTCTCCACCAAAAAAACCATAAATCATTACTTCGACTCTTCTCCACAGCTTTATGAGAATTGCTTTTTATATAAAAGGTTAATATCAGTCGTTATGTAGTAAAATCTCTTTGATATTTATGAAACCCGTTAATTAAAAACATTCTACCATCTACGAATATAAGTTTTGGCGAAATTGCGTCATTTTGTTATTAACTCACGTAAATAAAGGTAGGTTTGCAAGACTCCACACTCCACCCTGGAACACACCTTGTGCCGTGTTGGCTGTCGGCACTCACCAGGGATTTGGAAAACTGCCAAACATCGCAACCTCCTTTCTATGGCTAACTTAAAAGAGCAATTTGTCGCTTCTCTACGTTAAGGCGAGTTTTCAGCAAACGAATAAAGTTTCTTTAGTGTCGTGAACTGAATATTTTGATCTTGTTTTATACTTATTTTATGTCGTACAGAGTATTTAAAGTTTCTCACAATGTAGTGCTGAAAGAAGGTGGTAATTACTTTATATTAACTCGTCAAATATTGATAATACCGAATAAACATTGACAAAACAAAATTATCTAGTTTATATTAGAATATGCTTTCTATATATGTACACTCATTATACTTAAGCAAAGTGTTTAGTAGATATACAGCAACTTTTATACTTTAAGACTTGATTGAATTGATTGAATCAGTTTTTTGAAAAACATTGAATCAGTTTTTTTGTATTCTATCGGTATATTCGTTATCTTAACTGCAAGTCATACTTAGTGAATATAAGGAAACAAAAGATGTTGATGAATGAACAATATTTTTGGTATATTGTTAATTATATTCCTTACGTTTTTATTCCGTTGGCAAAATCAGTGTCCGAAATGGTGTGCGCTATTTCAACAGAAATCTTTCACGGTTTATAATTTAATTTGATACATCTTTTTTATCAACGTGCCTTGAAACTAAGTATGTTAAGCTTTTCACGTTTTTAAGCAACATTTTCAGACCAATAATATAACATTTTTTTTATCGGTGAGCAAGCGAGGAGAAATAAATAAGCTACTCTAGCTCGTACTGAAAAACATTCAGTATTTTTATTATAAATATTTCAGTATTATTTTTTATTATTTCGTAATAATAAGTGACAAAAAATAAAATGCACATTTAAAAAAATATATTAAATTTTCAAATTGCAATGACTCAAACGCGTCGTTGCCGCGCGGTTTCCTATCGACTGAGAACGGCGCTCCGTAAAATTACAATTGTAATATACGGGTTTCCACATTACCTCGCTCTTTCGCAATATTACTGTCACATATTTTACCGTGTTTTCGAACGGTAACATACTGCATTCACGGTTGCAGGTGAAACAGTTAAAATCACTTACGGTGCTTAGTGTAACGTGATTAGATGCAACCAAATGAAAATAACTCAACTCAGCTCAGCTCTTTGAAATGGTTAATCATTCTAAAAAGCAGTCATTTGTTTTGCAAACTCAACAAGACTATTATCAAAGCTAAAATTTTAACGGAATGAACTTTTTAGATTTTCTTTTTATTCCATTTATGAACTTTTACATATATATACAATGCAATGATTTCGATGCTTACTTTGAAGAAACTTATTTTTAATAGAAAATAAAAACTTATCATGTTGTTATTCCATGCGTTGAGTAATTATGCTTGACACTTGTTTCTCGTTTTATGAGGCATCTTCATGCTTCATTTTTTTGTAAAAAAAAAAACCATTTCCGATTGTCGAATGATTTCAACCATATTGTTTAAATCATTTTCTTCGTAATACGGAATATTTGGACTTCTAAAGAGCATCTTAGCTGATTGCTATCTCTCTCTGTCTCTTGGTCTTACTTTCCGAAAGGATATATTACAGGCAAGTAAGAATGAAAACATAATATTTGTCAATTCGTTAATATGTTGTAGAACAGTGTTTCTCAACCTTTTTGGGAGCGAGGCCCCCATACCTTTTTATTTTTTTTTAGCTCACCGAGAAATTTGAAATCCCCAATTTGGTATACTTTTTCCCAGAATATCTCCGAAACACCTTTTTTTTTTTAGCTCACCGAGGAATTTGAAATCCTCAATTTGCCCGTGGCCCCCCTGAACTGTGTTGTGGCTCCCCAAAACAAAAATAAATCTCTGTGGCCCCCTTGAGACACGCTGTGGCTCCCTGGGGGGCCACATGGCCCACCGTTGAGAAACCCTGTTGTAGAATATAAACTGATTAAAACATTATCTTAAGAAAGTTTCTAAGTAAACAAACTTTTCGTTCAATTGCTACATCAATATTCATCACATTTATACTAAAGACAAAACAATGAACACTATATAAAACAATTAAATTTGCAGCGGTGTGCATAAAAGTTTTCTTTTGGTTTGTTCACGACACTTGAATCTAATCCTTATCTACCTTTTCTTAAAATCAATTGTGTATTGGTGCCTTGATCACTTATGAAGACTGTCATTCAATGTTGATCTGAGAACAGTGTATGAGTATGAGATACACAAATAAAGAATAATAAATATTAATTTTGGTTGTAAAACCGATTTGATCTAACAATAAGGTTAAATGTCACAAAAAAGACATAGCATACAAATTAAATCATTACACTACAAAAAGAGTTTTTAATAGACGATTATCGGTCTGGTTTATTCGACTGTTATTGTTGACTTGTTGCATCAAATACATACTCATCTCATACTTTTCCCTACTACTGTTCAATTTTAAAGATCATAATATATGTGTGAACTATTTTCAATAATTAAAATATCTACCACTTTGATACAAAATTTAAATAGTATTTATTTCAAATTCAAACACGTACAATTATTGATTTATAAAGTCTTGTGGTAACAAAACCATTTAACAGAATTTAATAAAGCTTGAAAATTGTTCATCAACGGTTGAAATTTTACGCCGGCTAAATTTGTCATATCATTACACCATTTGACTGATGACTTCAGTTAAAATAATTTGCAGTGGATATACCACTAGAATAAAAAGCACTTTAATAACAAAACCTCAAAAGATATGTCGTATTATGATACTAACCAAAAACCGCCAGCGTTCCATAAAACGTTACACAGTTATTTTGTTTGCTTTGACTATATCTTTAATAGTGTGGTAGATATTCGTATATAACGAAAAGTAACCGCGGCAGAGTGTATTACGCGCTTATCATATAATATATACGTAAGAGGAAAAGTGTGACCCGATAACACGTAGCCGTTAAATGTCCCGCTCATGAATAATGGCGTCCATATTAATTGTTCCAGGACAGGTAGAGCTCAGAGCAGGTCGCTCGTTTATCAGCCAGGATAAGCCTATCCCTTTATTATACCTCACGTCAAGTAATGAAGCGGCCCGGAAAAATGCCTCACAATAAATTGTTTTTGCATTGTTATTTTCGTGTATTACACGGGAGGCGACGAAATTAAGCACAGAGGTTTCGCTGTCAGGTCTTCAGCCTTGATTAAACTTTTAAACATTTATAAGAGCGTTACTTTAATTAATACGTAATTGAACAAAATGTATATCAAATTATAATTGAATTAACACATACATTTATACAAATAAAATATATTTTTTGTATTAAATTAACATTTTTACCAAATTATTAGGATGAATTTTCAGTTAATAATTGTCACAATGAGAAAAATTTTGAAATCGTTTTTTTATCATTCGAAAAATATTCGTAATATTACCACATTCTTTTTAACCAACCATATCTTTCTTAATTGGATTATGTCATTCTCGTTGTCGCTGGGTGATGATAAACATTGCAATGAATTATTATTTATGGCCCACTCATCGGTTGTCTTTAATATGTTTCATTTCCTTGTGAATTTATTCATATTGAGCATTGCATCTATAATAATCATTTAAACTGTATGCTTTTGTTTTCACCGTGTAAAAAGGTTGCCGCGTAAACCTTTACGGTCTTAAAAGGTTTTGATGTAAATATTTTATCATTTAGTACACAAAAATATACATGTAACTCTTAAGTTAGTAAGAAAATTGTTTCATATATTCAATTAACCTTTTTAGCTAGTAAGTAGTCGAAATTTGTATTATAATCTATATTAAAATAGTATCTTCATCTTCTCTAATACAAGCCTCCAAATAATGCCCTAGTTTATGTTAAAAGTGGGTATAAAACCGGGCAGCTATTTATAAAATATTATTTATTTATAGTTATATACAATACACATTTTCCTATTTGTAACACAGCACAAATAACCCTTACCGGATTATGAACAAATTAGTAATAATTTACTCTACAATTTCTTGGTCTAAAACAGTGATGCACAAACGCGGCCCGCGGGCCGCATGCGGCCCTTTTTGAATATTGTGGCGGCCCCTAAATCTTTTTCTCAAACATACTTTTTTCACGTAAAACATTTATTTAACAAATGTAAGCAAGCTTTTTCTTCAATGAAGGAGAAGAAATCGACTTACAAATATTATGTCAAATTAAAAAAAATAGTTAAAAATTAACTAAGACCAAGAACGCATTAACTTATGATTTGCATATAAATGAAACATAAATATTTCACAATGAAACGATTTTTAATAAGCACGTACTCATAATCCTTTTTTTGCATGGCTTATTTATTTTCGAAATAACACGGTCAAAATAATATAATGGAACCTATTATTCACTTGATCTTTTTTACACGATTTCAAGGCTGTTGTACGTGGAACGTACATATGTTCTGTATAAAAAAAGGATTGAGCGTACTTTAAATCATTTTTTTCTTTGCGGCCCGAAGCCACGATAATTTGTTTTATGCGGCCCGCTAGAAGGTGAAGGTTGTGCATCACTAGTCTAAAATAAATAAGAAATATTATCTGGCGTTTTGCTAAAGTCATTGACTAGATATACATATATTCAATTACACTATCCGCAAAATCGCGGTTTCAGAGTGTAAAACAATCTAAAAATTAAGCTTTAATACCGTCATTTCAATTAACTGGTGGAAATTTTGTCCCTCCTGTTAATAGCGTATGTACGTATTCCATGTTATACGAGATGTATAACTTTTGACAGGGACATCGGTTTGTTGGCAATCGCCATTTTGGCAATGTCGGCTAACCAGCGGGCAACGACATGTCCTAACGCCAGTCCATGTCACGCCATACGTCTACGTTTACAACATTTGCAAGCTCCCGGTGTTAATTGGCGGTGTTCACTACATGCAGCCACAAACTAGACTTAATTTCACAATACACTACTGAATATGTCAGTCAAGAGTATTTTTCATTTTTTTTTTCAATGTTCGAAATTCATTTGTTTCTTTCGCGAACAACCTTGATTTTGAATTAGCGCTATAAATTATTTTACTTCTTCGTCACGATTAAAAAGATTACGAAGCAAATAATTGTATTTAAGATTCATAGGGAAAAATCTGTATTAAATTGAACCATTATGTGCGATATATTTGTGTAGATTTATTTAATATTATTTTATCATTTTTAGTTTCTCTTTTCTTATATATATTATAACAAGTTAGTAATAAAATAAAAAGACGACGAATGTGTATAAACATTTTAAAAATGCGAAATAATTTTTGTTCAACATTTTTTTGGCTTTTTACATCATTTATTCATAAAATATTTTCGATGGATTCAGCGGTAAGTTTGTGAAACTTCATTTTTAATAAAAAGTGTGTATATTTGTTATTTCTCAAATTGTTACACGTAGTCTGAAGACGCTTTTCAAAGTTCAATTTAAACCACAATATGTGAAATAACTAAGTTATTGAATTTAATTTTATTTAATATAGTTTCACTTTCAAATTATGTCTTTAATATAGTTTTTTTCTGTATTAAATTAATTGTTCTTGGGTGATTCCTTCTTTTATGATATACATACAACTCAATTTAATAAATCGCAGAAAAATAGTATTTTCCTTTGAATTGTTTGACGTCACTTTCATACACCTTAAAAAGTTATACTCTAATTATATACCTGTATAACTATGGATGATTTCGTGAATTCGTGCAAATAGTTTTGTATAGCCTCAAAGCTATAAGTTACAAAGATCGCTATTTACAGTTCAACATAATAACATTAATTGTTGAATCTATCATTTATTCTGCAAAATACCGCAAGAAGCTTGAGGTGTTAGACTAAAATCGTTAGCTGAACTTTCCATAACCTTAAACACTATTAGTAGCGTAGGCTTCATATATATATTATTATAATATCGAAGCGTAATTTTTTGGCTAATATTTAATTATATATTAGCAATCTTTGGTTTTACTGCTGCATTACAATAATTTCTTCGTAAACTACATAGTTTATAATTTGTAAAGGCTTTTTCTTAATTAACTTTACCCAATCACGACTTTATCTTAATGTTATCAACTTCTTATTTCCGAAAGATATATGAATACTCAATAACATTATTTTAATAAAAAAGTATAGCGTTCTTCACATATATATTTCATATCACGATGAACGCTCAAAACAATGCATACTTATGATATATGAAATACATAGATGATAGCTTTTTTTATTTACATAAGTTTAATGCTACATGTATGATAACTTTTAATGATTCCGTAACATACTTTTCTTTCTATAACTTTATTAGCAGTTTTATTTGACAACTGGCATATTTTTATCACAAAAATAAATAATACCATGAACTAAAATTTACCTCTTTGAATGGTTGAGTGAAGGATCAAAATAATTTTCGCATTATCATATTCTTTCGTTTGTTAACACCAATCGCAACAACTTTTCGTTAACTTGTTATGCACTCTTCAATATTTTATAATGTTAATACTGATACAGCGGAACCCCCAATTACGCTACCTCGAATTACGCTCAGAAAAGAAATATTCGCCGCAAATCTCCCAATTGCACGGTCGCATTTCATTGTCGTTGCTGCTGTATACACAGTCGGGTGGCTGCTGTGTGGTGCATACAGTTAAACGTTGGCGAGCGTATGTGTATTGGGCACGTCCCAGGCTATATACACACAGCCGGGTGGCTGTGTGTGTGGTGTATACAGTTAAACGTTAGCTAGCGCTATACATTTTACCACATAGTAACTAAATATTTCGTCCAAATATATTTTTTCGATTATTTTTTGTTTTGACAGTTTTGCACTTTTCGCGAAAAAAAACTTAACCTTTAATTTTTCTATGAGATTCACTCCCCCAATTACGTGACTCCAAATCACGCGTAACTTTCGCGTAGATGGGGGTTTTACTTTATGGATAAATAATTCTCTGCATCACTCACTCGTTTCAGTATTTCAAATAATTGTTTACTTTTATACTGGCTATACATTTACTATCGAAACACTATTTTATAGATATACTAGCTGGCCCGACGAACTTCGTACCGCCTCAGAATCAATAAATGTTGTGTTAATTTATTGCATGAATTAAATTCAGTTTGAATGAATACTCAAAATGAATTAAGTTCAATAAATGTGCAAAATTCAAAATGAAAAGTATTTTAATTACATTGAAATGATGTAATTCACGTGGCACAGTCGATAGATTTAAAGGAATGCATTAGATCAACGATTTGATTTTGAATTGTGAAGTTTAAATGATCCACATCTTTTTTCTTATCCGCAAGAATTGCTCGTTCACTCAACCAATTGTGATTTTTGTGATTAGATGTTTGGGAAAATTTTGTTGATGAAGCCGTTCTTTGTTGAGACGAAATTGCGAAAATTCGGCGGAATCGAAATCAATCCGTTCGATTCTTCAACAGGAACACGGCCGTTACCGACGATAGTCAACAATTGCTTGGAGAAATCTTCGGCAGATGGATCGTTTAGAAATGCAACTCGCATGTTTGTCGTTAGCTGAAATTTCTTCACATAACGCCACAGAGTCGATGATTTGAGGCAAGCGTTTATTTCATCGGCAGCGGTCGATCTTTGAATGACTGGTAGTGTTTGTCGGAAATCGCCAGATAGTAGAACCATCGCGCCTCCAAAACATCTTGAGTCATTGCACTGATCTTTCATAGTTCGGTTGAGTGCTTCCAATGCGCATTTGTGCGCCATTGTCCATTCATCCCAGGTGATGATTTTTTTGCTTCCAAAAATTTGGCCATTGCTGAGTGTTTCACAATCTTGCATGTCGGTTTTTCAGTGGTTTGAAGGTTTAACGGCAATTTCAACGCTGAATAAGCCGTTCGGTATCCTTCTATCTACGTTGCCGCTATTTCAGAAGAAGAAACTGCTACAGCAGTTTTATATCTCGCACGAACAGTGGCCATAATCAGTGACATGAGGAATGTCTTCCCAGCTCCACCGGGCGCATCGAAGAAAAATAAGCCACCATTTCCATCATCAATTGCCTTCATTAACGTATCGTACATTTCCTTCTGTTGAGGGTTCAACACTGGTACATTCGTTCAAACTGATTGCTTCAATGCATTTCGATCATATTTACGTTCACGTTCCGATTCTCGATTGAAAGCGTCGTTCATTCCACGATCTGGCGTTGGCATTCCTAACTTGACTAACAAACTGCCGCATATAAGGCAACACATGTCTTCGATCAAGTCTGGTTATGTATCTCTTCATTCATCTCGAGATCGGGATTCCCTGAACTGACATGAATTCGATGTAAAATGTATTCGGACATATCATTTTTGTACTTGTTCCACAGTTCACGGGGATTCGATGGGAAGCATGTCAAAATAATGATAGAAAATAATGTGCGTATCTGACTTGGAGATTCAGAAACTATTTCTTCAGCGATTTTCGTGTCCTAATGATGTATAGTTTTCAAGCAAATTGAAGTATTGACATACAGCACGAAATGTTGTGCACACTACGCCATTGACAGTTTGAAGTGATTTAAATGATGCCGGCCCACGAACATTCACCAGCAACAACCGCAAGTAGAAGCATTCGTCATTCTTCAGATTAACTGTGTTAATGCGACCAAGAGCATCAGTAAAACGCACATCCGGATGATCAGAAACCGTATTGCCTTGCTTTTGACGTTGATTTTTTTTCGATGAAGCGTTCCAAGTGTAATAACGTGCCACCTCAGCAGGGCTGTCGACTCCACAGTGTGGAGTCGTGTAAAATAAGACGACTCCGACTCCAGCTTAAAAATAATTAACGACTCCGACTCTGAAGAAATTTTGCAACAATTTCATTTTAACATATATATATGCAGTGCTTTTTTTTGAAAAAAAAGGTGCCGGAACGCACTTTTTTCGAGCATTTTCTAAGAAGGTATATTACTTATTATATATTCGAATATCATTTTGATAGAATTAATGACGGCTTTTCATATAATGCATAGAAAATAAAACAAAATATACATATTTTAAAATAGAAAAATTAAACATTTATTAAAATTTCGAGAAAAAAAGGTGCCGGAACGCCGTTCCGCCGCGTTACAGGGTAGAAAAAGCCCTGTATATATGTAATACCATCAGATCATTTTAAGTCAGCGAACCATGCAATATCAACACTTTGGACTATTTTGTTTGAATACTCATAATTAAATATATTTTTCAAAAAAAATCGAGCCGCTCATTTTTTACGACTCCGACTCCGGCCTAAATAACGCAACACCTCGACTCCGACTCCACAACCCTACACCTCAGAATAGAGCAACATTCGTGGAAACGGCAAGCTTCGTTTTTGCCAATCAATCGAATACATCCAGCATCGAGTATCCCCAAAGATGCGATGCTTAACAATGTAGTTTATCATCAATCAGCGACCGGATTTTTTGTTTGAATACACGTGCGGTTATGTCGTCCCGATTACTTGATGTTTGTCCGGGGAGCAGCAATTGAACAATTTCTATCCATTTCGGATTGCACGTAAAGGTGATGAATAGATCTTGACGATTGTAATGAAGAACATATGTCATTGCATCTTGCGTATATGCATGCATATGACGCGAGTTGAAAATGTACGTCGCCGGTAGAATAGCCAATCAACCAACATTAGCTGCGTCTCATTCGCGCCACATTATTAACCAATCTAAATACACTGTTCCCGCTATTAGACATGCATCTCGTGTTTGACCATAATTGGATAAATAGATTTTCACACCAGAATGAATTATCGGAATTAAAACTTTATAAAAATCGATGAAAATTCAAAATCGCTCTACATAGCAAGCAGTCAACTGTCAAAGTTGCAGTCAACGCCATCTCGTGGATATAATTCAAACAGCATACAACGTCGTGTGTCCGCGTTCCATTTAGAAGAAGTTCAAATTTGAAAACAAAATGTATGGAGACATTAATTTTCTTTATAATTTCTTTTCCGTGATATTTTTCCGATGTTTTAATGCTTATTCTGCTATTCTAGGCAAAGAGAAATTTAATAAATCAAAGATCATTGAAATCCATTCAGTAATTCTCGAGATATACGTGGTGTAACTAACCCCACTTTGTTTTATATATATAGATTATACATACTAAAACAAAATATACAAATTCTTGTAGCATTCCCATTTTCATGAGGCCTTATTTTATTTTATAAAACGACGTCTAGACATTCTCTTATTCGTTTTTCAAGTTCATGTAATATTTTTAGACTCAATTATTGTATGAATGTCTGCGACGCTATCCACGCCCTGCCTAATACTCCCTTGCGCATTCTTTGGAAAATAAAACACAGTGAATTAGCGAACCCGTGTGGCGATCTGTCTAACCGACCTTTTTTTTTAACTGTAATTGGCTCAGTTCAGGTTTTCATAATTATTGTACATATATGATATTTCGTGTTTTGGACATATACACAGATACTATCTTTTTCCGTTTTAAATGTATTTTTAACTAAAATATAAAACCAGTTTTAAATGCGTAAAAATGTAATAACTATAAATTAATAATTCAAACATCAACATCTAACTGTGTTAAAAATACATTAAATTAAATATATTTTTTACCATATTTTACACATTTATAAACTCTTCTTTTTTTATTTTATTGGGGTTTTTTTGTGTAAAAAAAAACTATTTACAAGTTAATGTTAATATTGTTACGTAAACACCATTTGAAAAACTACAACATCCACAAGCAATCATAAAATTTTACAATCACTTTTATTTTGTTTTGTATAAATAACACTGTGTTATTGTATACTCTTATTGAGTTGATAATGCTAGTCATGAGTGAAAGCGGTCCTAATAAAATTAAATAATAGTGGAATAAATACAAATGAGTATTTTTTTTTTAATATAATGCCATTCCACCAAGAAGTATTAACAGTGAATATCCTGAAAATTAGTAAATAGATTAGTTACAAATATGGCAATAAGTTTTTTTGTCCGATTTTTAATTTATTTCCATAACAAAATATTTAAAAATTTAGCCCTTTTTTTATTTAACCCGAAGCATTTTTTTTAAAAAGATGAAAATTGGATAAATAGCTCAATAAAATTGTATTTTAAAAATATCAAAAATCATTTTCATAATAAAACCTTCACCCCACTAAGAAAGGTTTACAAGACTATACTACTTTAATAGAGATTCTTCTAAAATCACACAAAATCTTTTACTAGAACGTTACCCGAAACTAGGGCTTCCAATTAACCGGACATTTAAACTAACCGGTTTTCGGTTTTTTTCAAATAAATAAACCGGGTAACCGGTTTAAACCGGATTTATTTTCAAAAAAACAATTTTAGTACTACACTAACCCATGTTTCAAAAAAAAGTATTAAGATTACTTAAAAACAGTCAATAAGTGCATACAGTTAGAAAGTAGATAAAATATATCGCTGTTTTCGTTTAAGAAGGTCACGGGTTCGAATCCCGGTACAGACAGTTTTATATATATTTTTTAAATTTATAAATCGATTTATGAATTTCTGTTTGGAGGCATGGATGTTTGTGATGTCTTGAATTCCCCCCTCCGACCCGTTCTATCCTGAGCATGGAGCGTAATGCGAGCGACTAGCTAGTCACTTGTCCTGTTCTAACCCTACCCTTCGATTTTTACTATCTTTGAAAAAGAAATGTTGAGCAGCTGAGTAACAAGCAGTTATCGTGAAAGAAATTGAAATAAACTCCACCAGGAGTCCATATGCTTCACATTGGGGGTGGGTATGGTTAAAAAAATATTTTTATTTAAAGAAAATATTTATTTTTAAAAAATCTTGTCATTTAAGTGTCATCAAATGATGATTTTTCTGGTGTTTAGCTATTTAATACTTTAGCTTATAAATGGTATTTTTAAATAATAAAACACTCTTTTATACTAATTTCACATTTATCATTTTAGAAATCAGTTGAGAATACTCGTCATGAGTGATTGAGTGAAATATAACTTAAATAAAAAACATTTTTTATTGAATAATCATGTAGTACATATTGTATATTAATATACCTCATTATACAGGCTAAGAATTAAATGAACTTTCGGTTAGATCATTTTCACTTATATGTAGTGTAGCTCCCTATAGAACTTAGTTTGGCTACAATATTTTATTTTTGAACTAAAATAAAATATAATACGCACAGATGGTTGTGATAGCATATTTAAAATATATTAAATATGTATTTTGTGATATTTTCAACGAAATCAAAAATCAAGTTCACTTTGTACCAGTGAAAACCATCCAATCTACAAGCGCAATTATTTTTAGTATAATATATATACCCTATTATAAATATTAGTAATTTTGTCAGTAACTACCGATTTCCTAGTGTCCTAACAATTGTATGAATAACATTGTCACATTTTTAAATAATTATTTAAAAGAAATGGAATACATGTTACATCTAGTGTTCAATTGTATGACACTTCGAATACCTACTTCCGCGTCTTTATTTTTTCTTTTGTTTGCCGCATGTGCATATTGGAAAGACATGGACCCTTAAAAGTAGCCGACGATTTATGGCACCGATTGTTTGAAAATAAAAATAAAAACATTTTAAAATTGAATTGTTTTATAACTTGAAGGAAGTAATAAAACATGGGTTTGGTCACTTCAACCTTTTTGTGTGTATGCTGCAAAAAAAGTGAATACAAATTGTCATCTCTTTAAGTTCAGGTACTGTTCGTTTTCGATTCGTTCACGTTCTCGGGATAATAGCAATCGTATATATTATACAATATTTAAGTTATATATCCAATATTATATTGTTAATAATTATAAATAATCTGACTTATAAAAATCAAATGAATACGTGAAAAAAATGTAGATTATAAATTTGTGTTTACTAATATTTAAATTACTTTGTATCAGTACAAGTTTTCGGTTCGGATATTTTTTCATTTAAAAGATATAATGATGAACGTATTTATGTGTATTTTTGGTTCAATAAGGTTCACTTGTTTTATTATCATTGATATTATGAGAATCCTTTCGTATTACAGATATTTGATTGAAAGCAGTATAGTTGTCTATGATTACGACTACATACTTATTATTGATATGGCACAGAAATTAGACAATTGAACAGTACAATACTTTATTATATTGTACTATCTATAATACTATTATTACATACAACATTTTTAAATATTTATACTCTACATATGAATAGCTTAATAAAAGCTCGTGGTGTTCAAACCAGAAAAAGATTTTTTAATTAACCCGGTTAACCGCCCAAAATAAACCGGGTTTCGGGTTTTTTTAAAACACCCGAAAAACCGGTTAACCGGTTTCGGTTTAAACCGGTTTGGAAGCCCTACCCGAAACTTACATATGTTATATGCAATTTCTCGGTGGAAAGTAACAGTCGTACATTCATTTGTATAGCCATCTTTTACAATTATTTATTTCGTCTGTTGAAAATAGTCTTTTGCTTCATGAAAGCAGTCGTGATTCTCTTGTCTATATTTTTAAATCTTGTATATTTGATGAAAAAAAACTCTTTCAATGAATTCATGATATCATTTTTAAAAACCAATTCAAATTCAGCAAAAAAGTGCATATTATTATTGTTGAAGAAAAGAAGTTAAAAATATATCCTAGTGTTATTATTTTCCGTATATTGTATTTATGTGTCGGCTAATATTTTATACAAATTTCTACACGACACCGCACTGTATACCCGTATGAAGTGAATTGATAACATTAATATGAAATGTAGTATTTCAATTGCTGGCAAGTTGTACAGAAACCGATTTATCTGGTTGTCGTTCCAAGAGAAGGGTCGGTGTCGATTTTCACGCCGGTACCCAGTGTTTCCATTCCAATTAATCGTTATTCCACCGTTTAATCAATCCGGTTTCACTTCATCTATCAGCGATCAGTCCTTTTTTTTACTGAAAAGGCTAATATCGGACTTAACCCGACACACAATCACATGAAATTTGCATACCGATAAACCTAATCCGGCCGATACATTAATTTTATGGTAGGCTTATTATTATTTATATACAATCTACATACATCGTCATTTTGTATAAAAATAAAACGAAAGATTAGGCTTAGTTGATTGTGTTTTTGCTACAGTCACAACGCTTGACAATAAATGAATATATTATCACTTTTAAGGTGTTCACTGTCAATACTTGGTGGAATGGCATTATAATAAAAATAATAAAACATTTTTAGTACTTTTTCCACATAAAATTTTTATTTGATCAAGACCGGTTTCGCTCATTACGAGCATTATTAACTGATAAGAAAAATATGTAAACAGTGCTATTTAAACAAATTTAAATTAATTTATTTCAATTTAAATTTGTATAAATAGCAATTTAATTATTTTTGTTGATTATGGTGTCATCCTACAGGCGAACGATACTACTGCTACTTAACTTAATCTAACCAAATGATAAAAAGAAGTGACCGTATAATATTTTTGTTCTGATCAAAATTGAAAAGGTACAATCAAATAAGGTTTCTAAATGGTTACTGTTTGGTTTCCATTTCACCTTTTGCTTTACTAAATTTGTTATGAAGGTCAAGATTACAAAAATAAATGCAATCTTGCATACGACGGTTATGTTTCGTCTATTCATAGTATAACTGTGAGATGTGCGTGTTTGCCAAGACAACATGATGAGTAATCGAAAAGTTGCATGTCTTGGAACACTAGCCTAATGCATACAAATTTCTATTGAATATAATAAAGTTAGACGGATATGTCCGGAATTGAAACACTGAAGGATGTCTTCTGTCATGCTATACGAAATATTATAGAAACAAACTTGAGTGACTTTTATTAAGAAACGTGAATTCAAGGCCTGTCTGACATCGATTTTGTTTTTGAATGTATTAAGAATATCTTATACCATTCAGTTGTTTATACAACTGATTATAACCGCACCATAAATAGTATTAATAAAATGATTTTGTGATCTATAAATACATGGTTATTTGTCATAAACTTTCATGTTTCGAATTCATTTGCAATTCATATTTAAATAATCAATATACAATAAAGTACCAACTCGCTTGTTGTTTGCTAAAAAGTTGATTTAAATTCAATGTACAACTTTTTACTCTGTTTCAAACATGAACGTAAATGTCAAATACAGATTTTTATTTCACATTAGTTATTATAATGTTGAGTATAACTTTATTTATAAATGTAATAAAAAAGAGATATCTTTAATTTTTTCGTGATTTATTATTTTAATAATGTAGTGAACTGAATTTCAGAGATAAGTGTATAACACAATTCAAATATACAACAAAAGCTATTGTCTATAGTTATTTTTGCTAATAGATGTTGTAATGTAAAATTCTTCAGTAATAATAATAAATTTCCAAAAGTTCGTCACGCTTGTCTTAAAGAATCATCAGAGGAAAAAATAACATGCTGAGTTTCAATTAATTGTATTTCATAGTGTGCATTGATTTACGTAAATATTTTAGTCTATGATTTTTTTTCATTTTTTGATAAAAATATCAAGTACAAAAATATTGTATAATACAAAAATTGTATAAAAAAATATTGTATAGTACAAATAAATTATATGTTTCTTTAATATTATCATATATTCAATATAATATGATGTGAAACTTTTACAGTGAAAGGGTATTAAAATTATGGATAATGATTTGAAATAAAGAGAGATGATAAATAAATGCTAAAATTAAACATGTTTAATGAATGCTACAAAACGCTACATTTTTAATCGAAATGTTAAAGTTGTTGAAAATATATGATAAAAATACGGGTTTCTAATTATGAGAATTAATGAGAATTAAGCCAATTCCACATGGAATAATCTTCAATTGAACATATTAGCATAGATTCTATACACGGCCATTAATATTCACCTAAATTTGCATTGACTCAACGCCTGCATTACATTTGCATATTATTCATTCACCATGTTTATATTCACATAAATCACATTTATCATAATCACTTATACATTGTATACATACACAAAAATTAACACGTTATATTAAATCGTCCAAATTGGTAGACATATTGCTGACAGGCATGATGGATTAAATATTTTGTATCACCTGTTTTGAGGGAGATTGGTTTCTTTTGTTTTTAAAATTGTGTTCCATATTGATAATTAGAATAATCACTATTTTTTATAATTCAACAAACCGAAGTAGTTCGCTTTGTTCAATAAACAAGTCACCAATAAAAAATCAGAAAACTGTATTTAACTCAAAATAGGTAACCGGCCATTAAGCTAAGACGTTATATTTAGAATTTGGCGGATGAAAGAATTCAGAAAAAACAAACAAAAGGTTACCAATTATGATAACACAAACTTATCGTTCGCGGGCAGTTTACTATGCATGATTGATCTACATCTGTTTCGAATCATATTTGTCTAGACAAATACAATTCACAACCATGCTGAATATAATCAATATTCGAAATTCTTTTCCAGTGGCATTATTAATGGCATGTCAGTAGATTCTTTAAAAGCCTTTTAATCCCACTGGGCCGATATATCGGCTCCGCGAATATATGCGAAGAATCCCAGAGGCCTATATTATCTTAGTTACTGTTGAGCAAATTTGTCAACGATTAGAGCTGTATATTTATAACATCTGGATATAACATGATGTTTTTTTCTGAGTATTCTAGAGGAGTGTTCTACAAACGGTGGTCTGCAGCCCGGTGCCAGGCTGCAGAGACTTTCCGCTAGGCCGCAAACAGTATGCCAAATTTCAAGAAATTCGCCATGCAAAAATAATTAATATAGGATCTTTTTTCGTCTGCACGTTTACTTTTATTTTAATAATTGGTAGGATGATGTGACACCAAGGAACTTTAAAATAATGAGAAGTAAAATACCCAACAAATGTGGTGAAGCCGGCAACGGATCTCGAGTGTGGTATAATATGGTATGAATTTAAACACTCGTCAAGAAAACGTCATTTAAATTATATCCTTTATCCAATTATGACCTTTTTCAATATGTATAAATTATATACCCAACTAATTGTGGGTAAAAGTGTAAATTAAATACGCAAGCTAATTTTAAAAACGTACTAAAACACCAATATTAGTAATATTTATGATTCGTATGAAATCTTTTTAGTGAAAAGTAGACATCAATAATGCAGCTCTGCATTAGTGGTCCGCGTTTTTTTTTACTCTCTTTACGGGTCCGCAGGTGTAAAAAGGTTGGCGAACACTGTTCTAGAGTATTCTATTGAATGTTCGAGAAAGCACGTGGCAGCGATTCGTTGCGCTGCTTGAAAATCAATCCCAGCGTTAAATATTTCTTCATTTTTCTTTTATCTCTGCCACACTTAACAATACATAATTTAGATTTTTTTTTATATTTTTAAAACAATTGTCCAGACCGAATAAATTCCCACTTTGTATATAATATGATAATCGGACTAGAGTTACTTTGTGCATTATTTTTCAATAATTTTTTAATTGTTGAATTTACATTTTTTTTTAAATCATAAGAGAATTATTTAAAAATGTTTATAGTAAATCAAAAATTGTTATTTTAATATTAATTTAATTTATTTACATTATTTTATAACCTATGTATATAAAACAATGACTTATTATACAATACATAATAAAGGTGACATTATAAAAAAAAAAGTTAATCTTAACTGAGATAAATAATATAATCAAGACTATCGTTTTTTAAGAAAATATGCATTGGGATTTTTCGAAAGCACCTTCCAAAATAGTCTGGGATTAAAAGGCTTAATATTAACAGTATTAAAAATATATTTGTCCGTTTATTCTTTTATTAATGTTTATATTTTTTTCTGTGGTATTTTAATTACTAAAAGGACATTTAATTGATATAATATTATATTTACTCATTTAATTTTTGAATGTACGTTTTTAAATAAATACATCCCTCATATTATATGCACAAAGCTTTTGTCCGCAACGCATATAAAATTTAAGGCTTATTTAGAGTATAACGTTCACTGTCAATACCGCTAAGCCTGGCATAACAATAATGGCATTAGATTCAACTTGAAGTGCTTTGTATCAATAATGCACCGGCTTAGTTGCTTCACTGACGTACTGAAACTATTAAAACATATGTAGTGCTTTACTTTAAATTTCATAACTAAATTTTGCATTTAAATATGATATTCAATAATACTTTATAAATATAATATCAATTATTTAATAAATAAAAAAAACTTTGGCTTAAAGCGTTCACTGTCCTTTCATTATTGGTGAAAAGGCGTTGTATTACACTTTCTGTAGTAATTCCATATTATTTATAAAAGATCATCAGGACCGGGTTTGCTTGTCACAAACATTATTGCAACCGAATCATTATTTTTCCAATTAAGTTTTTTTAACGATATTTGTCCATTCTTTTTTATAAATAGATTACTTGTCATAATGGTTTTTTTTTGTTGATTTAGTAAAATAAAAAACAACGTAGCTACAAAAAAATATTAATTTAATTTATATGAGAATAGCACTAAAAGATTAATAGATAATATAAACTGAAAATATTTTTGGAATCGTGGTAGCACTAGGAAGGAAAAATAAAAGTAGCTTGACATATTTTCTGTAGACCTTGACATTTGCATAATATTTCTAAGACGACTTCTCTCAGTGTGAAACAACATATATGAACTTTCAATGAAATTATTAATTAGGTAATATTTTTGGAGGTCATTCTACCGACTTAAATTCTACTTTATTTAAATATATATAACATATGGGATAGATAAATTAGTTTTATCAAAGATTTATTTTCAGTTCAAATGTGGTTTCGTTATATCGATTTTTTAAATTATTTTTAATAAAAAAAATATTGTAATATTTTCAAGCTGATGCCATTTAAATAATATGATACAAAATTGCAATATCTTAGTAGAATTCTATCAAGTTGATTAATTTTATAAATTCAAAACATATGATATTTTCCAACCATATTACATAATTCTTGTGGTACTGAATATTTTGCTATGTTTTACTTTATGTTTATACAATGTTTCCTTCAAACATTTTTAGCCTTATCTCTTAATACTTATCTTATAATCTAACTGTATAGCTGCTAAAATCAATTGAGTTCTAGGAGCACTGCATTATCTTTCCATAAAATCATATTTCTTAAAGTTTAAATTACAAGTATGTCAGAAACAGCAGATGTTAGCAGTTAAACTTATATACAGGCTTGCTTCACAGTGGAGATGGAAGTATTTTTTTACTTTTTAACCAGAATGAAAGCTATTTTCCGGTACATGTCGTATTTTTATATCACTAGAGATTCCATTTCAGATTTTCAACATATATATTAAACGCGATAACATCTGCGAAAGTTTTGCCGTATGATTCGTTTATAAACATTAGTTGATAATATTTCACGACACAATTTCATCGTATTTTTCTCAATCTGACTCGATAAACATTGATTTATAATTGAATATTGTTAACTTGACTAGTGTATTATTAGTATCTCGTGATTTATCACAGAAATACGTAAAATCAAAAATACAATATTTTATTTACAATAAATAAAACAAAAAAAAAATGGAATTGATGGATTTTTTAAAAAAATTGTTTTTATTTTTTGATCTGTGAAAAGTAAGTTTTTTATAATATATGAGTTTGTATATCAATCCCGTTACCGATGTTCTGCATCATGCTTGTTACTCTGATGTATTCTAGTGTTGAAGTCCGCAAATCGAATCTCTTTCACATTTAATTAAAATTAATTTATGGATTTGATTACAAAAGTGTTGCTGTCTGTGGTATTTTCTTAATCTCTCTACCAACTATTTTTCTATTTATATACATGGGCTACGGCGTAAAGGGAATGATTTTAGTATATATTTTTACTATTACGGTTTTTTATTTTAGCATGCATTATAGCAGTAATTTTTATTTCAAATAATCATAACTTTTAATATCTTTTTTTAATCCTTTTCCGCTCCCAATGTGGAGCATGTGAGTTCTTAACGGAAGTATCTCGACAGAAGTTTTTCTACTAGAACTTTTTATTACTCAGTTGCTCAACCTCTCTTTTTTTCAAATAGAGTAGAAGAATTAAAAGGATAAGACTAGGACAGGCTTAGTGGTTAACTTATCGCTCTCACTACGCTCATTTATTATAGGATCGCAAACGGTGAGATATTTTTTTTTTGACATCACGAACACCCATGTCTTCTTACATAAATCGATATATCGATCGGTAAAAAACTCTGTCAGTACTGAGACTCAAAACCGTAAGATCTGGCATGGAAGCTGACAACGCTCATATTAAACATCGTTAAACAAAATTTGTTCATTAAATCAAATTGCATTTTTTATGCAGTTTAATTAGACAAAAATATAATGTATTAATACTAACTAGATAATACTTGTGATAGATACATCCCAAAATCTTATAATGAAATAATAAAATGTCGGTCTTTATTGTTAAATTATTACTTCATTAAACACAAATGGGCAACCTCCAACCCGCGAGCGAATCCAGCCCTCCACTAGCCCAGAACCTTTAAATTTTTATTCGATTATCACTATGACAATACCATCGCCAATTTATTTTTTTGTTATAATTATATAATACTAATATCATTTAGTTTATTTTATGAAAAATAAATGAAAGCAAGTTAACTGAACTCAAATAATGTTTATTTATGTTTAAGTAATAATTTGGTCTGTTATTGGCTCGGAAGTAGGACGATAAGTTAAATCCAAAACTAGGAAAGGTTGCCCATGAATCCTCAGAAGAAGTTAAATGCTGCATAACTGTTGTTACTCGTAGCAACAATGTCGCCTGCCAAACCCAGATTTCATTGAAAAACTTTTTTAATCTCTTTTGTGGAATGGAATATTTTGTAAAGTAGCTTTTTCATACAATATACACTTCCGTTCATTTGATGGTATTTCATATTAAAAGTCACATAATGTTAGCTTTTATATGAAGCAATGCAGAAAAATACGTAGAAATATATGTATCTCCCTCATTTCGTTATTGTAAAAGCTTTTTTGTCATAGTAAAGTTGTGAACGGTACGCTAGAAAGAGAAAAAGCTTACAAATCGTACCCAATAAAATATAGAACACTGTTAGATACATATTCAGGATTTTATGAAGCGTTTTCGGTATTAGGGATAACGTTTCTATACTATTCTGGATTTAATTTTGGTTTTCGTTACTTCAAACCGATACACATAATTTTTAACCGTTTCTCTTTTCAACTGATAAAAACAAAACCAAAAGACATTTTTTAATGACTCATCACAATGTAATAATAAATAACATTAATTTAATATTTATCACATATAATTTAATGTAGACATATCGCTTTTCTGGCTGAACAACGAGACAAGTCCATATTTTGAAATTTTTGAGTTAACTATGACAGACGTCATTGGTTAATTTACCCGAAAATTTAATTTGTAAATTTTTGAGTTGCACCGAATTTGTTGTTTTGAAGTTGATAGCCTACGAAACCGGTTATAACTATCAGTAAAAATTTAAATGACAGATTTGAAAATATTACAATCTGATAAAAGAAGCAATGAATATTTTTACAAAACCAGTTATAAACAAACGATCTAAGGAAAAGCTCATTCCGAAGCTTTTCTATAACGATTCAACCGTATGAAAAAAACTAACGGAATCACAAAATGGCTCCGGGATAGGATACCCTAATAGCAACCACCAAAAAAATTGACACGCCTACAACAAAATTCTATGTTTCACAGCCATCAAACAAAAATGTATTTAAACGCCGGTCTTTCGAACTGCCTATTTATGCCAAATATTATTATTTTACTTAAGAATAAAAAAAATCTTGAGAAATCAAAAAGACATAATAACGCAAAATCAAGTTTGACATCACACTGTTTCGTTATATGTATTTCAAAGTATTTATTTAATATTTTGATATTTTAACAAAACTCTGCATTATTAATGACAGGTCGAATCGTAGCATATAACTAAATACAATACAATTGATTCACTTGCTGTGTTACTCATTCGAGTCGAAAGGATTATTAATAGTAAAAAAAAATCTGATTAGGCTTAGAGAAGGTATGTTCGAAAAATATTTTTGTATGGCTTGATATCGACGTAGTAATAAAATTGCAAACTGCATTGATAAACTTTACTCTATGACCCTCGGGATAAAAGGTTTACTTAACAAAAGAGGGAGAAAACAAGTGGCGCTTGCTTTGGCTTGAAATAATGTCGAGCATTGGAAAGCTGATATTGTGCTATGAGAAAAATCTAATGAAAATTTGGTCATAATAGATATTTCTTTATATTTTTGGCGAATATTTTTTTTCTTCTTTTAATAGCCACAAAATGAAGAAAACTAAAAATTTTTTAGCAATTCTTTTGTTTTACTTTTTTGTATATACTTCATACTAACAAAAATAATAATTTATAACAGTGTGAAAAATCGTTGTAGGCTTGATACAAAAATGTATATATGCATATTACAATGCAATTTTTGGATCTCTTGAGTTAACAATGATATACATTTATCCTTCAAGATAGATGGTATTTTAAAAAATAAAGTTGATTTTTTTAATACAGTAAAGCCTTGGATTTATACGACACAATAAACATCTTTTATTTTACTTTATTATTTTGAAATAAAACATTAGCACTGTACAGAACACTTATTCGATTATATCGGTCTTATTAAAAATACAACCGTCCCACGTTTGTTAGAATTCTTCGTACGCATTTTCTTTATACCACAATGATAAAATCGAACTACAAATAAGTACATCGGTATTTGTTTTAATTTGAATCTTACAATTTTAATGCGTCAAATATTTTGTCAAGTTTTTGTAACAACATTTTAAATAAACTATTTTACGCGGTTTTTACACGGTCTACTAAAAATAACGAATACTGTATTTTTACACTAATTATTTGTTGTATTTCCAGAAACAAAAAACACAGAAGCGAATACCAGATTTTATAATAACAATAAATTCGACAACACAAAACAGTGATAAAAAATAAAGGGCTTCATAAGAAACTAACACATAAGACGTTTCAGAATTTTTAGCCTATGAAAGCTATGGATGTCCTGTCCTTCATAAAATTATCCGTATATAATCAAGTAACTATGAATAGTATTGTTTTTCTTGATGTAAATACATAGTATAAATAATTTATTTTTTGTAAATTAACTGAGTTTTCATTGTTACTCTTTTATAAGATTTTATATAGCACAGTGTTGGCCCATTTTCAAATAAAACCGTTTTTAAATTTCACCAATCTTAATTTTTTCTATAACTTTTTACACGATTTTTGTGAAACTTATCTTACCTTGTAAAAACAGAGTTGAGTGTATTCTCAATATCTCTAATTCCTATCAACGTTTCATATTTTATTTGCCAGTATTTTAACTCCTAACTTTTTGATCGCTTTATTGAGTCTTTTCTGCTAGGTTATAGAGAATTTACGACTTAAAATATTTATTATATATTCATTAATGGGAAAAGATTGTTTCTAAGCATATTTATAAAATTCTTTTATACTCAATATTTAAGTAATATTGTTATTTGTAAAAATGTATAAAAGAATTCTTACCGTCATAAGAAAACAACAAAAAAAAGAATTTTCTGTTAAATACACGTATATCGAATAAAAATTATTATCTAACAATAAAAATATATATAATGAAGGAAAAACTTGGTTAATTATTATTATGAATGTTTTTCGACTTACGAACGCTGAAATGAGTTTCGCATTGAATAATTAAATGTTCCCGATGAGTTCCCACTCCCGCACCATCCTAAATATTTCTATCGTACATTAATGATAACAATGTAAAGAGTACAGTATCTTAAAAACTTTTCTCATTTGTAACACGAATACCTCTCCGCGATCAGCGACCCGAAAAAATGATAGATTAATACACAACGCTGTTGTTTTTCCTCGGTACGAATTTCCATCTCGTCTCTATTTTTCGAGTTATATAAAAGATTTTCATTACAAAGCGACCCTAGTAAACAACTTTTCTGGTTTTCAGCGAAGTTTCGTACAGTTTCGTCGAGTTTCACAGAGTTTCGTGTCGTGCCGGGTGCGGCGGATTCAATTAAATAGAGAGCAAAGGGCGTGCTCGGAAATTTTTAATATTTTTCAACAGAATGATACGCTCGTATAAAACCGACATTATGTTTCATATATTTTGTAACATATTTCCAGAGCTTTTACGGCTAATTTTAAGTTGAATTTCAGCGAAACGCTTTAACACATGTGTTACAATTGACAAACTGAACAACGTTACAATATAATCAGCTTTTGTTTTCTAAAGGCAAGACTTTTGCTTTAGTGCTTAACTCCTGGAAACTTTAAATATAGAAAAATTATAAATATAAGTTTCTTTTTACTATAGTATAATATTCAAACAATATCATGATTTATTGTTTTTCATATTTCCATAAAGAAGTTTTTATGTGTCATCACTATAGCTTCCAATCACGGGATCCAAATTAATTTGGTGACACTGGGACCGTCTTAATACCGATCGCTGCACTTCGTAATTTACAACAGTTTGTAAAAAAAACAAATTTATACATCTAAATACTTTTCGATCAATTTATATTAAAATAACTCCCGATATCACCTAAATAATAAATAAATGAATTTTGGTCCTACTGCTGACTATACTTTATAAAACTTTTTTGAATAATTAAAATTCTAATAAAAAACTTACATTTATAAAATAAACTCTTTTATTTATAATATAATACATATATTATTGTTTTATGATATCTCTGTCCTCGTATTTATTGAGCAACTGTGGCTTTAAAATAATAAGAAAACTGTCGCCTTGGCCATTAGCTGTAATGCCAGATATTTTTTCAACAAAACTAAGGATATTTACAAAAAATGAAAACATGAAATTATTTTGATACATAATCAAACCCGAGATCCCGTAATTGAACAATTGTGAATCCCAAATAACCCGCCATCAAAAAAAAATGATCAGGGATTGGATATCCAAGTGGTGCTTAGGATTCTTTTAACTAGTCTAATATTATGGTATTTTTATATTGAATATTTGATTGGAATCCCTACTTACTTATTTTTTATTGTTATTTCACTGTATGGACGAAAAATGCTATATTGAGTTTCTAGAAAAATGTATGTGTAGATTTATTTTAAGCGTCGATTCCGACGTTTTGAAAAATATTAAATGAATTTGACGAAATTTTTCAGTTAGACATTAAATCGAGCATCAATAATAAAAGCATCCACAGTTAAAAAAGGACACAAAATTATCAAATATAAAATTTTGAAAGCAGTCTTTAATTAATCAATTTAATTAACTCAAAATTCAAAATTAAATAGTATTTAATAATTTTTATTTTATGAGTAATTCGTTTTAACTTATATTATAATAACTAAGTCACGCTGAAATTCGAAACCTGTATTATTCAAAGCTTCAAAAAACTTTTATTCACTCAATTTTCCTACAAATTTTAAGTCTATAAATTCAAGGTTTCTTAATAACGCTTTCAAACTTTAAATTGTATTTTATTCAACAATTGAAAATCAATAAAATAATTTGATTGATTGACGTAATTTTCATATTTCTAAACTCGGCAAATGGTGTACGAACTACACTAATAAATCATTATTTAACAATAGAACTTAATTAAAATAGCTCTTTTATCGCACTTTTATTTCAAACATTAATTAAGCAATCAATGAATTTTAAAAGCTCTGCTTCTCCTGGCTAGCAAAGAATTTTTTGTCATATAATTTTTTTCTATTTTTTTTACCGTAGCAGAATTGAACTGTACTAACCATTAGATGTCTTAACAAATCATTCATATCAAGAAAATTAACAACGTGTGTTTAATACTTTCGTACTCAGATTCTTTTAAGCTATAACCTTGTTAAAATTGTATGATATAATATATATAAACATTAAACTATTATGTAAATAGATATTTTTATCCGTTTGTTTTTAATTTCCATAAAAAACAAAAATGATGATGTTTCCCTTCCTGTTCATTATCTAGTACATACAAATATTTTTCGTGAAATAATATTCATAATATGTAAAATTTTATTTATAAGTAACAGGGTGGGAATCATAAGTAGATAAAGGACATAAAGTCTAACAACACTATGTACAAAAGTCTAATTTTTTAGAGAGACGCTGATTTACTATCTCTCTAATTTACAAAGTGGATGTTAATTTAAAGCCTAATTTTTATATTTTGTAATTTTTCTGTACTGTATGTTTATATTGCTAACGGTTATTATAAGATTATCAGGTATAATCTAAAAAAACATTAAAAAAAGACAACTTTATGTAGTTGTCATTAACATTAAAAAGTGACATAACGTTATTTGACTATCACGTGGCCAAAAATGAAAATGAACGTTATTAACAAAAAAACGTAAAACACATTTCTCTAATTAGCAAATTAATTAAATTCCAATATCCAAATTGTCAACGTTTGGATTCAAATCCCTAAACGGAGACTTTCAGGTATAATTTTCATTTTATATATGGATTTATCTCAAAATCTGTAATGTTTGCATATCTTTTTACCCACCTTCTTTTAGATATATTTTTATATATATGTTACTTCTAAGAACAAAAAGTTTATATGACTGTACTATAGTTCTCGTAAAAAACTATACTTTATTGAGGCATCAGTTTTTTTCAAAATATCAATGGTCAAATCAAAAAGTTCGTGAATGAATATGTTCAGAATTTTTTACCCCAGTCCAGCTCTACCGACTAATTGCAGAAAATATTATATTGTACATTATCGAAAAAAAATATGTTTGAAAGCCGTTCATCATCCTGAGGACCTTGACGATACATATTTATACTGTATAATACCCTCTTCTTGTTGCGGCCATCTTAGCTGTCAGTTTAAGTTGGGCATGTAGATGAAGAACGTCAGACTTGTCACCTGTCAGCGGAGAGCTCGTAAAAGTGGATTCTAAATTCGAAATTGCGCGCGAACCTAATTTGCCGAGACTCCATCTTGGAAGCTCCGTTGTAATTAATGTCGGAACTGCTCCAATACACTTGGCATGTTGAGTATTTGCTTTAGCTTTGCTTCATATTATAAGGGTTAGTATTTGAGTTTGTATTGAACTGTTTGAGATAAATACTCATAATTGAAACAAACAAACCATTCCTGAATTCCTTTTCTGCTACTAAATAAACTTGTATGGGTTTTTAATCTTAAAACCTATACAAGTCTGTATTTATCAAGACTGTAGAGTCGTTAAAAAATAAAACATCTCTGACTCCGACTCTGACCGTAACTTAAAGCACGACTATAACTATTTTTTTACGCTTAGTACCATGCAGTGGCGCCAATTTCGACCCTAACGATTTAAATACGTATGTATTTTTTAAATGACTCGTAGTTGTTCGAGTCCGACTCCACGACTCTGAATCAGACTCTGAATCTTACATTTGAATCGTCAATTTTTTTAACGTATATATTAAAAAAATATATTTGGCATTACAATTAATGCTAATCCGCAAAATATGTTGATGTTGAAAGATCATACAAGTCATTTGAGATTAACTTTAGAATAACTGACATCACAAACTCTCATGTTTAAGATCTCCAAGATGGGAGTGGAACCCAGACCGCCTGATCGGTAGAGCAAGCTCTAACCAACTAAACTGAAGCGGGCAACTAAATTGTGTACACTTCCATAAGATTTATCGCTTATATTTACTTTCGGCATCTTCATGCAATTAATTAGACGGGTAAATTATAACTAATAAATATGTGAAAAAATAACTTTAGGAACTATATTGACGTTAATTTGAATTATTTTGATACTGATTTACAACGAAGAAAGATAATTGAAATAAATATTCACATAAATAATTATTTTACATTTGTTCCATTTATAGGATCTAATGGATGGGAGGGAATTCGAAGTTTTCTTTAGACTTAAATCATACTTGCAATATTTATATGAAAAGTATTAACGTACATATATATTGGAACAATTCTTTAGTTTTACGAATATTTCATTTCGCATTGGATAGAAATAACGGAATGAGAAATCATGAAAAGTTTTCGCTGAACATTTGTTTTTAAGTTAAAGTTGAAAACATCTTCCAACTGGTGCAATTTTCACAGTTGGGTCCCACTTGACAGCCAGTGACGCCCCAAATAAATCAACATTAATTGTTTTCATTTAATATTTATATAGTGTAATTACTTTTAATGAAGAAAATTATTTCGTAAGGTTTTTGAAATAATATTGTTTTCGCTTGATCCAAAAAACTAAAAATATTTAAATTAAAATGGTAATATACAGTATAAAAGAACTAAGTGTAATTCTAATATTTTTCATATGATGTTTAAAAAAAACTGACGTAGCAATTTATTTGAAAAAAAAATTTAAGTCATTTGAAACATAGCTTGGGGAGAATTTTTAGAAACCCCTTTGATTTATATAAGCTTGATGATAAATTTAACCACCCATAAGACTTCAAACATTAATTTGAAAAAATCACCATTTGATTCATATATTTTATATTTACATTTACAACTTTCAGATCAATAAATATAGTGTTGCCCATTGTCGTTATATGTAATGTTTCAACACGGTAATTAAATAAATGCGAGTATTGGAATCACTTTTATCATTCATTGATTTTATTATAAATATTTTAAAAACTAATCGCAATTATATATTAAATTATTAAATTTGTCTTTATTTTTTGGATACTACACGGAGATAAATACAAATAATAACGTTTAAAAACAGGAAAAAATAATAATGCTTAAAAAATATTTTTTGGGCCCCCCTACTGCTCTCAAGATATATTTTACTGAATTAAAGTTTCAATCTGAATTATTAAATTCACAAAATATTTTTATTGACGATTTACCCAAAACTGAGTACCAGGAGATGGGAACACGTATGTGTGTATGCAATGACTCGAGAAAACACTTTTCATGAAACACTTCTAATTGTCTTCTTCGTTAAAATTGGGGATACATTTATAAGGATTGGCTATGTTTCATTTCGTATTATTTGTTAACCACGATTACCGCACTGCCAGCTTGTGCTACGGGACACTTTTCTAGAAGTCTTTCTGAAGTGTCGTAAGTTCCCGAAGGCGGAAACATGTCAGATTCCCAACAAGTCCTGCGGCACTTTTGCGCTATTTAGACGGCATCAAGAACATAATTCACTCAGCCAAACTGTGGAGAAAATTTTATGTCAGCGTTTAACCCAATATTGTTCGGAGCTTTTTGTCAAATTATAGCCTAATTAAAGTAACATTAATACCAATTAATTCTTCATATAAAATATAGCTAAGATAAGTTTCATGAAATTATACAAAGTTTATTTTAAATTAAGTCATATGACGTACTCAAGCTGAAGCATAGTCCATGAATGTTTAACAATAGTATAATATGTGAATGAAATAAACAAAACAAAGAAAATATTCTAAATTTTATTTAACCATACATAGCTTATAACTATTTATGAAATATTTAATTTATTAAAACTATTTTTTAATAGAATGGGAAAAACGATAATAGAGCAACTCTCATTAAACCATTATATACCTTAGCTCTTTGATACTCAATACTTTATTACTAAACGTCCAAACAAATTTGTGTATAATATTATAATTTATATTTTTACAGCTCAAACAACAGCAATCAATCATACAAATTTCAAAAAATATAATACAGTATATAATTTGATGAATTGTTGAATCATTATAGATTAGAATATTTATATTAGCGGTCAAAAATTTTAATTACATTTCTGACAAAAGTATAATTCTGAAACAGCTATCAACTTCACGTATAACTACGAAATAGCATACAATGTCAAAACATGATGAAAATGAAACCTTTTACACTGCAAATTTTTATGTTACATTAATGTAATATTTCACTTTTAGGGTGTTCACTGTCAATACTTGCTGGAAAGGCATCATATTAATAAAAACACAATAATCCTTTGTACTTCATTCCACTTTATTTAATATGTCAGGACCGGTTTCGCTCATTACGAGCATCGTCAACTGATAAGAAATATAATTTAACAGTGCTATATAAACAAAAATGAACAGTTATAAACAACAATTGGCATTGAAAAGAAAATACCAATTACATTAAAAGTGATTCTAAAATAGCACAAAATTAAAATGTTTAACACATCTAACATATAATTATAAAGTCATCTCAGATTAATTAATCTGAGATGACTTTTTAATTATATGTTAGATGTGTTAAACATTTTAATTTTGTGCTATTTTAGAATCACTTTTAATGTAATTGGTATTTTCTTTTCAATGCCAATTGTTGTTTATAACTGTTCATTTTTGTTTAAATAGCACTGTTAAATTATATTTCTTATCAGTTGACGATGCTCGTAATGAGCGAAACCGGTCCTGACATATTAAATAAAGTGGAATGAAGTACAAAGGATTATTGTGTTTTTATTAATGTAATATTTACTTATACATTTTTTGACTAACCAAATAGTATCAAATTATATTATACATTCTTCTCTGTTTACTATTTGCATTGCCATACATAACCTCAAAACATTATATAACATTATCTATATAAAATATTAATTTTAATACTGTAGCCGCAACTCTCTACCAACAATTTGCGATACTCTGTTTGTATGGGAATGTAATTTTAAACTTAATTTATTTTGATTCCGCGTTGGAAACAACACGAATATATATTCGCTCCGGCACATAGATTTAATTTAGATAATCCTTTCATTTGTATGCGGGATTCATGTGTGTACATTATATTTCATTTTAATCCAGCAAATAATGCTTTTAGATGTATACCGGATCTCAGAATCATTACCCAACTTAAGCAACTAATATGCGTTGATTTGTGTTTATTATAAGCAGTGGTACTTCATTCTAGATTTTTTTATGTTTCTTACCACGTCCAGCTTTAATGAATACCATATGAACTCCTTATGACAAACTGATCGTAAGGCATTTATTAAACTTTTCTCTTCGGATATGGTCAGATATAGATTAAAGGAGATGGTCAGTTAGTCAATCTGCATGCGCCTTGTTTTCAGCATCGGATATAGAGTAAGGTAAATGAATAATAATCGCATAAATGTCATTAAAAACATATTTTTCAATAGCCTTAGTGCTGGGAATCAAGCCCGTGACTCTATTACAGTTTCCATGCCCCTCTTAATGTGGAACATTGAACATTGAACCTCCTAATGAAGGTATCTTAACAGGAGTTTTTCTACGAGAATTGTTTGTTACTCATTTTCTCAAACTCTATATGCGTGTATGAGTATACATAGAAGGATATAAGACTAATGGTGAACCCATTGCTTTCGATGTTTCCGTTTTTAAGATAAAAAGACACATATGGAATTCAAGCTCTCCTGAAACATCCACAACATATCTTTAAGCTAAGTTCATTGCCATTTTTTAGCGTTATAACGGACTGGTTATGCATTCAAAATCAAAATAAGTCTCATTAAAACAAAATACTCTTTATAAACCTCAAAATTAACAAATCAGCCACAGAATTAAAATCTGTATGATTTAAAACAAACTGCTGTAAAATTTTACATGTTTATAAAGGCGTGCATACTTCCAAAAGATTTTTTTTAAAATCCTGTGCAATATTCTTTTACTGTAATTTGGAAGCATCTGCTTTCGGATTTTCGTGTTTCGGCTAATTGATGTTATTCTCTCGTTACGGATTACGGATTTCCCGCGCACAACTTTGCAGAGCAGTTTCCTGCAAAACCGACCCATAAAGGGTCCCGTCAAAAACGAGCTAACTTCGTGGTTTACGTTTTATGCTGCATACATTACACAATTTCCTTTCTGTAGGTGCAAACATAAAATGTATACACAATATAACAGTATGCCATTTTAACGAAGATTTTATGCGTAGATATTACACGAGTACCGCAGAACACATTAGGTTGATTTTTAATACCGCATTAAAAAAATCAAACTTTGCTATCTATTGAAGATAAATTTTACTCCACCATAACGCTTTTTGGCAACGCTAAATTTATGAACAGTAGATTCTTATCGTACTCTCAAAAATATTTGCTTACTTTGACGTCAAACGTATGGTGTCAAACAAATGGAACGAATGGAAAAAGTATATTAAAATATACACACCTCGTAAAGTGAATACCGAAAATGTGATTTTTTTTATTACTAGAAAACTGCATAAATTTATCCGTAATCTGGTAAGGTTGCTTTCAGAAACTTCAATTAAATATATTTAAGGGTGAGTGTAGCGGTCTACGGCGAGACCTGTAATTAAGACAAATTATTAAATGACTTATTTATTAACATTCATGTAATTGATAGAATCTGGCTTAAAAAGATTTTCAAAACATCGCAGTTGAGTTAACCATTCCTTATTGTTACATTCAAATAAAATATTTTTTTAAAAAATGAACAGGGAGTCATTGGCGTAGTTAAGGAGTGACATTTGACCTATTTTTTCAATAAAAAATCGCATCTTAACCAAAAGGCACTACTTATTTTTTAAATTTTCAATAAATGTTTATAAAATCTTTTTTTGTTATCCATGCCCGCTCCCAGTGTGGAGTATATGGTCTCTTAATGAATGCATCTCAACAGAAATTTTTCTACGAGAACTATTTGTTACTCAGTACCTCAAACTCTCTTTTTTCAAAGAGAGTAATAAGTTTAGAAGGATAAGGCTTAGGCAGGACTAGTGGTTAACTAATCACTCTCCCTACGCCCAGTTATTGAAGGATCGGAACGGTTAGAAGCCATCACAAACACCCATGTTGTCGAACAGAAAAATCAAATACATTTATAGTAATATAATCTTTTTGTTCGACATTTGTTGGCCTTAATAAATGTTGAAATAGTAACTCAAATTGATAATGGTTAAAAAAAAAGTTAATAAAAGTGTACGCATATTATTTTGTTATTAAAAAAAATAGTGTTAAAAAATGGTTTCAGTCAAAAGCTTTGTCTTGAGTACCTACAATTTCTCTACTTCTTGGCCTATCCCATCGAACAAATATATATAAAATGTGAAAACTATTTGTTTTACACAATTTAAATATATTCGAAAAGATAGTTTCTTATTATTGTCTTTAATGTTTAATTTTGATAGCTTTAAAAATAGTCTTATGTATAATAAAGAGTTCATCGTTTTAAGACGCCACCGATTTGCCCTTTATGACAATTTTTTTATGGAATATTTTATTTAAACAATTTTTTTTAAAAATAAAAGTGATAATTATTTTAACGGAAACCCGAATGCTTTAAAACAACATAACAGTCTCGGAATATAAAAATTTTCACTCGCCCTAAAAATATTTTTTTAATACATCATATATTTTAATTACATTTATCATAACTGTATTGTTGTGTATAGAGTGTTTTCAAATACCTCTTGACACTTATTCATTTCAAGCCGAAAGCTTAGTACTTTTGCGTTAGTATTTCATTTTTTGACAGGAATATTGGGCTTTCAAAATGTCCCCTGAAAAGCTTTTCAACATCTCATTCGGCTTACTGGCAAATTGAAAATAACGCAGTGTTTGCATTTTCATCAAAAATTTAACCAGTTTCTGTTCACGTGACTGGCTTTACTAAAAATTGGACACGAACTTTGAATATTTTCTACACATTAACTTGACAATAATAAATTACTTTGTATTCGTTTAAATGTCGCAAGCTCATCCTACTTAAGCATTAACATTCATTTATTATAAATATTAAAAATATATATTTATACCAAAATAATATTTAATTATGCATCTAGAACATGACAATGTTATAACTTTAAATGAATCAATTTATATACGAATTTGGATAACATTACTTTATCCTACTTTCACTAAAATTTAATTATATCTATTGTATCATAAAATACTCTTTTACTTTTTTATTATTAGGTATAAATTTATATTCTTCATTTTACAAACGTATTTAAGCAAATTAAATTTATAAACTACTGTTTTACATTCAGAAAAAAATATTTCTTAACAAATTTCAATGTACGGTTGTAGAGTAAATTTAAACAATTGTATCATTTAAATTATTGTTTCTTTTTATTTAGTTGTGTTGTCTTTTTATCATTTTTAAGTAAGAATACGTTTAAATATGATGTTACGCCTTTTAGGGGAGGTATAAAATAATGTATTGATTTGTGACACGGGTAAAGGATTGGACCTGTATAAAATTTTACCATATAAATTTAAAAATAAATATGAGACTTCAATACTAATTGAGAATATTACCACTTTTTTTCAGAAGGATATACTACTTTGTGAGAGAATGTAGTAATGGATGGTGAAGGTTCAAATACCCAAAATTACATGATTTTTTTACGTTCGACACCCTAGTTTTAGTCATAGTCTATAAGCGATAGACGAATGGTTGATAACCAATCTTTGCAAACAATTATTATCTTTAGACCAAAATTGTACCATTTAACATATTTATAATACAGTCGAACTCGGTAATTACGGTTAAAAAGCGAGATCTCGGATGTAATGAGGAAACATTCGTTGACATTTAAGTTTATGATTTTCTCCGTAGATTTATTCACTTTTATACCTAGGAAAAATATCATCGAAAATTTTTACGATCTCCACAGCTTATGATATATTAGACGAGCTAGTCGATTTTTTTTCACAGAGCACTGAGACTACCCAAGAGTCTTTTAATGGGTTGATTGCTTTGAGGGGAAATTTATGAACAACGAAAGTGAAAACAGTGAAACAAGCATCAATTTTAAATTTTATAAGAATAGTGGAATGACAGAAAAATGTAATATGTGTGTAACGGGTGTGTAAATAAATTCTAATTGTGTATTTTTGTTTTAATTGCGACTTTTTGTGTAAAGTGACCGCTCCAGATACTTCATGTCTTCATATGATGGGTACGTTTGTAAGCATTTAAAAATACCTATTCTCTGATATAACGAGTAATATTTATAACGAGAAAATTCAGTTGGTTCCATCTTCTTCGTAATAATCATGTTCGACTCTAGTTTAACGTATAAAAAAAGTAAATATTCACGAATTTTCATTGAAAATTTTTTAAATATGTCAGTATTTATTTTTATTTTATGAATAAAACGTCAATAGTTTTACTTCATATTTAATATGAAGTTTTCAAACCATATCTTAATTTACTCAATTACCAAATGTCAAAGAGAAATGTCATTTCGATAAAGCTATCATAATGGAAAAGTTTCCTAAATAAATGACTTTGAAATGCTGAAAAATCGGCGGCTGTGTACTTCCAATATTAAAATGCATTTTGATGATGCATTTGTGCATTTTTAAACGTGACGGCATTAATGATTTGTTTTATAACAATGACGCTAAAAAATATAAGTAACAAAAAAAACTCAATTTATGGAAGCAAATTAATTTAAGATTCTAAAAAATATATTTTATAATATCTAATGTCTAAAAAAATATTTTATAAATTTAAAGTTAATTATTTTATTCCATTAATTATGATTGAAATATTCAAAAATCCAGTGAGAAGCTCAATAATTATATTTGATATGAATAAAATTTTCAGCCAAACTCTAAAGAAATCAATGTATTCATATTTTAAATTGAAATGTCATCGACTGTCAGTTGTTACAGAATTCTGAATCAGAATACCAAATTGAAAAAACAGTTTTAGAAGTATGGAATTAACTGTTGACAAGCTAAAAAAGTTTTGACATCTTGCATTACACTGCAATCAACAACTTCGATATACACATGCCATCACATCATGCCATGATGTAAATTTTTATTTTATTTTATTTTACTCCTCTATGGTAAATAAGTATTATTCCGTCAATCTTAAGATTACCAATGATAACTTTATTCTGCAAATACTACAATATTTACTGTCAATTAATTTGGTGAAAAATTTGTGAAAGTTCATTTTTTACAATAACTTAATTTGATTACTTTGTTACTCCACTTGTGCTACAAATTGTGACAAGTGTTTCGCCTCTTTGAGAAGAATCATCGCAAAGTTTATGATTATAATATTTACTTATATCCTGCACAAAGGTGATGAAAAGGCATGATTTTCATTAAAGTTCATCTTATTTTAATACGTTGGTCACCATTGCCTTAGACAACTACAATTTTCCGGTGACCGGATAAACTTTTCTGATTAATAAATAAACACGTTGCAATTCATAATTAACTAGTTTGTGTTAACTATCCCACTTTATTATAATATGAAAATACGTAAAATTATTACTATTAAATACAAGTATTTTTTTATTATTTCGATCGAATTTGCATTCAGTGATTGACAGCATTGAGCATATTATCACTAAATGAAAATTAGTAGCCTTACATTGTGAGAACAAAATAAAAACAATAAATTATGCGACTAGGCACATTTTCTGGCTAGTAATAAAAATACAGCGGAAATGCACTCGAAATTAAGTTTAATGTTATATTTATAATGGCTTCGAGGAAAACCTAGTAAGCAAAATTTTATTTGCGGAACAGGTCGCACTAAGGTAACGACGCGTGTGTCGTGAAATTTTGATTTTCCACGAGTAATAACTTCAGGGTTCAGGGATATTACGATAAAACAAGAAAAGCTGTTATTGTTTTTCATTATAATTCTGGACCGATGAATAGAAACTATTTGTTTAGTTCTCGAAAGTTATTCCACGATTCATAAAGCGACCTAGGAATTGCATATTGAGTTTCCCTTAAAACTCTTTATTCAAATCGGTCATACGTGATACCAGCTGTACGATTGTAGAGAACAGTAAATATGGCATATTTTAGTTTTTACATTGTATTAATCTCTTCAAAAATTAAAACACTCTTTTGCACTAGTTCCAAATTTATTTAATACGATCAGGACGGATTTCGCTTTTTTGGAATTAGCACAACAGACTGTTTTATTTTTATAATTTAAGATTTCGACTGAAGGTGCTTGGTGGAATTTCAATATTAAATTTGAATCGTTCAAATTATGTACACTCCCACAGATTTTGTCACTAACGACCCGGGTTTCGCCTTTCGGCATCTTCAGGCGTTCATCCGTGCGCTTGAACGCCTGAAGATGCCGAAAGGCGAAACCCGGGTCGTTAGTGACAAAATCTGTGGGAGTGTACATAATTTGAACGATTCAAATTTGTTTTATTTTTATTAATGTTATTCTTTTTTATGTGGTGGACAACGTCGATGGCTTTAGTTACTGAGGTCAGAGTTGCAAAGCCCAGTACGGACAATTTTATAAATTGATTTTTCAACCCATTCTATCCTTAAAATGGGGCGCAGTGAGAGCGATTAACTATCCAATAGTCCTGTCTTAGCCCCGAAATTGATTAAAAAATCTTTTTACAGAACAGGCTTTTTCCATTTTTTAAATAAATAATAATCTTAAGGATGATATATAAGAACACTTTGTGTTAACGTATTGTGAAAAAACTAGGAATGTGAACTTTAAATAATACTGTTTAACTAACATATCTATATACCATCAGATCACTCTAGATACTAGAATAGACTCGAGTAGATGTCACCAATCAATATGGTGAATAGACTAATAATTTTTCAATATCTTTAAATTATTTTACCAACTCTTTGACTCCCGACTCCGACTCCGGCTCCACAACCCGGGAATAAACAGCTATTCATTTTACATAATAACAAAAAATAAGAATGCCTTTTAAGTGATATATAAATTTTGATAATTATTCAACAATTTATTTTTACCCCCTTCAACTTACTAACGAGTTTCAATTATATTTTTTAATATTTTTTTATGTTTAATATAAAACAATGCCTTCTTATTAATGCAATATATTATGTTTATTTACTGATAACAAAGGGTTAGTGTTGAGCACCAATATAATACATATTCCATTAAAATTCAGATAATTAGTAATCTCTTATCGATCATTTAACGTTTTTCTTTTGCTGTCAATATAAATAAATATTATTTGACAAACCCTGAAGAAAGGCATAAAACCGAATGATGAGTGACGGTGATCAATCTTCGCTCGATGTCTCGCGTCACCTGAATCCAGTTCATGGCTTTATATAATGCTGGCAATATACATACATAAATCTATGGTGTACATTAGGGATTGCAAAACCGGTATTACCGAAACAAGGATTACGGTTTTTCGATGTCTATACCGAAATACAGGGTTCTTAAATAGTATCGGTATTTCAGTAATATAGATTATATTGATTACGACAGAATTAATTTATGACTATTCGCTCTTAAAGTTTACACCAGTGTTTCTTAACCGTATTGAAAGAATCGCCCCCTTTAGCAGAAATAAATTATCCAAAATTATCTAACGCCCAAATACGCTAAAAAAAATAGCCCAGGCGGAGCCAGAGTGATGAGTTAATCACTAGTCTTGTCCTAGCTTTATCCTCCTAACCCTAACTCTTAAAAAAGGGAGATTGAGCAAATGAATAACATGCAGTTCTTTTAGAAGAAACTTATGTTGAGATACCTCCATTAGGAGTGAAAATGGATTAATATGATATATATAAAAAAAAAAACTATTTTTTTTACTTAAGGTATACTTAAAAGTTGTTCCAATATCAATATTTGATATGGCATTATTATCGTCATCAATACTGCAAGAACACTTATCTTGAATTTGGATAAATTTGGCAGAAGAGACAAAAAATGGTACCACTGCAAAAATAAAAAAACTTTTTACCTACGCTTGGTATTTCAATAATAAATCAATGCTTTCCGCGCTGAAAATTAAGATACGTGTCAATGGTATAAGAGATCACAAAAAATAAAAAATAAACTTTTATCAAAAAATCAGTCGCGTATTATTACAATATTGGCGACGATATCGAAATAGCGGTATTCATTTATTCGTTCACTGTTTTTAGTTTTGTTAGTTTTTGTTCATTTTTTGTAAAACCGGTCCGATATTGATGTTTGCAAAAACGGTATTCAATATGGCATACCGGTATTGGTGTATTCGTCCAGTATTGCAATCCCTGGTGTATATTTTACAGGCCTAGCTAAACATCTACTCTATGCCTTATCTCTTAACCGAGCCCCAAAAGTTATAAAGTTTGCGATAGTTTGTTGTCCACAATCCGATTGAATCGCCTCAACTAAGCATAAGTACTAACTTCAGACTATTTAACAAAGAAGTTTATTTAAACTTCGAACGAGGAAATTAAACTTAAGTCCTTTTACTTTTAAACTCTTTTATTAACTATTTAATATTTTTAATTCAAAATTACCCTCTGAAAATCATTCAACAATTATTGTTTACGGCTTGCTCATAATTTTATATTTTTTTTTCAATTTTAATTATCATATTTGTGAATACTGCAATTCTTTCAAAATAAATCAACGCTTACTCGTTTTATTACGTTTAACTTTTAAAAATCTAGTGTATTATTCAAATTTCAATTGATACAGTTGCTTACAATAAAACTTTAGACACAGCATATTTCAAATATTAAAAAATAATATTTAAATTGTTGTTTTATTTTAATCTTTAATGGCTGAGGTTAAGAACGCCAAATATTTTCCAGGTTGGGAACTAGCAAAACAATTAATAACACATCTATGTCTACTTTCCGTATGTTTTAATAATATATATAGTCTCGTCATTTCAAATATTAAAAAAATTAAATTTTACGGAATATGAAGATTTCTATGTACAAAAGTTTCTGTGGTGTACACGTGTATTGTTCGAAAGAATCGATATACAACATTTTTGGTAAGGTAATGCGCGTACGGAGTATTGAGCGTTATACATACATATTTTTTTGTAATTGGTTACGTACTATTACATTTCGGATTTAAAACAATGTTTTTGCTTATTTTGTACCTTATTTTTAATACGGATAAAATAACAAACTAATTCGAATAATCATAAAAGTTCTAATAATATTTTTTTGAGAAATGTTTGTTAAACGGATAGTTAACAAAATAAAAATTTTGCGCATTAAAGAATGTTCTGATGCTTATGTGATGTGAAACTGGCAAGGATAAGTAAGATATTACAAGCCATATTTTAGAAATAGGACATTAAAGAAGACGTATATCTTGGTTAGAAACCTCCGTGTGAAGTGCAGCTGCGTCTTAGTTACTCCTTCTAGAATAAACTTGAAGAGGTGAAACTATTCGCGATGATATTCAACATCCAAAGAAGATTTTAAAAATGGTGAATAAAAACATCTAACAGTAGAAGTTTGTTGTATTTCAATTAAGTTTTTCAAAAAAAATTGTGCGTAGACGTTATTTGGGAGCAAGCAAGCCGAATCTACTGCTCAGTGTCAGGGGCCAAGGAATTAGAATAAAAGGGGTATATCTACAAAAACATTTGTATTCGTTTTAAATTCACTATCGAATAACAAGTGATTGATCTTTGTGCTTCTTACAGTATAATGTCATTTAAAGGTATGCCCAACCGCTTGTAGCTTTGTGTCTCCAAAAAATATTATTTTGGCAATGCCGAAACTGAGCTTTACAAACTATATATGTATATATACTCAAAACATGTTTTTTTGTGGTTAGACCTTTGTGGCCTTAAGTCCTCGAATTGAGAATCATAATTTGTACTTACAAGGTTTCTTTAATTAAAAAATAATTAATTAACTTATTGCTATATTTATTTCTGTTGTTATACACTTATGTTGGACGTTTGTTATTTCTAAAATACTCTCTCACCTATCCGATCTTATGCATGTCTTTATATCGTTACTCTCTTCTGTAGATAGAGCATCTAGGCAACAAGTTGATTTTCTAGAAGAACTTCTGTTGAAATAAGCTTTGCTAGAATTCCATATGCTGCTTATTGGGAGTAAAAAAGGACACCGTGGGTAAAACAAAAATGTGTGAACCGGCGTTTACATATTTTTATAAACGCAAGCTGAAAGTTTGGTGAATGACTTTTATGAAAAATATTTATAAAAACGCTATATTATATATTTAATGATTACATGTTACATGAACTCATTCAATTGATATTTGTTTATTCTTATGAATCAAAAAAATATAACATACTAATAATTATGCTATATTTATTACCTTTATAGAACTAGGCAGGTGTTCCCACCCCTTTTAGCCCATTTTTGCGTTATTCCAAGAAACTTATTTGCCAAATTCCAAATGCCTGACTAACCGCAAAGCGAACTGAAACAATTCATCAGCGGAATAATATTTTTATTATTTAACAGCATAACAACATGTATTGAATTGGTTATGTGTTTTACAATGATTTTTTACTTTTTAATAAGGCGGAAAGTTTTGGCGGCCGAAAATTGATTTTTAATTTACCATTTAAATAGTTCTAGCTATCGTATTTTTTTATCTAAGAACTGAAACGAAGTCAAATAAAAAATAGTATTTCATAAAATATCACATTATTCACGTTCACATAAAACCTAAACAAATCCTTGTTTCATGTTTAAAAAAAAACCTTTTGTATTATTTATTGTAAGGACAATGCTTTGTAATTTTGATTATTATATACTAGGGTATGTGCTATACAATTATGAATCGATTACAGTCTTTTATATTTTATATATTGTCAAAAAATCATTATTTATAGTCTCACTAAATACTATATTATAATTATTTATCTTTATTCATTGATTTAATATATTTTCTTGAGCAGTATCACATTCTTTGAAACTATTGCATTTTATATATTGCATCCATTTTAGCGCCAATCGTGATAAATTCGAGACAATAATTATAATTTCCTTTAAGTACAATATCACCGACTTTTATTAAAAAAATAAAACGTTACTTAATAATAACCCTCGAAAAATCAACGAAATATATTAAAAATGGACTCTGGAATGGAGATTTATTGATATAAACGTTTTGAAATTAAGTTAAGCCTCTAGTTAGTGTGAGGCACACAAATTATAGTTATCAACTATGTTTTACATATATAAAAGGCTTTATTTCAACATTTTTTAACCATTTTTATTATAAAAAAGGTCTAACCAAACACCAATTACTTTGAAATATGAAATAATAAAATAAAACAACTAAAGACAAAACAGTTGACAAATTGTTATGGAGGATATCAGCATAAAATGGCACATGACGTAATCGCTAAGGTTACATCACCATTGTTACCGGTTCATTAAAAATTGTGAACGGAGCGGAGCGTTTATTTGCCAGGAAGGAAAAACTTCATATAAAAAGTTTTCTTTTTCTAAAGCTTCAAAGCACAATTCATAATGCTTTTCAAAATACGTAATTACGTTTGAGTAATTGGAATATTCTTCGTCAAGTATAAAGCCTTCTACTTTTTATAATTAACGACCCCGGCTACCCTTCGTACCATCGTGATTTTTATTTTCCATCGCAAAAAAAGAAAGAAAAATGTTGGTTAGTCCAACCGAGTGTTGTTTAATATATCTAGTCAATAACGTCTTCATTGTTTTATATTTTAATCTACATTTCTTATACTAAGCACTATTTTTATAAAAACCATTCATAAACCTGCAGAAAATTTTTCTTATTGTATTTAACTTTCAAGTGTATTTAGTTATTATATGCTTTATTTTTCTTTAACAAAAATTTTTGGCACTTAAGTCTAAATGAACAAATTTAACATTATTTGACAGAAAACTGTATATTTGAACTATTATGCCATCTTTGAATTATTTTTAATCTGTACACTTCCATAAATTTTGTCGATAACGACCCGGGTTTGTTAGATCAAGTGCATTCGTGCACTTGATAAAACTAGAAGATGCCGAAAGCCGAAACCCGGGTCGTTATCGACAAAATTTATTGAAGTGTACAGAATAAAAATAATTCAAATTTGACATTAAATTTCCATCAAGCACCTTCAGTTCTAAATTATATTATGCCAACCTAAGCTAATTTAAATATTAATCATAAACAAGGTATATAAGTATCATTTTTGTAAAAAACGAAATGCTGCCATTACATGATAATAATTAAAATAAAATTTTAAATAATTTTAAAATGTCTTTATTAAGTTCTCTGACAGAAATCTATGAATCAATTTATAAATACTCTCCGTACTGGGATTCAAACTCGTGATCTTCGTAATCGAAGCCATCGACGGAAAGAACTCGACCACGCACCCGAAAAGTTTGAATTAATTACATTAAATAAAATGATTTTTTTTTAATATTTAGTGAACAAATGTGTGTATGTGTACGTATCAGATTGCATGTGATAGATAGTCTCTAGACCTCGAGATGGAATGCCTCGATAAAGTCGTAGTTTTAATTTATGCCAGGCCAAGAGCAGTTAGGGTCATATCCCTCTGGCATGGCAGGGATAATTTGATGAAGTTTTAAATATGGAACTCGACGACGCGCGGGAAGGTGAACCGAATTATATATGCAAATCTAATATAATATAGTCATTTATGCGAGAGTTGAATCGAAACTGCGAATAAATTTAGTATAATAGAAAAGCTCCATCGAATGTATACAATGACTATGTTTAAAAAAGTTTTTGATTATATCCTTTTCACACTTCCTTGTGACCTCTTACTTTATTTGATTATTTTTATCAAAATTTATTTACATCGATAATTTTTTTTTTAATTATACTGAATTTGCAAACGTTTTTTCAATATTCGTGATAATAAAATACTGTTTTTAATAATATTATTATATTCCATTTTTTTATAACAAAATATGTTTTAAATAACATTTAACATTTTATTACTTATTTATTTTTTTGTGTCCCATTTGAATATTCGTTCCCAGCCTTGTTTTGTATCTTTCTGGACCTTTATATAAGTGTTTTGATGAAAAAGGGAAGGGTCTTAGTCAGTATTGGTCTTAGCATTTAATTCTTAACGCTTTTTGATGGAACATTTTTAAAAAATGCTCTAAGCTTAATGTCATAAAAAATGGAAATAAATGGAGTGTTTCAAACAAGATTTTTCGGTGCACGAATAATAAATAATGCCTGAATAGAAAAGCGTTTTTAACCTCCAAATCGATGAGAGTAACAGTGAATGAATATAAATTCATATTTTTCCGTTACACAGTTAAAATTTGACAGATTTATCATACTTGAATTCTAACAAATTCAGTTTTCAAATATTGGCTTTTCAATCAACCTTTTCAATTGAAAGACATCAATCCACTTGAATAACGCTACAAATACACAAGGTTTTAGTTATTAATGAACAAAGAAATTTTTATTAACCAACTGTTGTTTTAATAAATAAAAAATCAGGAAGCTTTAAAAAACGAAATACATATTACAAAAATTGAAAAACATTTGTAATACAAAAAAATGACTTTCAAATATTAATTCAGACATAATATAAAACTTTATAACTTTACTCATCTTTTTAATATATTTATTTCAATTTAATATGTCCACAAATGTGGTAGATCTAGTTTATAGATGCACGTACCAATCAGTCAAAATTTCTTTTCTTAATTCGCCAAAATAGTTTAGTTAAACCTTTACTCCATGTTAAATAAATTAAAGGTAATTTTCTTAAAATTAATAGTTTCTACGTCATCTTACTGCTATGTTTTTTGATAAAAAAACTGTTTTAAAGTCTTAAATATGTTTTTATTTTTATCATTTATAAAGAGCGATATCAAAAAATTCCGGAATTGGATCACAAAATCGTTAAATTATCCTTGGAACGTACTCTGATGGTGGTTCGATCAACTATTCTAAATGGTTTAGCATCACTTATTCCCACGCGTCATATTTTGTTCCATTTTCAAATGGCGATGGACGCTTATAATATTTTGATACGTGTGTTCGCAAATAAATGATAGTCACTCCGCTTTTGTTAGAAGTACTAAAATATGTATGTAGGATATCCAAACTCCGGTCTTTGGGACGTGATCCGAATCGAGTCGGTAATATAGTGCCGGCTGTAGACGTGCGTCTTTATGTTATGAAGAGTCTCAGTAAGGAGGGAATGAAAGGGTTAAGGTTTACTTCGGAATCGTGCCTCATAGGAATGTAACCAATAATAATCATGCTAAAAAGATTACCGAAGATACATAGATAAAATCACATATTCTTTAGCATCGATATACATATTTAGCCTTTATTGTGTATGGTTTCATCAAGTTAATTGAATAGTGTAATAAAACAACATATTTTTATTAGAAAACAAGATTAAAATAATGGATAGTAAAGAATACTTCGTTATTGTAGTGATAAAATTATTGGACTGAATACGTCGTAAATTAAATTATTACTTTACGTAAATGTCTTTATCCTGTTCTATAGTATGGCAATACAAAAAAAAATGTAAAAATTAAATTTTAAAATGGAATTCGGTTGTGAGATTTACACGCATTCATTGTGTAATCTTTTCATTTATATTATTTCAGATTTTTTCAACTGCGTCTAGATTGTCAAATTTATACGATTAACATAGTATTTTGGACATCGATCTTATATATTACAATAAATACATCTTTCATTTTAAAATATGTATTAAATAAAAATTAAGTACAATAACAGTTATTCGTGCATTAAAAAATAAGAAATTTTAATTTCTTACAAACTGGTATATAATTTATAAATGCATATAAATACTTTCATCGATATAAGCTTAATTTTATCATTTAAAACATAATGACCCAAATATGTTTTAAATTATAAAATACTGAGTTACACTTGATAACTAGTAATTTATTTGTAGAAATTAATATTAATACTTTTACATTTATAAGCATCAATTTATCACCAAATTTCTTTTAATTGTAAATCAACAAAGTCATATAACTTTCAGGGTGTTCACTGTGAATACTTAAAAAAACAAAATACTCATTTGTACTAATCCAACTGATGTCAGTTAATAATGCTCGTCATGAGCGGAACTGGTCCTGATCTTAAAGTGGAAATTATTACATTTTTTTTTTAAATATAAATCATTTAAATATATCCTACAGCTATTGAGTATAATACGTGTTTATATATTTAATAACAACCCAAAAAATTCAAATTCATAAAACAATTTGGTCTTAGGAAAAAGTCTAAATAAGTACCACAAATTTAACAGTTTAGTTAGTGAACATGGATACTAAAAATATTTAAATAAAAAAAACGAAAATCTCCTACACTACCTAAAACAATTTATATATTATATTAGTATTAACTTGTTTCTCTATTTTAACGAGATAATAAATATAAAAATACAGATTTAAATTGTCGTCAGTTGATAATGAATGCCCTTTATTTTCAAAACTGGTTCCGATCTTTATCAAAGAAATTGAAAACAATACAAAAAAAAAATATTTTTTGGTACTAAATTAAACGAGAATTTCGTTATATGTTTATGTAGATGATAACTATTTTAGGAGCAGACTGTAATTCTGGCGGTAGCGTGGTCTGTTGCTTAGTTTTATTAAATACAATCCAATTTATATGCACACACTCAAACTTATTAAAAATGGAAACCGGTCAATTATTTATCTGATTCCCTTCGCAATTTTATTCAACAAATATTTTCAATTCACTCACGATGTTTAACTATTTTTGTGCTGCTTTCTAAATGGAATTTTTAGAATCATTTTGTCACTGGCAACAATGTTTGATGATTATCCAGTCCAGAATAAATGACACAGTTTTTTCAACCAGGAAATTTTATTTATACTAAGGATATGGTTTTAAAAACATTTCAACGACTTACATTAACTTTAGGAACGATTTTGTGTCTTACATAGGTTCATTTGTTCCTGTCTCAGCAATAAAACTGCTAGAAAACAAATAATTTTAGAAGCATGTCTCATTGTAACATTATTGACATTGATCCTAGTCTTTTAATTTCTATCGAAAGCACTGAAAGCACGCGACATTCTCAGTAACACAAATTGTAGTATTGAAATGGCATAATCAAATTAAAAATCCACTACAATCATTAAATCTATTTCTTATAATCTGCAGTCTAGTGACTTAGCCTCTAAGCTGTCACGACTGTCATGATTCGAGGTTAAAAATCGAGATCTCCGTTGACTTAAAGATGTCTTGTTTAACGCGATTAATTAATCCAAGGACGAGCGTGACCATATGGTCACAGTAAACACCGTTGTCTATTGATCCCATTATTCATCTTTTTTCTAACTGAATAGCATTTCTTTCACTCATATTTGGTTAAGAAGTGTACAGACTTCAGTAAGTCATCAGTCGCGGGGACAGAAACGGCCACCAAAAGCACATACGATTTTTTGAATTTCTGTTTTTTTTTAATGGACTTTTTGAAAGTGTAAGCTATTTTTATATCAAAACATCAAATTATTTACATTTATGTTGCTAATATATTTGTATTGAAATTATGTTGATCTAAAGAGGTCAAATTGTAAATATTTTTAAAAATTTCACGTTTAGCTATATTTCAACACCGAATGTTTGCGTGCCCATACGGTCTCGATCGTCCTTACTACTGTCCGTACACAATATTGCACGGTAATAAAAGGATAAGCATGACTATATGGTCATGCGGGGTTCCAATTCAACGACTTTGCGTTTTTTTTTTTAATTGTTATCAGGAATAAAAGTTATCCGTGACTTCAATATGGCTTAAAAAATATTATTTTTATCGAAAAAAGCTCTCGTCTCTGGAGGGTTAATTAATTAAGTAAAAAAAATATTTCTCATATGTAAAATACCATAAATACCATACTTAACAACAGACACAGATATATTTTTTTTCTTTTCTTTTAATTTAGTTTTAATTTTACCGTCGAATGTGATTATTTTATATAGAAAAAGGAATCATCGTTATGCATTTTTGCAGTTTATCCATTTGTTTTTCTTTTTCTTTCTGAATAGTTTTATTCTCTTAATATTAGTTCATTTAAAACAACTTCTTTTGAGATTCTCCATTAGGAGTTTATGTGTTCCACATTAGAATCGGACATAGTGAGAAAATGTCTCTCATCCAAATTCACCAACCGATACGAGTAGCATTTGGCACAAATTTAAATCGCCGTATTGTACCGTACGCCTGAATGTTTTATTAATGATAATTTCCGCTACTTCAGCAGCGTCTTATCTTGTTTTTTTAAATAAAGTCCCTTAGTTGAAGTAGTTTAATCCCTTCAAAGCGGAAATCCGTCAGGAAGTCCCTCTGACGAGTGCTTATTCACGCCTCCCTGAATACTGATTTAAATTCTTATGTCAGATACGATACTATATACACAAGGCTTTATTTAACTTACGATTTGATTAAGCTTGAGGTTAACTGTAATTGAAAATCAGCTTCTTATATAAAACACGTTGTATGCAATGATAAGTTTAAACTGTAGATATTTATTAGTAGTAGTACCTATTTTTATTTGAGGGCATTATAATATAAACTATTTAAAACTAGGATTTAAACATAACAGATTGATATATTTAAACAAATTTTCAATAACTAAAAACTTTTTGTTTATAAACATTTTATAATGTTTCTGCAATTTAAAACAGTTATTTTTCACGTTCATAAATAAATATATATATGTATAATTTACAATAGTATTTTCTAAATACGTACATTTTGAAAAAAAATTAAAAAATATATATTTTTCAATTATACACAATTATGTGCTTTTTTAGGTTTAAAAAAGGTGCCGGAACTTAATTTTATTCTTGTGAACCAATCCATTTTTGTTCTCAATATGGACGATATGGTTCCCTAATGGAGGTATCTCAACAGAGCTTTTTTTACATTCAGTTGCTTAACCTTCCTTTTTTAAAGAGAATAAGGATAGAAATATATTGCTGGTACAGGACTAGTGGTAAACCAATCGCTCTCGCTTTGACCGGTTAATTTTAAGATTTATGAGTGCGAGGGATAGATATCACAAATCCAAGCGTCTTCAACAGAAATCGATCCTGTAGATCTAATCTTAGTTTTGATAATTATGTGGTTACTGTTATTGCTTTTTCGGGAGATTAATAAAAAATATTTTCGAACATCTTTTCAAAGGAAAATAAAATAAAATTTTGCGAACATTGATTTGAAATATTAAAAATCTCGAGGAAAAATGGCGGAACGCCGTTCCACCATGTTACATGGAAAGAAAAGCATTGCACATAAGTATAATATTCATTTTAAATAAATTCTTTACAGTTTATCTATTATTCTGAGAGTTATTATTATTTTTCAGTAACATTATAAATAACGCAGTTAAATAAATATAATAAGTTAACTTTAGATACATAATATTATTTTGACGTGACTTTAACACAGCTCAAGTTGTTATGACGACCGTTCAAGATGATTTCCCGTAATACCGATCGGAAATTAATTGAAAATTTACAATCAAAAGTTAATAATTGGATATCGCACATTTATTTTTTAAATTGGCAGCCAGAATGACGTTTGTCCGTTTGTAAAAAGTTTTTCTGACGGACAGACAAACATACTTTCTGTCTTATGTGATAGATAATGAAAGCTTTATCTACGACTCATTTCACTGAAATGTGTTTTTATTGCTGTTGTGACTAATTTTGTTTCTTCTGTTGTATGTTATTTTATTTGACATTTTCTTTGTTTCTTTTTCAGTGACGGTTCAATCAGTACCCGCGTAGACAGTATGGCGGCGCAGGGCGGAGCCCTATGACACGAGGACACGGCGGAGACCCACCTCATGGTGACCGCCTCACACTCCGGAGACCTCTGACCCCTGCCTCCGAACTGCCACTAGACGTGGAACAGCCATGAGCACATCTTCTGAGGACATACACTACTCCATCATCACGCTGCGGTTTCGTTCGACATTGCTTGAAATGCTTCTTCAGTTTATTCTTCATCCATACGGTCATTTTTGATATCATTAGAATTTCGTTTCATTTTTAATAAGGCGATAGTTATTAAAATTCAACACAAGAAGCATAACAAATTATTTGTGCGTCATCAATATCGCTACCAAAATATGTCAAAGCATCGGTTAATTTTTGCGGTATTTATTTATAAATTATTAATTTACTCTGCAATATATTTATTAACCGAGATCAAGTCCACAAATAATTCCTCATTGTGACAATTATCAATCCATGCTACAGTCACACAAACTATACAACTGTTCCAAGCGCACGACGTGAATCTAAGGTCTAAGTAAAAATTCTGAGCTCAGAATGTAAAACAGCAAACTTGAACAAATATTCGATTAGTGCGATGTGGTCAATAAAATATTTCAATCACGAGTAAGTTGAAGCGCTTCATATACATAAAACTATTTTACTATTGATAAAAAATATCTACTTTTGAAATAGTAAAATTGTATCGTTTTCGTGGGTAAAAAATATCATTCAAAATAAAGCTTTTAAACTTAGACGTTAAACCAGACTTATGTCGTGACATTATTATGTTAACTTTGTTTTTTTCATATCGTATTACAAAAGTTTATAGTTTATGTTTTCTTTATTGCAAAAATCATTATGAAAACAGAATTTATCAATAGTTGTGTCTTTATTTCGAATGATGTTAACTCTTAAAAGATTATTTTGCTTAAGTTTTTTCGTTAGCAAAAAATTAATTCAAATCTTCTGAAAGTTGTAATAAAATATGATATACCGTTAAACTGCGTAACAAATAATATAACCAAGTTTTTAATATATTATTGAATTTAAAACCATCAGCTTATCAATATGAATTTATTTCGTGTTATTGCAACCATTGAAACATCGAGACGTTCTCAAAGTATTTAACCTAAAAATCAACACGAATAGATTATAAATCTTTTGTGAATTTAAACCTTTCGGATTTGTAATGCCTAATAATCTATTTTAGTAAAAACTTTCACGTTCGTAAATAAAAGATCAACTTATGTACTGTAAATCAAAATATGGCCTACAACACTAAATTCAAGCAAAAGTCTTCAAAAAATTTACTATAAATATCGCTTGAAAAAATTAATCAAAGAAATAAAAAAAAACAACCAATGACTTCTCACCGTTTTAAATATTATTTTTTAATTTTGACATACATTAATATAAACTTCTGAACAATGCCATAAGTAGAACAAAAAATATAATATCACAATAGCCATAATAAAACACGCATCAAACACATTGGCCTTTTAAGTTTTGGATTAATTAATATTTATTAAGCCCTTTTTTAAACGAAAATATTTAGTATCAATTGTCCATTTCAATTGGAAATTATATTTTGAAAATCATAATTATTTTATTAAATGTTAAATTTGCAGGAAATAGTTCAACACTAATACACATTTTATTTGCGCTTTAAATCTGTTTTGATATTTAAAAAAACAGAGTATTCCAAACGTCACACTCGAAATTGTTTTCACGCGAACAGTTGATATACAACAATGACACCATCAGAAGCATAAATAAATCTAAAAGAAATGGCTAATAGTATAGAATATTACAATTAAATCAAATATGTTAAGACGTTCTTAAATAAATCAAGCTCTCGATAATAATTGCAGGCATCTGAAATAAAATTACATAGCAAAAATCTCTTACTGTTTATATTATTAATATTGATGACCGGAATCATTTTAACATAGCGGTAATTTAAAAATAAATCAGCATTGCTCATCCGTCAAAAAATCAATTTTATACCATATAAATAAATAAAATGTTTGCAAATTTTAAAACGGTTAAATAATTTTAAAACGTTTATATATGGTTTCGTTTTCAGCTGTGCTTTTTAATATTTCAGTATAACAATCAAAGTATCATTATCTTCCGAAATATTAAATAATATCTAAAATGAATGTATTGATATCAGGTTTGGCATCAGTCCTCGTTGTGCTTAATATTAGTGTTCGTGGCTGCTATTTTCTATGTTCCCCTACTTGGGGGACAAGACAAAAGACACTTTTCTATTCTATGGACATATACAAAAATTGCTAAAAAGCTTTGTGCACCTAAACATAGATATATCAAAGATTATAAAATATATAAACATATTACAATTTTAAAAAAATGTATCCACTAAGTGGAAACGTACGATTATATCAAATGTTAGATAACGTTATTCAAATTAAAATGAAGTAGTTTTTTAATCGAATTTTAATATACATGTTGTTAAACAAGACGTTTAAATATAATAGTGAATAAAAAATGACAGTTATTAAATGAAATTGATGTTAATTGGTTTTGCTATTTTAAGTGGTGGTAATGTATTATATTTTTTTTATTTATTTGTATTGCCAATCGAAGTAGCGGTGTTATTTGTTAGCATGTAACTGCGTTTTATGAGTGTTAAATAAAAATTTGACGTCATTGCATTGATGATAAAATAATGGTTTTATAAATAAACGTATTATCACAATTACGCTTGTAATAATTATGAAAAAAAATTCTACATAGAAATGATGTGTTGTAGAATTTACCAATTTTTGCCTAGTAATAAATTATATCAATCACCCTTGCAGTTCACTTTCTTTTTTATATATAAAATATGACACCTTCATTTGTGCAAAGATTTTTTTATAACACGAATTCAATTTTCGATTTCAATACAAACAATAGTTGTGATAATATACTAAAAATAAATATCAGTTTCGAACAAAACAAAAAAAAATGGTGAATAATCGACGTGTATGCAGTATCTTTTAAATGTATTATTTCTCATAATTTTATGAAAATTTTACTCTGTAATAAAAAAAATATGATTGTATTATATTTATTTCAAAATGTGTCAAACGGTTTTTTGGATTTCTTCTGAATTCTTTTAATTGATTTAAAAATCCACAGTTAAAAAGTCAGTTAATTGATTTTTTTTAGCTTGCCGAATTTTTCCAATTTACATTTTTCACATACAAAATTTATGATTCAACTGTAATATTATAATATAACAGCAAAACTACACAATTGGAAGGTAAGGAAAGATCCACCTAGAAAGGTATCGATATATTTATTTTGAATCCAAGATGTCATGACTTATATATAAAACCAATATGAATTTATCAAATCGTAAAACCGCTAATTCGAGCTGTTTTTTTTATTTTAAGTATTAATACAATACTTTTATAAATATTGTATTTACACATGGATTTGATAACAATATGCCATTAAAATTTAATTAGAAAATAATGAAGAAACGTATGTTGACTGTTGTTTGTTCTTAGAAAAAAAACATTTTTCGTGCAATATCTATTGTAAAGATACTTTGATTTCATAGAGTTTTTTCACTGTGAGTTTGTAATACAAAATTGACTTATTAAATTTATGTTGTATTAAATGCATTTTTCCATAATACATTACAGATATATCAAACAAATATAATAAATAATTTATTTGTAAAGCCTTTTAAAAACCAATTGAATTCGGCTACTCAATAATTTGTCAACCATTTTCCATCCATTTAAATATTTTTTGAGATTTTGTTGTTGATTACGTTGTAAAATATTGCGATAGTTTATTTATTCTTGAACCTCAATTATTTTCTATTGCTTATTTCGTGAATAGAATATAACTAATTATTTTTGTGCGAATATATTTTTGTAGGTTTTCTCGTAGTAAATTTCGACAGTTATTTTGATAAATAGAGATTCGTGAATCACGTATAAATAATGTCGTTTTTATTCAATTCAATAATGTCTGACTATATTATTATGAATAATAAATTGATGCATACATTTTGTGAACGTCATGTTATTGTGTCTTCAACGTTTCAATCCATCCGATACTTAGTTTGCACCAAAAATTTATAACACCATTTTTGTCAAATATTCGATAAATAATAAGAATAAATTTATTATATTTTGTAATTTTTAGAAAATATGTCCGAGTTATGTTGTTTATATACAATTATGTGTTTTGAGCATATAAGTATTAATTAAAATGGCCTAAATTCTCACTAAAATGAATATATTTATTTTTTATATGTAATAATATCAGAATATTTTTTCATCTTGATGATATTTTATGCATTCTTCAACATTTTTTTTTATTTTAACTTTGGAATTATTTATAAATTTTTAATCAGTATGTAAATATTTTTATTTTGTTTGGCATTATGATGATGTTAGCAAATCAGCCTCATAAATGTTTCTTTTTTTAGAATGTCCATACTTAAACCAATTAATGTGATCGCTCTTGTTTTATAAATGCATGCCTAAAATTTTGATGTTCATAAATAAATACATGTTTTAATTTGTGGATGAAAAACTAGTAAATGTTTATTCATTTATTTTCCTGTATGCAATCATTAAATTTAGTCCGAAAGTAGAACTTAACAACACTTATTGCGTGAAAAAAAGACTTCAAGATTGATTCAGTTTAATAGTTCATAATCCACTCATAGCAATTGTTGGTATAATTTAAAAAGTTGTCTAAAAACGATTAAAATTTAAACCAAAGTTAAAACAAAAAAATGGCAAAGAAACACATGCTTTATCAAGTTAAATTATTGAAAATTATTTTTAGAAAATAGAATTAATAAAATTAAATTAAAATCAAGCTCACCCAGATTAATGTACTTAAATATTATCAAGAAATAGTTTAAAACATTTTTACGGTAAAAAGGATCAAGATTTATTGGTTAATACATATGCCGATTTGAGAAAGATATTTTATGTGTGAAACTTAAAGTCATTTTTTCCGTTTGTAAAGGTATAAAGCTGAATTTTTAAGACAAAAAAAAACAGAATTAAAGAGTTATACAGATAGATATTTTCTTAAAACAAGGAATGTTTTGATTCAAATAAATGTTATTGATTTACAGATTTTATTTTGTGTTTTCTATATAAAGACTTAATAGATACATAGGATGGCTTTTAGACAAGTGAATGTACTCATATGTTATCTAAAAGAGGTTCCAATATAAAGAGTAAATCATGCTAAATTGTGGTTTTGGTTGTGTTTATTATTTGTATGATAATAATAATAACTTATCTATTTTTAAAAACAATCAAAGTACATTAAAAACTGATTCAAAGTGATGATCTTTAGTTTCACTCTAAAATATGTTTAAAAGATTTAGAGCACCTTTTTTATTATTTTTTCATTGAGCACACTAGATACTCACAATTAATTAAATGTTTAAATTATTTAACATATTCATATGAACACTCAAAAATAATTTAAAGCTTCTGTACAAATTAATATTGTTGTGTTGTTCTACGTTAGTTTTACCATATTTTTTACGTACTTCATATAAACCAAATAATTTTACAAATAATATATTATTTAGTGTGCCAATTATTTTCTCATTGAGTGATTTTTTTATTGCCACATTGGGTTGGATTGTACTCAAATAAATGATATTATATTGGTAAATCCTCTTAGGTAATATAAATATGTCCTTTGTACGTCGATGTAAAATATTCTTATATTATATTAGTAATTGTTTAAGATTTATATGCATATATTTCAGTGCACAAGACAATATTAACAAATAAAGGTCGCAGCATATTATTTAGTTAAGTAGATTTATACACTGCAATTATGCGCCAAAGATTTTTTTTTAGTGTTATAGTTGATTTTCAATTGAATCTTCTATCTTTTTTAGATATTGAACTTGTAGTTAACGTATTTAATGACTCATTTATCATATAAATAGCTTAACAGTGTCTCACTCAATATCCAGGGTGCAAATAATACAATACGTATACCAATCAATGCAAACCTATGGCACATGTGGAACAAGTGGCATTCAAATTGTGTCAAATTGTAATAAAAAAATTGGCATTCTTTTCTGATATCATTTGTTTTTTTATATGACATCATCTGGAAAATCACACAAATTAATTGTGTTTTCAAATTATATTAAAAATCTACTGCGCCAAGAATAAGAACCGATATATGCAGTCCAAACAAGTGTTTACACGTGCATTTTTCCTACTTTATATTAAAAAATTGGCTCGCAAATATTTAACCAATTTATTCATAATTAGAATGATCAGCTTATTTTTACGTTTACATTTAGGACGACGATAATATTTATAAGTTGCAACTCCACTTACGCAAATAATCACTACAAAACTTTTATCACAGTTTGATTTTTTTAGTATACAAATTGGCAGAGCATTTGTCATTATTATAACCGTTCAATTGTACGCAGGCTACATTTTATATAGTAAATGATCCAAAGGTTATTAATACCTTCACTTATAAAATTAGTTAGATTTATTTTTATTCTAGAATAATATATAAATTAGTTCTGTGGGAGACAGTGTGGTTTGTTTTTATTTTACTATTGTAACATTTGTACTCTGGTTTTTGACCTATTGTATCCTTTGAAAAACAGTAATAGAAACTAACAATGTGTATGGATTTGAAAATGATTTTTGACTTTATATTTGACTTAAAATTACGTCATCTAGTTTTTTGATAGACTTTTAGAAGAGAGTAAATCCCGTTTGTGAGTCTCCAACAAATTGTATATTTTATAGATGCACATTTGAATAAATGATATTTCAATTTTATAGGAACGTTTATTATTATTACAATACGTAAAATTAATATTTCATTTATAACGACGACTTTTACTTCATATCAATCACGCGTGACAGAAAATTAATAATATTTTTTTTATAGTTTTAAGTTGTACCCATAATGGACTATCAATAAATACTTCCTATTAATTCCTTAAAATGGAGCACAAATTAATATGATTGAGTTAGACTTTTCAACTGACTCCATCATAAATACATTGTACTATTATAAAATATATTTCTTTTTAGAAAATTGACAAAAACGGGCTCAAAAAAATTAAACGGCACAGCCTCCACCAACACGAGCTTAATATTATATTTATAAAAATAAAAACTGTTATTATAGATTTCATTTACCACATTCTTAAATCACTTCACATTAGTCTTTAGTACATTAACAATTTGATACAGGAGCATTTCATTCTATGTAAAATTGTCTATGACTTTAAAATATTAATAAATAATAAATTGTCTATGATATGCTTTCTTGTAGACTGAATCTAAAATTAAATCGGAATAGTGAAAAATTTCGTTAAAAAATAACTAAAAATAATGTAAATCGTTTTTATTTTTATGTTCGTGCCGCCGAAACTAGAATAAAAGTGTTAAAATGTATTCTATATTTGTATTAAATAATTTTCATTTTGAATATTTCATTTCTCATTAGCTTTCGCAATATAAAAAAAATGTATTGAAATTCTATCAACTCCATCTGCACAAGTGTTTAAAAAAATACTTTAATTATCAATAATTCTTATGTATAAATTATTATTAGCTGTTTTGATTTAGCTGGCCTAAATCATTTGAAATATTTTAAAGAAAAATATGGATTGGAAATATGCTTAATAGGATACGTTGCGAGAAAATATTTTACTAATATATTTATTATTTTAAACAAAAATTGTGCGTTATTTTTGAAAATATATAAGTATCCCACGATCAACACGGTAGTTTGGTCTCTTAAAATTACGGTTTAATTCGTAAGCATTTTAGTCGAGTTTGATAATGTGCAATTCGACTACCGTGTAAATTGAGGGACAATTGTTTTATTCTGAAGTATAATTAAGATGTACGTGTATTTAAACGTATATCCTATTATTTACAGAAGCCTAATAGAAAAATAGAATTATTATTATATTCTTACTTGTATTAGTTGTATGGTGATAGTTTATTACATAAGCAACAATAATCTTCGATATATGATTACAATTTTATTGTTTTATTTAAAAAATGTATTTTTTTTACAATAGATTAAAATTAATTGGTCAAATGAACGTTGATGAACATTTTCCTGCACATATCTTGAATATTTTCATTTATCTACTTCGACGAAATTTGTAGTTATATGAAAATACGCAAATTATTTATTCACCCCCTTGACAACTGTCACATTCCGAATAATTGCAGTTACGGAAAATGTAGTTTTATATCATTTTTAGATAAATATGAAACAAAGGTATCGGACTGAAAATGACCAATAGAGTTTATCTATTGTAAAATTTATTTAATAGTGAGATTAGATTTAAATAATTATTATGTTTAATTTATGAATCCTTCGTATCAGCTTGGAATAAATTGTATTCAACAATAATTTGCAAAATATCTCTTGTAGTGTTTATTTGTTAATTTGAATATCAACAATATTAATTATTACAAATGATTTACAATCTCTCTTCTATATTATTTTATGTATTTTCATCCTTTTTATCTGTATTTTTAGTGAAAATTCAATATTTATTTTTAATTGTGATTATCGTTAAAAGAAAATTTATATGTATTTAATATCAAGACCTCTTCACAACCAATCGTTGACTGAATGCATTGCTTCATTTAAATACTCATAAAAATATGTTTATCGTATAATTTATTAACTCTAGCGTGCTATAAATTTTTAATGGACAACGATTATGAATATAAGATTGCAATAGCTATGACTTTCAATATTTAGTTTAATCCATAAAGTTTTTAATTAATTATTAGTAAACATTTCCTTTAAACCACAGTGTTATTGTGACAAAGCAAATGGTTATTATCGATTTATGTAGGAAGTGCCCAAAACCTATGCTTTATAAATCTGCCTAAAGAATATTTTTTCAAATGAAGATAAACTGTCACATGTCATGATTAATTTATTATACATAATTCAACAATTAATCAGTGTATTTAGATGCTTTATATGTTTAGCATACATAATATGTTTTGCATAACTTTAACAACATAGTTGTTACATTATATATTTTTTTCGAATAGAAACATTTAAAATTATAAAAGTCTTTAAAAACAGCGTTTTTTTAATGATGATTTCATAGAAAGTTCTAGTAATACACAAAGTCCGATTGGTTTGACGCGTTCTTATTTAAGTTAAAGATGTGGTGTTATTATAATGTTATTGTATAGAATAAATCGAAATAAAATATGACGAGTTTTCTTATAATTTGACTTTAAAGTTCCTACTCCCCGGGCAGCTAGCCGGTGGTCACAGAGTGTCTATGAGAAGATCGATACACTTCCTACTCAATAGTGAAATTAAAGCAATTCCGTAACCATATAAGACCATTGGAATGGCGAAATTATCATGATCAACGTTGAACGAGAACAATCCTTCCGATAAATAGTATTTATGAAATATGAAATAAAAATACACAAGTATTTCAATTTCGAAAAAGTTTTCAAATACAAGTAAGATAGGTGTTTATAGGCTGTAAATAAAATATTTAGAGACAATATTATAAATACTCTTTCTCTTTTTCTGGCGCTTTTTTTAATGTGAACCTTGTCCGCCTCAATCAGTCTCTTCCGCTCCACTCGGTTCTCTGCCCAACTCGGTCTTCCGCCTTCCTAAGCCATTTGCAGACCCTCAGCTAGTGATTTCAATACCGGTATTACCAAAACTGGAATCACACAATTTATGGTGTTTTTCACTACCAAAATACAGGTTATAAAAATGGAAAAACACTGGCATTTCGGTTTTGACAACTAAGTATGAATTTGAAATCCATAGAAACCATCACATGTTTTGATAAAATTATTCGAGATGACTTGCTTCGTTTTATATCAAAATTGTCATAATGTATTATTTATTAGGAAACCTTATAGTATTATTTTTTAAATTTCCTAGGGTACCCAACGTTGAACTTATTAAAAATAAATTGAAAGAACTGAAAACCCCGCTATTATTTAATGGTTCACAATATATTGACAAAATTCAATACAATTCTATTTACGGACAATCAAGCTTTCAGCGAGTTGAGTATGTTTATTTAATAGGGTCAATGGTTGTAGTTATGTCATTATAAGTTCTCAGAAAGTGTTGAAAAAACTTCAAACCTTTTTCAATACACAAAACTAATGGGCACCTTCATTCGTCCGTAAATGAACGACGGCAGATGATGTTGTCGTGTGCTCTATATATATATGCGTATAAAAAGGTTAACTTTTGATCTGCGAGGGTTAAATGACCTCTACCCCCGCCTGGGCACGACCCTCCTAAGGAATGAGTGAGGAGAAGAGAGACGGTTCATACAAGGGGATGGGGTAAGCTGAGGGGTTTGTCCCACTGCTCTACTTTTCAACGAAGAAAATATGTGTTATTGGGTTTTCCTTTAGATAATTGCCATTTTTAGTCCACTGAATACTGATTTTTAATTTATTCAGTGTGCAGGCGCTCAGAATAGCAATTATATTATAATAATTTCTGTAGTTATTTATGTTATACCTATTAAACATCCTACAAAGTTATATTTTTCAAACCATATTTGATTTGACGTATAAAGTACGAAAAGAGTTTAATAAATAATCAAATGTTGACCTTCACTGTAAATATTCATAAAACTATAATTTGGTTTTTAATAAAATAGTCAATCAATTTCAAAAGCGAACATTAAAAATATATAAACAATCGCAACAAATCAATACTGAGGAAAATGGGGAGCATAATATGGACAACAAAAGAATCAGGTTGCAGGTCACTCTTTCAATCACTACTTTCGAAAGAGGAAAGAATAATCTCTGCAATTTCTTATTGGATCTACATAATCACTTATATTGCATCGACTTATTTATTTTTAAATTATTTATTTTCAACATGATATTAAAAAGTGTCCATTCGGTAAATTTTGTACAATCGATATTTTAACGATTTTCGATGTAATTTTCATTATCATCATACCCGCTGAAACATATTATATATTCTTTGCATCTTACATACATATGTTAATGTTTATTTCTTTATTTGATCATTAATAGTGGAGGATACTCTTACCAAGACAACAATAAACCATACGAATATTAAGAATTACAACTAATTGACAATGTACACGATATTATGTGTCCATTAACATAAATAAGAAATTATTTATTGATTCTGATAGGAATAAAAATCTCAATTCTAGTGTAGAGTTCTTATCGTTAGAGTACAGATGTCAACAGTAGTGTACTTGTCTGAAATCCGATAATAATTATTATATACGGTCGCCATTTTTTCATACCAACAAATTAATATGATATCCTAAACGACGCAGTCTCAGTTATTTGCTCTTGTAAATATAAGCTTTAAACTTTCATTGCATATTTTTAAAGTACTATACAAATCTAGGTTTGAATTGTACACGTTAGAAATGATTTGAATGCGCACGCTTTCAAAATTTTGTTTTCGATTGGATGTGCTTGCTTAAATACAGGCAACATACACATTAACTTCGCTTCTCAAACTTTCAGTATTATCATCTCTATTGTTGATTTTTTAATATTTTTTACCATGTTCACTCCTAGTGTGTAGCATTTGTATTTCTAGTTAAGTATCTTCCAAGATTTATTTTACAACAACCTTTCTGTAAGTCATGTCTTTTAAGATTTTAAAAAAAACACTGAAGAATGGTGACTGATGGGAAAGTATAATAGTTAGCTGATCGGTTTTTTGTATGTACACCGGAAAGTAAGTACATATAAACAAGTGTCAATGGCACGACTGTTATACCATTGGAGGATATCTACAAATACATCGGATTATCGTTATATAAAATTGATAACATAGCACAAAGAATAACTAAAAAAAAAAATCCATATCCGCTCCCAATCTGAGGTTTATGACATCTCGATACAGGTATCTCAACAGAAGTTTTTTACGAGAACTGCTTGTTGCTCAGTTGCTCAATCTTTTTTTATTTAAAATAACATAGATAGAAAGGATAGGGCTAAGACAGGACTAATGGTTTGCTTATCACTCTTGCTACACTCTGTTATTTTTTTAATTGAAATGGTGAGAGAGAATTCTTTCTAATAGAAATCGACAAATAAAATGAAAAAAATCCGTTCGTAGTAGATTCGAGCGCATGAGATCCGGCACGGAAACCAACGTCGTTGACCACTATGGCACGAACCCTGACTATAAAAATTGTTGCATAATATGCCCTAGTCATTGTATAAATAATCATTGGATAAATAATGAACGTTTGAATCCATTAACGCAAACCGTACATACTCGGCAACGGCGATCGGCTGAAAATATGTATATTATATGAGTTTCAAAATTGTAGGTACAAATTGAAGAACATCACTATTTAAGGCTTTTATTTTAAAAAAGTAAAACGTATTTTATACAAAAAAAAATAGATAAACTGCTAATAAATAAATATGATATTAGGTTAGTTGACTTTTGTCGCATGAATATTTAATGCATTTTTTATGTTTTTTTTTCCACTTTTTAGTCAAACAAAACGTTGAAGTAGACGTTTGAGTAAACTTGACCTATTTCACTTTATCAAGCTGCCAGCATATTCCATTTTCCGGACTGCTTTTATTTTATAAAATAAATTTGCTATGTCAATCGGATTAGAAGGAAACACTTAGTTTATTAATTCGACAAATAACATTCCGTTTGTACCAATTACTATATTTGACGGATGCTTGTATTTATTTTCGTTAATACTATATTTCCAAGTTTATATTGTAGTAACATCGTTTATATAATATAATAAGAATTCTTGAGGCCCAGTGTTTTTGTTCATGCGATGCATGGAAACTTTCTACTGTGAATTAATAAATTTTAATAATGATTATGATTTAACTTAAAATTTCACAATAATTCATGCGTTGATAGTTCTTATCAATTAAAAATCAGGTACTGTTTTACACTACTTTGTTTCCCCAATGTGTGATATAATAGAAAATACTTTACTTATTATTAAAAAAAAAAAAATTCACCGGTGTATCATGTTTAGAAGGCAGTTGGAAGAAAAGTAAAATAAAAAAAACACTAATCAGCTGGCACGTGCTCAAGATTTTTACGAGCTTTTAACGGTTGAACGAATGATTGTAAAAAAGTTTTATTTTTATCAAAAAAAAACAAAAACTATAGGTCTGCGTTTTATCTGAGGTACAATATAGTCAAAATATTATATGTGGAATTTTCTTCTGTTTAATTTGTTTTAGAGCTTTGAGTCTAATCTGAAAATGATTGTACTTGATTTTTGTCCGTTTACAGCAGTGATGCACAACCTGAAATATAATCACATGTTTTTTTCTTAAAAATAAAATTTAATACATATTTTTTTCATGTAAATCGTTTAAATAACAAGATTGAGCAAGCTTTTTCGTTAATAAAAGAGAAAAAATTGATCTATAGAAATAGGCTTACTGAAGAAAATTTTCATTCAATTGTGCGGCTTAATTTTACAGATGTTCAGTGTAATTCTAAAGAATTAGATTCAAATTTAAAAAAAAACAATGGTCGGATTAACGTTTGAACCACATATACAGTAGAAGCTCGATTATCCAGATTTTTGATTATCCGGATTGTTCAAAATATGTTTAAAAAATCCGAATTTTTTGATTTCCAGATCGTATTTGACGTATTTTAAATACTGTGAAATATTCATATTACTCGACGTAATAAAATTGAAATAATCCTGTTTTATAAACATTTTTCTCACTAATACTTTGCGCTCTATTAAACTCAAACATTTAATTATCCTTTTTCCCTCTTTTGTATATAAAACGCAGACAATACAGAAACGAGCTTAACTTCTAAGCCACGAGCCCACTTTCGGGCCATCTCTATAATCCATTCCAACAGAAAGGATTCTTTCAGGGGTGTGTTTTCCGAATCAAGCCTAAAGCTCACAGAAAGCGATTCAAAGACGCGACCCCTATAACAACCTACCCCTCTCTGAAATACCTTCGCTTAGTCCTGTGTAAAAACCTATCCAATCCTTTTGTACGATATTACCCCTGTTCCGAAAGTGCCTTATCTTTTTTCCAGCTTTACTGAAGAGTTCGCATCGAAATCTGCAAAATTATCTTTTAGGTGTGGAAAAACACGATGCATTTTGCATGAAAATGCTTTTTACGTGTTCTAAAAAGGGGCGATTTATGAAAGCTTTTAATTTTATCCGATATAAATTCTTTGCAATAGCATTCACTACGTTAAACATTAAAATTACCTGTGTTTTGCATTAATAACATAATCCTGATTTTTATAAGGAATTAAACGAAATATAAAATATTTTTCAGTATTTGCTCCTATCTAAAAATTTAAGATAAAAGTAAAGTAGTTTAGTCTACAAGGATTTTTTTATAATTTCAGCACATTGCAATAATTACAGCTTCTACTCTTTTAATCATATCGAATCTGACCTTCATTTCTGAGCATAATTCATAATAAAAAATAATCTTTTAAGAGTAATTGTTAGCCAGTAAACTTTAGTCTGAAGAGTGTGTAGGGGAATAAGAGTATGCATTTGCAGACAACATTCGGTAGAAGTCCGAAAAACGTGTAGAGTTATGTGGTTATTATACCAAAGTATTTTTTTTGAAATACAAAAAAACAATATTTTTTACAATCATGTGAATAGCCATAAAATCTTTTTTAATAAAAAGGAAATGAGAAAAAATGATACAGTATGGTCATATTTTATTTTTGAAGATACTTACCTTATTAAATGAGAAAGAAGTTCAAATAATATCGTAAAAAAAGTAATTTTCTAATGCTTAGCGCGTGCTTTGTCTCGCAGGTCGTTATTCTGTAAAAGTTAACCGAGTAACGGTAATGAAATTTTTCACTCATTTACGCCATTTTTAATTCTGTATACACGACTTGGCATCTTTATTACTTTATTGCTCTATCATTTTTGACGAAATTTTTCATGTCACTGTTGTTCACGATAAAAGAAAGAGTAAGTAGTCAAACAACGCTAGTGATTTGTGAATAAAAACAATTGTTCATCGCTTTATTAAATCGATAATAAAGTGATAGATCTCTATTATATCGTACGTCACAACTATAAAAATATGTTTATTTTATCATCTACTATTTATTATACTTAATGTAATATTATATATGGAAACTATATTTTTTCAAAACAAAATCCTTATAAAGGCAAACCGTTGATCTCTCAGCTGTATTTTTTGCAGTAAAATACAATATGTCATTCAAAATTATTGAGACAAAAACTGTTTTCGAGTTTTTCTTAAAAAAGGTTGTATAGTTTTGCCCTTGTCACCCTAAGCCCCCAAATATATCTTTACGTATTTGTGTGTTTGCATCCATCCGTTGCAACCAGGGTATCCAATCCCGGAATCCCGGGATCCCGTCCAATTCTGTGATTGGTACTGTCACGATCCCGGGATTTCGGGATTGAGAAAATAAAACACGGAAGAGCTAAAAAAGATTTCGTGCCGATATTTTTTTGGAAATCCGCAAATTTCTGGGTTTTTGAAATCGTTTGATAAATCTCATGATTTCAAAATAGCCGACCAACGATTCAAATTCATATATTTTATACGCGTTTAATATGTTATCTGTCAATTGATCGTACAAATAAATTGAGTTATTTATTTCAAATAATATAAGTCTGACTGAGATGACTAAGTTTGAAAAATATTATATACATTATTTTAAAAAAATGTCGGAGAAATCAACAATATAACCATGTTTGAAATAAATATTTTATTATAAAACAACATGAGCAGTCAAACCAATTTAAACAAAAATCGATAATTGGAGATGACTATGTTTGTGTTGTAAAATCATAAACACACAAAACGACTTTTAAAAAATTTCCAATCCTCATTGAAAGCTGTGATTTTGCCGCCGAGTGTGATTTCAGTCTGATGAGCTTCGCCACTAAGTCACATGATCGAAAATTATCAATTAACATTGTTTTGATCCTCAACCGAAACCTTCCAAAAATCCACACTTGTATTTCATGGGAGTAATCAAAGGACGATGAAGTCGATGTAGTGTTTGTTATACATGCGTTACCTAGCATATAACACAACCGTATCCACTAATGAGGGAGTAACACGATTTTTATGAATTAATGCACAAATAAAATCATACTATTCTGTTGCAATAATTTTGTATTAATTTCAGGGCTGTCATTGACTTTTCGAAATCCTGGTTCGAAATTTTGCACTTGACTTTGATTTAAACGAATGATTGATTCAGTGCTAATCGAATCAAGCATTTTGATGTGTACTTTCTCCGCTGTACTAAAATGCTTGCCCATCTTTTTCATTCTTATGTTTGTCCATCTTTTGATTTAAACATAGATCGATCAAATATGATTAAATTTAAGCTAACGTTTTGTTCGTATAAAGTAAAAGCATCTCTCCGAAACAGTTATTAAGTTTTGTTGAATGTACCTACTCTATTATATACTCACCTTATTAGAATCGTATGCAGTGAGTAATAGTTGTTAGCTTTGGAGTAAAATTTCGAAGCTTCCGGGTGTATAACCTTGGATAAACCAAAAACATCGCATAGACATGCCTATACCAATGTTGTTGTTTTCCGTCTAGTCTCTGTGTACCCACCCTGTCTTTATCTTACCTATAAATGACCGTCAAATCAATCTTGTCCGCAGACTTGGGCAACGTGGGGCAACTTCAGACTGGCGATTCCGTCGCGGGGCAGATCGGAACACGGTATCGCAAAAAAACAATGCCACTCCTCTGGATAAAGCATTTTGATCTGTAAACACGTGGCCAGCTTGCCATTCACGCGATTCATCAGGCCCATAGGGGTGGGCAGGGGGGTTTTTTCAGGAATCTTCAAATGCCAAATGCAGAAAACTCGAAGTTTAGCACGGTCATCGCTTTTTCGTTTGCACGTGTTCATAATTGAGTTAGTCACCAGAGTAAGTTTTAGAATTAGCTCATATCATGCCAAGCAAAAAAAAACTGTTTTTTTTGTATATTCATTAAATTATTAACTTTCATGAACGTTGCAACCATTTTTCTTTTTAATATTAACAACTACAGTAAAAGTATGATATTTTGCCCTGATTATTTTAGTTATTCGTAGCTATCAGCATTCAATATTACATATAATAATTAATACAGTAATAGTGAATATGAATTACCATTTAATGTTTAAAATTCAAATGAAATTAATTAAAGGTAATTCATATTGAGTTATGTGGCGATACCTTACCCTGGCGATCATCTTAGATATTACGTTAACTAGACTTATCTTTCAGAAAAGTCAATATGATTGTTAGTATTTTTTTTTTTGCAATTTACCATTTAAAGTTTTTAGTATGGCTGTTTGTGATGCATTTTCTCCTTGTTGATCTTAAAAGATTCTTAAAGATTCAAGTTTATATCATGTAATTAAAAAAAAAAAATCAATAGCTCACCATTTATTTTATTCTTCATTTACACATAACGCCAAAAAATTCATGCATTTATTAGGAACAACAAACTACTAAAACCAACCCTTGTAGTCGTTAGCAACAATCAAAGAGTCAAAAAAGAAAAACCATCATAATTGATTTTTAATAACGCACAATAATAACTAATTAATAACTCGGCATTGATAATCTTAACAACCCCTGCGAGTATTCAAGCCGACAGCCTTGAATAAATTGATCGGTCACCCCTGCGCCCCACCCCCACCCATTGCGATCGCGCCGTCTCTCTCGACAGCCGGTCCTGTGTCTCCTTCCCACGCGCCAAGGGAGGGCGCGTTATTTCAATCGAGTCGCATTTACTTTTTATTGTTCAGGATTGAGCGATAAATTATTGTAAAACTGTGTAAAAGTGACATTTGAGAGCTGAGAATCCAAGCCGTTAAATACCATCGCCGCATTCCGAGTATATTACTCCTAATTTTAGCGCTTTTTTATTCGAGCTGCTATTTTTTCTTCGCTATTTGTGCCAAAAATAACAGACACCAGAAGCACCCCAATTAAAATACTTTTTTATTTATACTTGTTTCATTTACTTACTCATTTCAACGCCCGGGTAAGCCACGCATCTATGTTACTGATTCACATTTTATAAGTATGATGTATGTATATTATTATACTTCACAGTAAACATTCATATAACTCTAATTTATTATTTAATAAAACAGTCAATCAACTTCGAAAGCGACACTAAAAAAATATAAACAATCACAACAAAAAAATTAAAATTTGAGGAAAATGAGTAGTAATATAGACAAAAAAAGAATCAGGTTGCAAGTTGCAGGTCACTCTTTCAATCACAACTTTCAAAAGAGGAAAGAATAAGCTCAGCAATTGTATTGAATCTAAATAGGGGTTGGTTGAAGGAGGCTCGAAAGGGGATCGCGCGAGCCTCTTGTTAATTTTTACTCATACCGGCGAGCCTCTTTTTAATTTAAGAGAAAATAATATTCTCAGATCAAGTTAGTATATAAATGCAATTTCTGACTTATGTATTATCTACGACAGCTTCAGTATACACAGTAGTACATTTTTATCCATTTATATTGATAAGTTTACGGTAAATTGCATATTATTTCATATTATTAGTGTATTAAGTAATAATCGATTGCTTATTAAGTATTAAATATAAGTGATAAATAAATTCATTCCTTCCCCAGAACACCGAGAATTGCTTTGAAATTAAGCGAACCTCTTGTTGGCGTATTGTCAGCCCGCCGCTGCATTTATTGTTTTTTTAGTTTTATATGTATACTTCATTTTTCTTAAAATATTCTTAATGTATTTTATATAAACTTCACGGGTAGTGAGGTATAGTGGTACCTCCACGGTGGCTGTCCTTTGAGTGATCGTAAACTTTCATCGATCAATAGAAATTTTAATGCTCTGTATATGCAATTGTTTCATTTTTGATTTTATATAAATTATTGCTTTATTTCATTTATAACTCACCTCAAAGCTTTTATGTATAGTTTAGGAGTTTTTTCAGGACCCGTATATACATAAGTTTTAAAAATCCAGAAAATCACTGTTAAATTTATTCCATGCCATTTAAAACACTAGAAATATATGATCCGTACATGAAAATAACTATTCCTATACATTTGGGCAGACAGAAAATATACCATTGTTTTATTTTCACATTATTACAAATGGGCCCTCAAGAGGTGAAGTAATCCAACTAGTAAAATGGTAAAACTTTTTTTTTGTATTGTCATTACTTTCTGTTTTGGCGGATTGCATATTTTTATTTTACGAAGATAACACTATTGCAATGTGCATTCATTAACTGAGGTTACATCATTTTTAATATACTTTAAGACGTGTAAAATATTACAACGCATCTAACTTTTTTTTCTAAAATACCATTTGGCTCACTTCACCTCTAATGGGCAAATATTAAATATTACACGAAATAATCTTACGATTAAAACTTATAAATATATGATCCGTACATGAAAATAACAAGTCCCATACATTAGGCCACCCGACACAGAAAATTTTCTACAGTTTCATTTTCACATATTTTTATATTACAAGTGTAATTTATACAATATAATATGTAATTCGTGAACTGTGGTTTGCCGACCTCTGACTTAACGTAACCTTCAATCACCACTTTTTTCTGAAAAGGCAGGTTGAAAAAATGTGAACGACGTACAACTATTTCTGTTAAAATAGTCCATTAAAACCAGACATGGTTTTAAAAAAAAAAATATTCGTTCAACAACATATTATTTTATATGAATAAGTATTAAATTACGTAATCGTTTTTTTGGCACATGGAAATGCTTTTTTTGGTGCACTAAAACAATATAATTTATATGACTTTCATTTATAAATCCAATTTTGATTTTTGAATACAGTACGTGATAAATGATCTGGTATTTTTTGTCTGCAGGATTTTCATATCAAATAATATGTCTATCAATTCGACTTTTCAACTGAGCAACGCTCGAAATTAACGTTGTCAAAAACTTCAAACGTCTGCTGAATTCAAATATGGCGGCTATTACGGATTTACGAGAGTACTTGCATTGTACAACATTGTTAGCGAGATGAAGGATTTTAAATTGAATTTGCGACGTGCCTAGACAAAGAATGAAATTGCATTTGGGTCAGACATTATGTGGGATGTGATGTTTTGCGATGTGAATGGGCTTAAATTATAATTGGCGAATTAAATTACAAAAGCCTACCAAAATACAGGTATCAAAATACCACACAATATAAATCATATATAATATTATCAAAAGTAAATAAAGGGTTGGCTAAATTTTTTTCTGACCATTGAATAAAAAAAAATGTCAAATTATTAATTTACTAACATTCATGTAATTGATAAAAATCTAACTGTACATCATTTTTAAAACAAAACTGATTAAAATATTAGCGATAATAATACATTAAACACCTTTTTTACACGGTTTTAAAACATCACGGTGCTACATCCTTTGCATGTACTTACTACTCAGTTCTATGCGCAGCGAGTTTTATTCCTGTAAGCCAGAAAATTTGGGAAAAAATATTAAACAGGCTCTGGATATCTCAAGTGATGAAAGTGACGTCGTAACACATGTGCTTAAGCGGATTTGTCTATTTTCAAACAGTAATATAGCGATAGTGATAAAAAATCTTTTTTACGATGTGCTTAAACTATTTTTTTTTTAATAAAATTAAAATAAAATAAACAATGAATTTTAATTTTCATTTCCTAAATTGATTTTCATATAAGGAAACCTATTCACCATAATGCTTTATTCAATTATACTATTTTCAGGCGTGGAATGTGTCCACAGTATAAAAAACGAGCCCATTGTATTCCACTATCAGTCTGCAGCATTGAGAGAGACAGGTAAGGCGCTGGTTGCATTTTCAAACGATAGCATACTATTATTATCTTCCATAAATTAGTTTTTCTTAACAAAAACGTTATTTATTTTATAAAAACTAGTACAAAATATAAAATTAAGTAAAAAACGTAAAGCTGCTGATATATTTTTTTAGATATATATATTTCATACGTAATAATTTTCAATACAACAGCTGGGGGTTAACCCTCCAGAGACGAGAGCTTTTTTTCGATAAAAAGATTATTTTGTAAGCCATATTGAAATCACGGATAACTTTTATTCCTAACAAAATTTAAAACAAAACCTCAAAATCGTTGTATAGAAACCCCGCATGACTATGTGGTCATGCTCATCCTTTTATTACCGTGTAATATTGTGTACGAACAGTAGTAAGGACAAAAGTGACCGTATAGGCTCGCAAACATTCAAGGTTGAAATATAGCTAAACGTGAAATTTTAAAAAATATTAACAATTTTACCTCTTTAGATCAACATAATTTCGATACAAATATATTAGCAAAAGAAATGTAAATAATTTGAAGTTTTGATAAAAAAATAACTAACAGTTTCAAAAAGTCCATTAAAAAAAATGGAAATTCAAAAAATCGCATGTGCTTTTGGTGGCCGTTTCTGTCCCCGCGACTGATGACTTACTGAAGTATGTACCCTTCTTAACCAAATGTGAATAAAAGCAACGATATTCAGGTAGAAAAGGGATGCATAGTGGGATCAATAGACAACGGTGCTTAATGTTACCATATGGTCACGCTCGTCCTTGGAGGGTTAATTAAACTTTGTTAAGAAATGGCATGCTTAATCTATTTCTTTTTCGTTTATTTTTTGACAAAGTTTTCAAAATAAGATTGACATTTCAGTTGAGAAATAATAAATTCTAGTAAAAAAATATTTGTGAGTGCTTAAGAAGTCTTTTGTCGTACTGTTCATCATTTGAAGTATACGCTTATTGCATGAATATCTTAGATGGCTTAGGCCAACTGAGACGTTTTGAAAGTTCTAGCGAGACTGAAAAGTGGCGAAATCATCAAGCTAAAGATGCATATATTAGTTTTAAAATGATTAGTTGCTCCATTACAATTTTCATTGTTACCGTTTATTTGACACTGTCATGAGATTTCAAGAATTATAAATAGTTTTTATACATTACTTTTTACTTGCAGTTTGGCAACTATACATAATTCACTCTTACTAAATACCTTTTTTTAGAAAACCGAAGTACATTTGTTGGTATACAATAAACCTTGCTTAGAAATAATCATAGACTAGTATAGAAATAATCGTCTTTTACGAATATCATGACACGAATTGAAATGTAGCGTGGTCATAGACAATACATAAAACAAATGAATAAACAACAATTGATCAAAATTTTTACAGCTCAAAAAAAATAGTCGTCTAATCGTCATTGGGAAGCTGTAGAAGTCTGTACAACTAAACATTATTGAGTTATTTATAAATTTCAGCCAATAATAACTGCCCACAAAATTGACAGTTTGTCATACTTCTTTAAATATCGAAATAAATAAAATTAATATAAGTGAGCTTTCTTATTCAGAAGATAGAGCGTGTTTAAATCTGTCGATCTCAAAACACAACAATTTTACCTTAACGTTTTCTGGCAGTATAACGATGAATTATAGAATGTCAAATAATTGGCAGTATCATAACTTTTCAGACAATCACTTTGTCGCGTTTTCATAGCTCATTATATTTCATCATTACCATCCATCCGAAAATCGTTGGAAAGATTTAATCAACCACGTCATCAATTAGTACCGGTTCCGTTAGTGTGATAATTGCATTTCGACGCAAGCATGCAACCGCAGCAGAGAGCAATGAATGCGCCACAGCAATTGCACTCTTGATTCAAACGCACTGCATTTGACAGGCTTTGGAACTCGTTAGCCGATGTGAACTATAAAGTCGTGTTAGTTAAAAACGTGCATTCGCTTAGTAAGAGGAAAGAGGTAAAATGATAATTATCTGAGGTTGCTTTTTATATATATATATATAATATTATATTTGAATATCTTGATACGATATTAACATCTCTCACTATTTATACCATTCCGGATAACGTCTATGTCAATGATAATGTTTCATACTAAAAACATTTTGAAACATTTTTTTTGTTTTCCTTGATAATTAATTATTTTAAGAAATCGTCTTGGTTGATGAAGTCAACAATAAGTAGTGTAGAATCTAAAGAATTGTTAAATTATAATCATGTTTGGTGATATTAGACTCACAGGCTAAATATTCTTGAATAAAAAACAATAGTAACTTATGTTTTTATTATTTTCTAATTTTATATAATTTTATGTTTTTTGCAATTGGCTTATAAGTCATCTTATTTTACTTATATTAATACTTGAGTACCGGACGTCAAAAATAAGCGAGCGATGGGGTACAAAGTGACCTCAGACAAATAATTATTTTTCATAAAACCGTTTGCTATAGATAATGAATTTATCAAATTGTTTGAAATTAAAAAGCAATTTAGATGGCCAGGTTTGATTTGCAGCGAATCAATTATTGTTCTACTTTTGAATTTATTACTCACTGAATTTTTCATATAAGATCGTTATTTTATTTTCCACCTAAACGTCAAAAATTGATACTTTAGTGTGCTTTATAATTCCCGTAAAAGGAGGTGACATATTTCATTTAAATAATAGTCTGGAATATAAATAATGTGTCTTTTGGAATCATTTGACAAATCTGGAATCGATTATCCAATAGCATTGTAATTTGTCATTGAAGACGCACATCTGGAAAAAAAATCGTGTGAAAATGGCGCAATGTGACGTCATATCGCATGTCAGTGACAAATTCAATACAAAATATCATTGTAACACGAACAGGTAACTCAAAAGGCACGCGATCAACTTTTGTTTGGGCAACACGGTAACAAAATTTCTGTTAGTGACAAAAATCGTATAGATTTTAGAAGATAGATAGTAACCATCATTACCTTGTAATTTTATCGTTGGACTTTCCTAAGGCCACGAGTACTTTTTTCTAGAAACTGTAACGAAATACCTCTTTAAAGATTGCTATTCTCAAGAAAACTTAATGTATATAGATGGGAAATCTAAATACATATAGTAAGAAAGTAATATAATGACGGCTTTGCGTTTTTAAAGTATGTTTAAATACTATTGTAAAGTATTTAATAAATGGGTCATAATATTGATTTTTTTTGCTTAATTAAAATCCAAAGATAATTGAAATCAAAAAACTAATTAGTCAATTCTGAAACAAAAGAGTAAGGTTCCATAATATGTTTAATTGTCCTATAAGACAGTACAATATTAATATTCTGTCATAAAAGTACTTTGTGAACACCTTATTTTTATATTAATTCAACTGATTTTTGATTATTTGGTTTCATTATTTTGAAAGGGTATTTCTAAATGTTTTCTATTAAAAACTCGTGCGGGAGTCAAATAAGTACCTATTGAAATTACTTTTTATGGTTATATCTTGGTATTTTTTATTCCTAACTAGCGAGTACCCGGCATGCGTTGCAGTGCCACTCAAAGAAAGAACGTGTTTGTGTTTTAATTTTGTTTATTGGAGTGCTTTTGGATATCTTTTTTTTATCCGTCTGGTGCATATTAGTACTAATAGATCTGAAGGTTTTCCAACGGATGAGCAGGCCACATACAGCTGTCCATGTAAGAAGCATAGATTTTCAAAATTTAGTCCACACACTTGTAGCGATTGTCTCTGTGCTTTGTTGATGGTCATTGCAAATGCGAGTCGCACCGGAAACTGCAAACATTTAAATTCGAATGGCATATCTGTTGGAATCATTGGGATGTATGGCAACAGTACATTGTCCCCTTTTAATTTTCCATTTATTTTTTTAGCTCCAATGATATTGTGTATTATCTTTTTCACTGAATGTCTGGTACCGTTGCAAAGTGTTGAATTTATATTTCGGAGACGAATAATATGTACGCCAATTTTCAATGTTAAAACGTGTGACGGCATGGCTGCTAAGTCAATTGAATTTAAGAATTAAATTGGATAATTGACAATTTCGTCATGATTCATTACAGTATCGATGGACTTGTACTTTGTCTCTCTGCCTGGTATTTCGTTTTGAATCCTGATGTTGATAGCATTAACATCGTTGTTTTTGACTGCTAATATAACACGTTCACTGAGCCATTGATGATTTTTGTAATTCTGTGCGAAATTTTTCGAAAAACTTTGTGAATCGATCTGCCCTGCCTATGGTTCTTGTAATTTTACTAAGGTCGGCTAGCCCCTTGTTAATTTAAGAGAAAATAATATTCTTAGATCAAATGAGTACATAACTGCACTTTCTGACTTATTTATTATCTATGACAGCATCAGTGCACACATTTCCGGAAATTCACATTGATAAGTTTACAGTAAATTGCATATTGTAAATGTATTCAGTAACAATCGATTGCTTATTTAAGTACTATAATATCAGAATGATAAAAAAACTCGCTGCTTCCTAGAACACCGAGAATTGCGTTTATATAAAGCGAGCCCCTCGTAAGCGCATTGGCAGCCCCCTGCTAGGTGTTTTATTTTAGAAAACTTTGCGGGCTTCCACACAACAACTCACCAAACTTTTATCGCAATCAGATGAATAGCATAGGAATGCATACGAGACAGACAAACAAATTAACGTATTGGCAACCCACCACTGATTTATATACGGGCGTCCGCAAAACAACTCATCAAAGTTTTATCGCAGTCGGATGAACGGTATAGGAACGCATACCAGACAAACAAACAAATTAATGCATTGGCAGCCCACCGCTGATTCATAAACCTATTCTGGTGTCCACACAACAACTCGCCAAAATTTCATCGCAATCGGATGAGCGGTATAGGAGCGCATAGGTAACAAACAAACAAACAAACAAACTTTCATTTTTATATATATAGATAAACATTTTTTAAAAATCTGTTGTTTGTAATACTATAGTATTGTTTGCATTCAGACCAACTCAATAAAGAACATATTATTATCTACTAAGTATTAATTAAATCTCTCAGTTATTTTTTGCAAAACTAAGCAGTAAGTATAACATAATTTTACCTTCTGCTTTCGACTCAAGCAGGTTTCTAGTACGTACAGCTGTTGAGAGGAAGTTTTCCGTCGCTAGGCAACATCCGCTCGGAAAATAATCAAATTACCTTTACCGTTGTTATTATTTTCAAATAATACTGACACACACAATAAGTGTATCTGAGGATAAAACGACAACGTAAAATATATTATATACATCCATATTACGTACAGTGTATCAGGGGTCTAATCGAAGGATGAAGATTTTTTCCAATGGTTAGCACACACATGCTCTTCTATGACTTCCAATATCAGTATTACCGATCCTGTAATCTTCTAGTATTTTGGCTGTTTTTTCACCACCAATATACCTATTTGGAAAATTGAACGTACCGTTATTTCGGTATCACTACATTAGATGATTCTGATAAACTAAAACACAGGCGTATTTTTCTGCTGTAGGACTTATTTGCTTTGATCGACAGACTCTTGAATAGAATGAACTAAAATTTTAAAGTCATATTTTAAATTTAAAAAATAAACAAAAATCAAAAAACGTTTAAGATATATATAAATCAGCGTTATCTTTTAAAAATATGGTTCATAACAAACCGGAGGGAAGAATCAGTTTTACAAAAAAATACATATTAAAAATGGTTCAACTTCGCACAATTACATCCAACGTAGTAAATTTCGAGTTGCATATTTCTTAAAATCAGTACGATACTATAATCCTTATCATTTTTATCATTTACGAGAGATAACATGTCGATAATTATCGTAAAAATAATCATACACATCTTAAATAAAAATACGACACGTGATATTTTTCATACTACTAAAAACTCGTCAGTATTTCTATTCTTTAATCACTTTATAAATTACATCGTAAACATAATTGCTTCTTATCACCGCCTGCGATTACAAAAATCTTTCAATGTCGTGATAACTTATGTGAATATTTTTCTTAATTAATATTAGTGGCCATTTTTATAAAATCAATAATAATAATAAATACTGCTCAACATCAGTATAAGATAGTTCCTAGACTTGATGGCGATGGTAATATTACCTGTTTTTTTTTGTAAAATAGATATTGAATTTTCAACAAGCACCTTCAGACTTTGTCGTATATTATATAAATTGATTTAAAAACAAGCGTAACAACTGATTTCTAACATCCAAGTATTCAAAATCAAACTAAAAGTATGTAAGATAAGGGGACACGATTTTTCGTATCATAATTATTGGCCTTACTATTGATGAAAATATATCTATTGTAAGTGTACAAATTAATCAATACTATGTCACTAACCCGTTTTTATAATGCTTTGTATACTTACAAATTAAGTAAGTATAAACTTGATGAATAATAGTTTTAAGAAACTCTTAAAATGATTTTAACACCTTTCAAATAAAATATTTGAGTATTAGAAGCTTTCAGTTCCTTACGTGTCTTATAAAAAAACATCGATTCATGAAACAGTGTAAATTATTAAATTCAGTGTAACAAAGAAGCTTCACAATTTTCTTATAAGCTATGAGAAAACAAAATAAAAATCTGTTTGCTTAATAATATATCCAAATATAAACCCATTTTCAGTGCGATCACTTGGGTGCGTCTTGTTATACCTTGAATAATATTGAATAGGTAAATAATCGCAATATATTATAATACATTAGTATAAAGGTGTTCGGGAGCGAATGAAACTTTATGTTCATAGGATGTACTGTTCACCTGATTAAATCAAATACAGCCTTTGTGAGTCATAATAGATTGCGGATTAGATTTACGCCGGTATGATATTTATTCATTTAAATTAAGATGTGTGCGTTGGGGATGTTTAACTTCAGCGGCAAAACGCGGCAGTGCTGCAAACCAAGAGAATTGGTATTGTAATAGAAATACATCCAGTAGCGGATCAAGATGTTTTAAAGAACTATATTTTTTTTTATTTATCATTCAACAGCGGTCACTAACTCGAGAAAATTATGATGACTCGTGAATTCGTTGCAAGAACGTCTTACGATTACACAAACTTATTTTAAGCACGTACATAGCAACAAACATCGCACCTATAAACAAGCAAACAAGTTTATTTAGCATGTCCGTATTCTGTACTTAATTGAGTGAAGCAGAATAGCAACATATGCGCAATCTTTAATTTCAAATATTTAGTGGGAAAATAAGCAACTAATTTGTTAATTAGTACAGATGTTTTTACTACGACTGTTTCATCGTTTAAAATATGGAATCTTATCGTAAATTTCAAAAGGATCCATTAATAAAAGCTAATATGAGTGAATTAACCTTTATTTTTTTTAAGATTTTCAAGATCGAAGGATTAGGTTATGAAAATACTTGTTTATACGTGTGTTATATTTTTTTTTTGCAGCTAATGCCAATGCACCAAATGTTTGAAGTTGAAAGACCATATTAGATTTATTCGATGAGAATCGACAACGAAAATCTCCACCTCAAATTTAAATTTAATAAAACCTAAATGTTTTATGGAACTTACCGGGAATTGAGCCCAGACCCGCTTGGATGATAGAGTCAAGCTCTTAATAACTATTAGACTGTAATTTCTTTATCTCTTTACACCTATTTCATCTTTAAAATATGGTGGGGTGAGCTTTCAAAAACATGAAAAGATCACAGTAATTTTCACATTTTACCATTTGATTACGCTAGTAATTTAAATATATGTATATTCTCACCACGTTAAAAGAAGATATAGACACAAAATCTTTCATGAGAATGTAAAATTTATTTTATTCCATTATAATATAATAATATATTATATTTACTTCAATTATAGAAAGAACTCCTCCCTAATTGATGAACCTAAAATTCCTTTGCCGTACTATTCGAAGTCATAATTCTATTAATATATTAAGAAAGTTTTCCGTACCGTGCTCTAACTTTTTAGGCACAACATGATATGTACAGCATTATTTAATCAGTTTATATTATCATTTCAACGTGCTGTTTGACATATAATAAATAATCTATTATTATATAATTTCATAGGAAGGTTTTCTTGAAGATTAGTAAACACGTATTCTTTGATTAACGCGGTTTTAATTATATATATAGATATATCGGTTAAGCTAAGATAAGTTTTATATAGTTTTGAGATAATTTTTTAACAAGATTTTTGACATGTTTAATCTATTGTTCGTAGATTTTAATGAAATTCTAGAACTACCTATACATAGTATATATTTTATAATGCTATAAACGCAATTTGTTGGATCCGAAATGCAGCAATCAAGGTCGTTGCCTTCTGTAACGTATCTCAAAGGTTCGAGTATCAGTTTGGACAGCATTTTTTAAATCGGTTTATCGATTTTTGTTCAAATGTATGCGTGTTTGTGATGTCAAAAACTCTTAAAAATATTGGGGCGTAGCGAGAGTATTCTTTAACTACTAGTCTCTGTCCTAGTTCTATTCTTTTATCCACACTACTTTCTTTGAAAAAGATAGGCTGAGCAACTTTTCTAGTAGGCCATATGCTCCACATTGAGGGCGGGCATGGATAAAAAATATTAATAAATAAAGTTTTCTTTATATTTCTCTTTTTGTGACAGTTTTGATTTAAAGAACAACAACCACTGTCATTCTAAAAATAACCACAGATAACTGTTTTTTACATTTGAGAACTGGTAGATATTGACATTCTAAGGATTTCTTTACTCTTAAATTAAGACTGTTAATGTTTGACTTGTTATACTGAAGTATCGATATTCCAAATGCAAAACATTTATGTAATAATTAATTAACAATGGGCATGTTGCCAAATAATCAGCGTCGACTCCCATTACGAGCACGTTTACAAATTAAATTCAATAAATTGATTAATTTCTGTTCAAAAGGTAAAACAAGGCGAGAACGGTTACCAACCTAACCACCAGTCTTTTTCTAGCTCCTTCATTTGTATCTCTACTCTTTCCGTAAAAGAAGTTAAACGTCACAATGCAAAGATATGATAATATTTAAATGTAAAACATAAGTTTCATTAAGAAGTAGAATATATTTTCATAGTCTCAAAAGCCATAATGCTACCAATTCATCTGGGCGTACGATAATATTTTGACGATACGTAGCATAATAAACCCGAATAATAAATAACCATCAATACATAGATAATATTTAATACAAGAAGAAAATGAGAAAATCATATCTGGATAATTAGTCAATGGGGAAAGGGAGAATGAAGCCGTCTTAGCTTCGGCGAAATTAAAGTCCCGATGATAAATAGCTTATATCAAATTCATCCGTCAGGATTCCCTGTTGCCTGGTACGCCATCTGTTATCCAATATTTTCATTCGAATTAATACATCACCTACATGGTGCTACATAGAATAATTAAATATATTAAAAGAGTCGCTTATTTCCAGCCTTAGTTATATGTTTTCATTTTAATCAATATTATTTTGCGCCATAGTTTATATCTGAGCAGGTCTTAGCTTATTATGTATTATGAAAACTTTGATTATTAGTTGGAAACCGTATATTAAAAAATCTTTTTTTTTTCATATATCAATTTTAGAACGGCAAAAGGACGTGACCCACATATAATCAATTTTACATGAGAATATTCACAGCCCCTCTTTTTTTCAAACTTGAAAGCTAAATAAAGATACTTATTGGCATATGCAGCTTACATCCTTTTGATATAACATGAATTAAGTTGTGTACATTGTGATTATCGAAAACAGGCTGTTTTGGAAAAACTGTAGGTTGCGTCATTTTTTCTTGTTAAAGTCGTTGTAATACAGTAAACACTCGATCATCTATGGGTTAATATACGATTAGTTGATTATCCACATCGAAATCATATTAATTTTTTCAATAACTATATAATCCTATTATTGTTATGTTATTCTCATCAAAGAAAATTGTTGGTATGTTGTATTGTGACATTTATTATATATTATGACACGAAGAAATCATCAAGGAATGATCGATTCGTGTGATTTGGGATTTTTGTATAAAAGCTTGATTTAAATTTTGTGATTACTGCCAATAATCTGGAATAAGAAGATACGATATAAGTGATGAATATATTTATTAAGCTTATTATGCACAACGTTTGGAAACTCTATCAAGAAAATTTATCGCGATACTTTAATCTAAAATCTGTAAGATTCTGAGACACATATATAATACAATCACATATTGATAAATAATTTCTATGCATAAGCATATAAAATAATAGTCTGCAGCAGTGCTTTCTTTTGAAAAAAAAGGTGCCGAAACTCAAATCGTGCCAAGCTTTTTTTCTAATTCTTGTTCATTCTCACTGTGGGGGATTTGGCTTCCCAATGGAGGTATCTCAACAGAGGTTTTTTTTACGAGAACTGTGTTTTAATCAGTTACTCTTTTTAAAGAGAGTAAGGATATAAAGATAAGGCTGGTACAGGACTAGTGGTAAACTAATCGCTTCCGCTTTGTTCTGTTAATTTTAGGATTTAAGAGTGGGAGGGTTAGATATCACAAAAATTCAAACATAAATTGATCATGTAGATTTAATTTTAGTTACGATACTTTTTTAAACTTTTATTACATTTTCAGGAGATCATGATTTAAAAAAATATTATCAAATGTTTTTCTGAAAATATAAATTAAATTGATTTGCAACATTGAAATTTTGAAAAAAAAGATACCGAAACGGGATGGGAAAAAAACACTGGAATATATATGACATAAACTTTTGCATTCTTTCTAACACTACAGTCAGAAGTGATCCATGGCCGCCTCAATCAATGTTTTCCATTCTGCTCTGTCCTCCGCCTTTTTGCGTCAGTTGCTGAATAGCAGTTACAAGTCTTGTAACACCTCAATCATCCAGCAAAGTTGCTGTCATCTAATGTTTCGTTTTTCTTCAAGAGTATCAAATATAAGACGTGTTGTAGGTTTTAATAAAGAAAAAATCGTACATCGAAGTATTCGTATATTTTGATTAGATGTGCTCCAATCCCCACCTGGTCCACATTATCAGAAATTTGATAAGTGTGACATAAAGTAATCAATCATTCAAGATTGTTTTTCTTATTTATAATAATAAATAAATCAAGATTTATAAATTCAATAAAATACTGTAAATTTCGATTATCGAGCATTTGACTTAAATAATTAATTAATTATTAATACATATATTAGTTCAATTACTAATAGAATTCGTCAGAGTATATAAAAAACGTAAATATTTTTTTTATACATCCTATATATTTCCTATCAATCTTTCTTAGTCATTTATTTTCTGCTACCAAGTTTAACATTTGAATACGGTATATTTTTTGTTCATAATAAGTGCCACTGGCTTATTGATTGAACGTCTAATAAATATCTTCAAATATGTGTTCAAAAGATTAATTCATAATTTGAAGCGCTTGCCGAAATTCAAATAACTCAGATAATTTTGTTCAACTCAATGATAAATAACGCACAGTGATATTAAGATTTCTGGGAATGAAATTTGTTTCATTTCAATACAATTTTGATCGACGGTAATATGTTTGTTTTTCATAATCACCTCTTGTCAGCCTATTACTTTGTTAAGGCTTCACCAGTCACTTCTTAACATCTCCGGTGATTTAGCTTGCGTTTTCACGTACTCGAAGAAAACCTGTGATGGCAACAATTTTATTTTCCATCGCTTATCTTTCCAGGTAAAGAAAAAATAGGCATAAGGATAAGGTTTGAAGGACTTGAATTCTCAACCAAGGCTAAAAAAAATGATAACTTTGTTTTTTATAACCTGTACTTAAAATTGTGACACGTTTTTGTTTCTTTATGAACCATCATCAGACAAAACGAAAATCTTGCGATGTTTTGTTTGACGTTGCTTTTTAAATAGGCGAAACACTCATCATAATTAGTCACACAACAAGTGTAGTAACAAAGTCATCAAGTTTAATTTTATAATAAAACAACTCAATTACAGAGTCTAATCTAGAATTGTTTTTTTGGGTTAAAATCAAAGACATCCAATTGATAAACATGTATTTAACCACTAAGCTATATACAGCGGTCTAGTTCTATCTTACCTATACAAAAAAAAATACTATCAATCACTGGTGTCCAAAGAATTTTTATTGGCTGAAAGCAGTGTCGCACTGTAGTAAAAGTTAAGGTGTGTACACAGTTAACATTTTTGAAGCGTTCTGGGTCACCATGTCGACATCGCCACCATCGATTCTTGGAAAATGTAGAAAACTCGCGATGGAACCCTCTTATTCCCCACTCCAGCCAGGGCCGTGCATAGATTATTAGATTAAAACAAATTCAAATACGATAAGATTACCTCTATACAACTCTGTTTATGAAATTTAATTTGTTTAATTAATAATACAACGAAAACCACTTTTTACGGTAAACTCTCTTTCACAATTATTGTATGATCATGTTTAATTTAACCAGTGACTACAAAGTATTCATAAAAGATTAGTTAAAATGTATTAACAATTCTTTATCTTCATTTAAAAAAAATGAATTATTTAACTATTAGACAATGTGCTTTCATCAAGAATTGATAGTTAATAATAGTATTTAGTTGTTTTGCTAACACTTCTGGTTTATTCAAGAAACAAAAACAGTACCTAAATAAAAAAGAAATGTTTTTATTACAAAAATGAATTTAAATATATTGTATTATGATGCTTTTATCAAAACCAGTAAAATTCTTGTATATTTTCTATCCATTTATCTTAATTTTATGTTGTCATGGCACTTGTAATTATTTTTATCACCACACTGTCGTTACATCTAGCTGTGTACGTTAAAGATAATATTATGTATCACTAAACAATTTGATACTACCATACTGTTAAGCATTTTTTATTTTTCAGTAACACTAACAGCCTGTCTAAGCCACATAGTCGTGTTTCAGAGCCGCGTTAATTAACAAGTACTCCGAATAATTCAAATTATCTTTAAGTAATGTTTTTGAGGATAATGGAAATACATTTTTTGTCGTATAAAATTTATTTCGTATCGTTCATTACTTTTGTTTTTAGTAATTGCACCTCACTGCGTGCTCCGCACCCACCTCGTCCCATCGCCATGTCAAAACAACCCCTTAATCCTCACCCCAAGGGGGTTCAGTTTGTAGACGACTCGCGGTCGATATCAGCTTGAATGGGGCGATTGTGTTGGTGTCACTGATGATGATCTGAGGTAGTATGCGTGTGTCTTCTACCATAATACTAACATATCCGACATAATTAAGGTCCAGAGTCTTTTAATTAATTACAGCGTCGTATTACAGGACATATTTTTTTAGTAATTGCTTAGCTCAGCTTAGTTTTATGTCATTTAGTTTGTGCAAAAAATGTTTTACAAACTAATTTTTTTAATAAATAAACAATACCAATCACAAACCTTCAAATAACACTGTCAATTTTCACATTGTTATATTGAAAACGCGTCAAGCGTAGAAATAAGAAGATTGTGTTTTGTGTTATATCGACACCTTGTTTTTACTAATAATGGGATGCGTAAATCAAACACAGCTGATTTTCATCATCACTCGTTTACTCGTAGTATGACTTTTAAGCCGAAAATTTTTGATGCAAATTGTGTGGCCTCTGTCCGTCCAAGATCATTCAATCGTGCTACAAGAAAAAACGTGTCGTAGAAGGGTTACCTGAACAGCAAGAACTCACACAATGTGTTTAGTGATTCTAATATCATCCAAGATGGTATAATATTTAAGGAATTATTGTTTCATTTTTAAAATGCTTACAATATACATATGTCATGTTTTTTCATTTTCTGTCAATTCATCGTAGGAATCAAAGACTGATGTGACTTGAATTTCTTTCCGATTAATTTGTATTAATTTTTGAGTTCCATTAATACTGCGCAACATCGGATAGTCAAATTTACACAATGAAAATTCCGCACATTGAGAATTGGACAAAGTTTTAAAGAAATATTTATTTAAAAAATTGTATGATTTCCGAAAAAACGTTACGCTTATCCGTATTAAAAAATCGTGTTGAATAAATAATTTATATATGAAACGTGATTTAGTTTAAAATGTAACGTTTATAGAATACGAATATTCTTTATATTTAGTAATATAAAAATCTTTTACATTTTCACATCATCCATCAATAGATATTAAAATATTCACGTCGAATTGCGGTTTTCTTCGGTTCGGGATTTTAAAAGTCTCGGAATCTGAATTAATGATCCTGTTCGGCGGCTTTATTCGTTTTTGAATTTAATGCACGACCTTTTAGCCGTCACTTTCACTTAGTTGAATAGATTTTAGCAAATAAACTATTAAGTATCGTAACATAATATCGCTTAAGTGGCGATAAATTCGGAAATCGTAGACCCTCAAATTTTCCGCCGTTTCATCGAACCGTTCTCAAAGTTTTCGCGAAGATGTACATATGTAATGTGTGATACCAGTGGTGAATGCTAAACACCAAACGATTCGCATTTATTGTATTGAAGACATCTAACATAATATTTATAAAAAGTACAATATTCCTTTGTACTTATTTCCACTTTTTATTTATCAAGATCAGGACTGATTTCGCTTATGACGAGCATTGTCAACTGATAAGAAATAGAATTTTACTGTGCTAGAAATTTAGAATGATAGCTTTTGTAAGTGACATCAGGATAAGCAGTTGCGATGGAAATCATTCATAATAATGCTTGTTCAGATATACTTCAGAAACACAAAGTTTTACGTTATCAATATTCGCAATTTCTTATTGGTATAAGTCGAAATAAATGCGTGGTCAGGTAAACATGTCTTCATGTGTTTAAACTTTATAAATCGCATAAAGCTAAGATTAATATTTCATATTATGTATGTAATATACACAATTGAACAAAAATACGTCGTATGTCATTTACATACAATCAGTGATTTATTTATACTGAAATGAAAAATCATTTACTTTATAATAATTAAAACACTAGTTCTTCAACCATTTTTTTATGAACAACATGCTAATTGCATTACGTATGAATTTTTTTTATATATATATTAAATATTACAGATGTAAGATAATTTTGATTTCTCAAATCCTACAAAAACAGTCAGCTAGATGGATCATGATCATAACGTTGAGAAATCTTTCGGAACCACTGTCATATAAGTACAGGGGAAGCAATGGTTCTCTAATGTTATGGGGGCTGTAAAGCGAAGTGATTTCATAAACGACCAACCCTTCAGCAACGTGGCAAGCCTTCTGGCCAAACTCCGAAATGCTTTACTTAATAATATATAACTTGTCCCTACCTTTTTCTGGTCAACTGCACCCTCGGGCGAGAGGGGATTGGAAAATGTGCGAATGTAACGCGCGTAATTTTTAAATGTACTTTTTTTTTACTTTTATGTAATTGAAAAAGGTGTTTGAAAGCTTTCAGCGCCCAAATGAAATAAAAACAAATTTAGCGGGTGCTTTGCTAAAACGGGAGTCTTCTAAGCGGATTGTCGATTTAATTTCTACGGCAGTAGTGTACCGTTTGACATGTTTTTTTTAAGATATAAAGATTTTCGTTATGGTTTTCCATAGTTACCATAGAACTGTAGATAATTATTACATTTAATCGAGCAAGGAACAAACAAATGATAGTGTTAATAGCCGACGTAACATCATTTATATTAACAACACCTCATCAAAGATAATATATAAGCTATTACCATACAATCTAAATTCCGCCATTATACTATACCATTGATAATTTGGGTAAAATCTCAATAACTAGTTTAGGTAAAGTAAGTCATTGCTATAGAATGGTATTTATCTCTTCTCCTGAAAAGACATCCAATATTTTTATCAAAACTGATAACACTTTAATAAGAACTGAACACTTTAATAAGAAAAATAAAGGACATGTAAGATGACTGATATGGTGATAATATTTCAGAGTTTTTTTTTGTAATATTGAATAGAAAATTATTATAATTAGTAAAAATATAAATGTAGAAATACTTCTCAAGTAAATTATAAACAGTTGATAATGTGGTGGAGTTCTTGAAAATTAGTAATATAATAATCATAAAAGAATTATTATCGCATTTTAAATATAACAACTGGCTCACCACAGTTATGTTTATTTTCGATGGGATATTTTTAAAGCCATGTCCTTTTCCAATGGCCTTTTAATGTAGTTATCTTAACATAAGTGTTTTTTCTACAAGAATCGCTTGTAACTGAGTTGCTCAACCTCTCTTTTTCAAAGAGAGTTGGGATAGAAAGGACAGGACTAGAGGGCAACCTCTCTCGCTACGCCTCGTTACTTTAATATAAGAAAGCGTGGGGAGATTTTTAGACATTAAAATACCCATGCCTTGAAACAGAAATCAATTAAAAATAATCTGTTCGTAATTGGACTTGAACCCGTGAGATCTGTCACGGAAATCAAGGAGGTTGACCATTTCCCCACAGACCCGATCTGACTCAATGGGAGCCAGTCTCCCAAAAACAAGCTATTTTTTTATATCTACTAGTTTTTTGCCTTCAGTAGAAAGAAAAAAATCCAACTTCTATTTTGTCATTTATAAAATAACAATTACAATCAATGTTTATTTAAATAAATACCCCTACGATTGGTAATTTAAGATGCTCCCGAAAGAGGCGGAACACGAGTTATAATTGATACACGTTAACACAATCAGTGGTGTGACAAACATTGACAAATTAATTTAATGTTAAGCACAGTGGTGGATTATCCCATAAGCGCAAGAGGCGCACTCTTAGGGCCTCCAAATCTTGGGGGCCTCAAAGATAGCATATATTATATGAAACCTTACATTTTAATTTCAGTTTTCAATATTCATTATTATTCTACGAAGAGGTTTGCAGCACTTTTATGTTATTCGAAAAGCAGGGCCTCCAAAATTTATTATGCCTGGGGCCTCCAAAGTGCTTAATCCGCCGCTGGTTAAACATATAGTGCTTTATAACGGTTTACAAATAAAAATATTTCAATCATTCATATACAAAACTAAAATCATTTTCATAATATTGATCAATATCTTCAATGTATTATTCACAGTTTCTTGATTAATAATCGATATAAAAACGTATTTTTAATTCAAACCGTTAATCTAAGTCAGCCTGAAGCTCTAAAAATCCTGTTGAAGTTTTTAATATGAGTGTAAAACTTTATTCTTCTCGCATTGTAGAAATAAGGGTCGCATTATATTCGAAACCACATTATACTTAATTAAATAGCTTAACTGTTTTTAATGGCTTTTAATATAAATTGAAAATCTTTTGAGTGAATCCGTTGTAGCATTTATTATTACTCTATTTTTATATATTTATATATATATAGTAATTCTTTGATTTTGAAATCTGTCATGCGATCACTGAATGAATATAATATTCATTTATAATTTCATAATATGGTGAATGCTATAGTACTGGGACATTTAAGGAAGTACTTTCCTTAAACATACCATTATTCCAAATATACAAGCATCTACGTAACACTAGATGTATGTAGATGTGTGGAATTTAACGAGCTTCAAGTAAATTAATTAAAAAATATAGAAACTTGATGGAAAGTCATAGTAATAGGACAGTATTATAAAGTAATTGGACACATGTGATACAGTTATTGGACACAAAGTGTAATCAAACTCTAGCCTCATTTAAATATATCAACTCCTGGTCGGAGTAAAAACTCAATCTTTAAACATAAAAACATATTTAAATCGTACAAACTTAACAACAAAAAGTACAACGCAAAAATTAATTCCATTATTCCAGTTAGTACTAGGGTATCCAATCCCGGAGCCTTTTTCCAATCCCGGGATTTCGGGATTGATAAATTTTCAATCCCGGGATTGAGATAAATTTACCGAGGAATTTGAAATCTCCGATTTGGTATACTTTTTCCCCGTATTCTCACGAAACCTCGTTTTTTTTTTTTTTTAGCTCACCGAGGAATTTGAAATCTTCAATTTGGTATACTTTTTCCCCGAATTCTCACAAAACCTCGTTTTTTTTTTTTTTTAGCTCACCGAGGAATTTGAATCGACAATTTGCCAATTTCATCTCACTTTTCGAGATTTACTCCAAATTTCTCAATCCCGAAATCCCGGGATCGCGACCATGTCAATCCCGGGGTTTCGGGATCAGAAAATTGAACGGGATCCCGGATCCCGGGATTGGATGCCCTAGTTAGTACATTTGTTTTGGTATATTTATTGAAATGATGGAATGCTTTTCAGGCGTGCACCTCATATGGAAATCTCGAGCACAATCCGATCATTCAGTCGTTACATGGTTTTCGATACTCGTTCTGCATATGTAGCATCTCTCCATAATTTGATGATTAGTGGAAATATTAATGACTGATCTGTGTCTTGAGTCTTGAGTCTTTGATGTACTAGGTGCGTCTGTTCTTCATTTTGAATTTCCGCAATATTTAGTTTCTGACTCGTTATTGTCTTATCTGCCGTAACCTTTTTTTTCTCTTCGCGTATTTGTTTCTTTCATCTTAAATTCTAATCAATTGCTGAACAGAAATACCTAGAAGAATAAAAATTTACAAATCAATAAAACCCACAACATTTTATAGATATTAAATAGTTTGAGAGTGATATAGTATTTTGACTACTGTAAAAAATACTGTCCAATTACTGTAAAAATACCTAAATCTGTCATAGTACATAATAGGACACTCGTACTGTTTGGGTTATTTTTTTACTACTGTTTAAATTGATATTGATATTAAAAGTTTGTAGTTTTGCACGATTCTCTAAAAAGTTTCGTCCCAAAATTCACAAAACTTTTTTAGAAAAAATGCCAACAAAATGTTACTGTTCCTTAATAGTTCTCGTAAGTCTAAGACAAACACGCTTTTTTGCTATTTTGATGTGACATTACAAACAAATGTCATTTTTTCAGCTTTTTCGTCTAGTGGTAAAAAACTAAAACTGCATTCGTTTAAAAATAGAAACACTTTATATTTTTTTTACCTTTACACCAACAATTATGTTTTGTAACTCTTATATTGGATATTTAAAGTTGAAGTGTCCAATGACTGTAGCTGTCCAGCTTACTATAGCAATCACTATATTTTACTCAAACCGTTGTGCTAATGTAATATTTTAAGCGTCAATTGAATTTGATCATTCATTTACATATTATATTTAACATATCATATCATTTTTCACAAAATAATCTATGCTATATGCAGTGGCGGATTAAGCACTTGGGAGGCCCCAGGCGCAATACAATTTGGAGGCCCCTTTTTCGGAGTGGATTTTTTCAATACCGAAATATAGGTTTTGAAAATGCAAACATACCGATGTTCCGGTATTAAAAATTAGCCATAACCAAATTTTGAATGCAAAGAAACTTTTTAGTAAATTTGTTTGAGAGGAATTGAACAATTCAAATCAGCCATGAATTGTGTCAATATTGACAGATTCCAGAATTGATAAATCTTTCCATGATAGATTAATATTTTAAGAAACCGTAAGCGATAGAATAATGGTCAACAAATCGTCGATTGATTATTATTTTTTATTTTTTAATATTATAAGTTTATTAAAATATTTTTTCTAGATTTAACAAGTTTTGTAAACTGTGAATGTTTACTCCTAATGTGGAGCATATGGCCTTCTGGTGGAGGTATCTGAACAGAAGCTTTGTTCTACGATAACTGTTTGTAACTAAGTTGCTTAACCTTTTTTTTCGAAGAGAGTAAGCTTAGAAAGATATGACTAAAACAGGATTGATGGTTAAAAAATCTTAAATTTATTATTTATAAATACGTATTATGATTCGTATAATTTATTTTTATTAAACTTTATATATTTCATAGACCTGTCATAGCTTTGTTCTTCTATCCCTACTACTCTGTTTGAAAAAAAGGGAGGTTGAGCGATTGAGTAAAAAATCAGTTCTCGTAGAAAAAACTTCTGTTGAGATACCTCCATTAGGAGGTCAAATGCTCCACATTGGGAGCGGACATGGATAAAAAAATATTATTTGAAAGGATTATAATTTTATTGTTTATAAATTTTAATTTATAAACAGTTTTTTAATCCATACCCGCTCCCAATGCGAAGCATATGGCCTTCTAATCTAACAGAAGTTTTTTCTATGAGGACTGTTATGCAGTGGGATAAAAGGATAACGCGAGAATAGTACTATTGATGAACTTATCGCTCTCGCTACGCCCAGTTATTAAAGGATCTGAAGAATGGAAGGAAAGGATGTTAACCATCACAAGCTTCCATACTTTCGAACAGAAATCGATAAATCCATCGAAAAAATGCTTTTCGTTTTAGGACTGGAACCCGTGAGATCCGGCACGGAAGCTCACCGCTGCGCCATAGGACCCGACGATTTTATTTTTAAATATTATACATTTATTTTTAGTTAGTGTTATAATATAGTTTTTTTATACGTTTTATAATTACATTATATAAATAAATTTTAAATTTTAGATTGGAAAAATACGTTGCTATGTATTCACTCGCAAAAGTTGAGTAAAATAAGAAATTATATACTTTATCGTCGATCTAATTTTGCAAATGCAATAAGCGTAACAAGGGCTATTTTTTGCAGATTAGCAAGTTTAGCCTACGTTTGGCCTCATAATTTAATAAAACTTTATTTTGACTCACCTTTTGACAAATTATCTATTTATATGAACAATCATTATCCATATTGTACGAATGAAATTATTTATATTTATTTCATCGTCAGAATCACTTGAACTCACTTTGAATTGATCTTAATAAAAAGTAGTCAGAAAGTATCAAAATTGTGCAAAGCGACAATTCACATTGATGGGTTAAATAAAACTAAAGCGTAGGTTGAAATCTAGGGATGAAAACATATTATTTCATCGTGAATACCAAATGCATGCAATTCTACCATATGCATTTAAAAGCAACCATATGCAAAAAAGGTTAGCTAAAACGAGTATATTTTTATGACCTGTCTGGTTATTATTTTTATTCTGAAACATATAAATAAACCAGATTTATTCATCCGTAACATCGAGTTGGCTATTTATATTTTAAAAGCGATTTTTTTTTTATATATTCTTGAGAAAGTCTTCGCCGACAAATAATTTACGGCTAGAACTGAAATATGAAATGACACCGAGCAATAAATTAATACAAAGCTAATCCACGCATTGACATCTGCAAGTGATGATATACAAAATTCTTCAGAAGAGTCAAAAAAATAAAAACAAACGGTGCCGCTTAGGTCGCAGGCATACAATCAAGGATAAGGTCGAAACGAAACGGTCTGCATACTAGGTAATATAGGCAATCGGAATTAATGTTATATTATATGAGGTTTTGCTTATTATGATATTAGTCATATATAAATACTGCATTTTTTTTATCATACATATGATAATGGCAATTTACCAGGTAAATGATAATTTAATCAATACAATATATATTTTTGTAAGGAAGTGAGTTGTGTTGCTCGAGTCTTATTATTTGACTTATTAATATTATCCTAAATCAAATTTATAAATAAGGTATTTGTGTAACATTTCAAAATTAAAATGGGTAGCAAAGACCATTTGTATGAAAAATTTAAATTATTTTAATGATATATTTATGCTTCAATTTAAATTTCAATTATGTCAAAAATAAACAATGAGTAGATATTATAGGTTTTTTATGGATTTATAGCATGCATGTACTACCTTTGGTCATCATTTTTTATCCCTTTGTATTTATAGACAACTAGACAATGCTGTGCTCATTTAGCCTGCAATTTTTTCAATGGCGCAGTTTGATTATTTTCTTTGTCATTTCAATAATAATGGTGATTGGTAAATTAAATTAAATATAAACCAAGATAAAAAAAACATAAAAAACATTGCTTTTTTGCTAAAAATCGATTCGGATTTGTCACATGTGCTAATTAAAAGGTTTAAATTTAATAAATTTATTATTCATATATTTTATTTTTAATAAATTTGACTGATTTTATAAGTTTTAAAAAAATACTAAATAATATATAAAACTTATAAATTTAATATTTTTAAGTATTATTAACTTAAATGATATTTTTGTTTATAAATCTTATAAATGTATTCTTTACAACTGTTTTATTTATATGTTTTGTAATTAAATGCTATAAATAATATATATTTTTTATAATTTTTAATTTTTGGTAAGTACAATACGTACACTCGTAAGAATTGAGAAAAATGGAGATTATCACTTAATTCAAAAGTTTATTTATTATTTCGCTAAAATATTTATTTTACATTTTACCTCATAAATTTTTACTTTGACCCACCTATTAATTTTAACAAAGTATCCAAAATGAGAAGTATCACTATTTAAATCACACGAATGATTTGATAAGTTATCAGCGTATAATCTTCAGAACCGCTTGAACAAATTTTGAAGGGATGATGATAAAAAATAAAAAAAATCGTACAAAACGACAGCTTACATCGAAGCGTTATGTAAAACTAAATCTTAAGTCGAAATGTAAGGCTGAAAAAATATTCTTTCATCGTTCATATTTATTAGCCAGATACACATTTACAATATGCATTTATGAAAAAAGGCTAGCGAAACACGTATACTCGTAGAAAATCCTCGGGACCACACATTTCTACAGAACCGCTAATGTTTATAAAGCGGTCACACTAAAATTTTACTTGAGAACTACTACTCTACGTCTAAATAAATGAAATTTAGTTTCTCGGGCCACGCCTACATGTAAAAACTATCGCCAATTATGATTTTGTATGGATGAATGCATATGGCTTATTTATGTGTCACTTTAAAATAAGGGTGTTTGGTTATGTTCGTGTGACTCCGTATTTTAAGTTGACTTGCGGTATTTGAAAATTTGTCTTTTGCAATAAATATTCTTTATGAAAAGTGTTGTATATATTTAAAAAAAAACCCTGTTTTTGGATAACTTAAAAAAGTCCGAAAATTACATGTAAAATAATAAAATCTGAACAAGTGGATGGAAAATATAATATGTAAGCTAGCTTTGAGGCCCCTAAGATTCGGAGGCCCCAAGCAAGCGCCTCTTGCGCTTATGGGTTAATCCGCCACTGGCTATATGAAATTCTTTCTTCAACCTTTTGATATATTTTGCATTTTTTGAGGAACAATATTCTTTGCGTTCACCGGTGTCGCAGTTTCTTAATTTAGCACAAGTTCGAAGCCATTTTTGGGGTGTTTGATTTAACAGCAAATGTGTACTTGAATTTATCTTTTTACTTGTACGTTATGTATATTCAAACCTCTATGTACTTTCACAAATCTAATAATGTGGTGCCCTTACCATGAAAGAATACAACTCGAATATTTACATAAACAAAAGTCTTATCTTTAGCTACGAGACTAATTCGATGCTCCTTCATTAATAAGTATACTTCAAAAAAGGTCCGTGAATTATTATTTACATCACAAGTAAGCAGTGATGTACTGTTATGGGTTCGCACTGACTCTGTCGACCCGTTTGCTAAAATAATTTTGGTTCGGGGAGCTGGTTCTTAAAATATGGATATTTTTTTAAATTATCGAATCGTACTTCTGAGATCGAATTTGTAATCGATCACAATACTTGATACGATACGAATAAAGTAAAAACTTGCTGCTGTTTTGTGTACTATTTTGTTTGCGTATATCACACGCGCGATTTGCGCGATTGATTTCAGATATTATATCGAAAATATTTTAAAAGATAATCGCGATGAAAACGGTCAGAAAAGCTTAAAATACTACAAATACAATTGCAATAAGCTCTGCAGAGGCGGAACGAGGATTTTCGTTTGTAAATAAATACTATTTGTTCTTAAAAAATGGAAAATTTAAGAATTCGACATGTATCAGTCTTAATGACCATTAATTTAATAGGTTTGCCACTAACTTCATGGGATTCCAAACCATTCGTTAAATCATGGCATAATCACCATCACACCGTAGACGATAGACGAATAAGACCGACACGGTTAAAGTTTCGAATGAAAATCAAAACACTATTTGGAATGAATTGATGTCACGTATAAATTATGTTTGTAATGTAAATAAATATTTTTTTTATTTTAAAAAAAATGTATTAAAATTAATTAAAATGTATTAAATTGGTGTTTACCAAGGTGCGAGCCGGTTGATAGAATTTTAGCAGTACGTCAGAGTGTATAGTTGGAGTCAGAATCGTAGTGATTTTGGTGGAGTAAGAGTCATACAAAAATATGCAAGTAAAATTCTTTTTTTATAATCAAATTAAAATACAAAAAGTTACGTCATTAAAATACAACAGACTCACTTTTTAATTTAAAATAGTATATTTTTTCAAATAGGATTTGTAGTCAAATTCGAGTTCGTAGATTTTTTCAAAGGCAGAGTTGGAGTTTGGCTATTTACAAATACAGGATTTGGAATCGCGGTTTTTTTCACGTCTAAACCGTACCGCAATAAAACTTAAATCGCCTACTAGTGTTCTTCATGTAGCTGATGATAATGAATATGATCGCAACACTGCCTTTATAAGGAATATGTTTTTATTTCCTTTCTATCAAAAAATATTATACTTTCCGTCTGTTTGAATTATCCATCAATATAAATTATTCAACGCCTATCCATCAAAATTTATGAGCAATATTTTTTAATCTTACAATCCTTATAAAATACAAATGTTTTTTGTTTACAATAATATCTTAACATCTGCTACAAAAAGATCAGCCATATTTTTTTATGATCGCATCTCAAGCGGCTCAAGAAAATTCAGCAAAATATTATTTCTCCACACTTCGAGTCGGAGATTGAAAATGCAATGTCACAAATAAATGAAAAGCATGGAAACATTTTACGCTAAGTCATGCAAAATACTTTTTATTAAAAACATATAATCCGAAGCAATCTTTATTACTGAAATCTCGCCTCAAGACGTTTCGTGTAAACAGATATTTTCAACTCGGCAAAATTCGGTATTCAATTTGTTGTCAGTGTTTTTATAGGCGAGATCGGAAAACGGTATATATCTGTTGTTATCAGTTTACTTTTTGTAATGATTTTATTTGTGTATTTAAATATATTTGTATGTAAAAAATATATACTTTTATACTCATTAAGTGGACGTTTTACAAGCTTAAACTTTTATAAACATAAAATTTAGTGAACTTATGATTTATAATCAATTAGTTACATTTCATGTTGTTAAATACAAATAAGAAACAACAAAATATTATTTCATAAAACCACATTCCACTACACACTAAACATATGTAGTTATTCGAATTAAAAATCACAGTAATTACTTATAATACGGCCCCTTAAGATCAAAGAAACGTAAGTCGATTTTTGGCTTTTTGAGTTTCATAATATGGCACTGGATTTAAAATAAAATATTACATAAAGTAATAAAGAAACATACATATATTGGATGGATGCAAAGATGTTATAGTACCCGTCTTTTGAAAGCAAATTTATAATACACATCAATACATTTAAAAAATATTCAGAAAATTAACAAATAAATCAGGAAGCCAAAGCATCAACCCTTAAAATGATTAAACAATAATAATAGATTGCTGAGGAAACCTTTTTTTGTTTGCTCTCCTAAAACGTAGAGAAAAATGAGATGCATTATTTTGATACTAAGTTTGATAGTAATGTATTGCTATTTGGCCAAATAATAATAGGAACTAGATTTTAAAATATTTAATTGAGTTTTTAGCATTGTGACATTATCACTCTTAAGGTTCGTAGATTCAGACGTATTGACTCTTAAAGCAACACACATCTCATACGTTATATAATAATAATTAATTAAATCTGACCTTGCCAGTACTAATGCCTGATCGTAAAAAAGGCAATAAAAAAATCTTTGTGGCCAGTACGTAATAATAATTATTATTATAACTCATATTTACTGAGCGTTTGGAATGAAGGAAAATAACAAAGATATTCTGATTTATTGTGATACATATTGCCATCTTGATTTATATTTTTTTTATTTGTTTTTTTTTCATAATCTTTTTTGCCGCGTAATCTTATAAAGGAGAAAGAAAACCTCACTAGACATTTTTAAAACGCGTTTCTGAAGCGATTCTCTCAACAGATGTTTTTTGATAGTAAAAAAATAGTATAGGGTGGTCGATGATTTTTATTTACTTTGTAGTTTTATTCTTCAAAACACAGTAGTTCACATTGGCTATCGTTCAGTTAGTATGATGCGTGGAAGTTTATTCCATAAATTATTTCATATTTCGCATTGGAAGAATCTCTGCACGTTTATAAGGAAATAAATTTTATTTCTATTTTTACAAACATCAATTCCATACTATAAACATATTGCACACATTCTCAGTTATGAACATTTAATCAATAGTTGGTTCACATATTTGATATTTCGTTTATATTGAGATCCATTTGAAAAATCCGTTACTAGTACAAAAAAATATTTTCGCCCAAGGCCATTGCACCGTTGCTCTCACCGATTGCACCGCACCCTCCAGCAGCACTTCGTAGTTAACTAAATCATATCAAATTAATGTACAATAGTTTTTGCAAAAATTCTCGTGAATATTTTATTTGACACAACGTTATCATGTCCCTTCATATTTAAGGCCACAGTTATATGTATTTTAAAATTCTAAAAAAAGGGTGTAGAACGATGAACTAACAACCCAGTCTGTCAAACTATTCTATCCATTATTATTAGCCTCTCTTTATTAATATACTCTACACCACGGTTTCTCAACGGTGGGCTATGTAGCCCCCAGGGGGCCACAGCGTGTTCCAAGGGGGCCACAGAGATTTATTTTTGTTTTGGGGAGCCACAACACAGTTCAGGGGGGGCACGGGCAAATTGAGGATTTCAAATTCCTCGGTGACCTAAAAAAAAGCTGTTCTCGGTACCAAATCGGAGATTTCAAATTCCTCGGTGAGCTAAAAAAAAAAAAGGTGTTCTTGGAGATATTCTGGGAAAAAGTATACCAAATCAGAGATTTCAAATTCCTCGGTGAGCTAAAAAAAAGGTATGGGGGCCACAGAAAAATAAAGACACTCAAAGGGGGCCACGCTCCCAAAAAGGTTGAGAAACACTGCTCTACACCAATGGTTTCCAACCTTTATGTGACTGAGCCTCCTTTTGAAGAAAAAAATATCTTCGCGCCTCCCAATCTTTAATTTCATATAGTAATAAAAACTCGTTTTAAAGAGTTAATAAATATGTTGGACTTTTCGCGCATCTTTTGCAATAGTCCACGCCTACCAGGTTGGAAATCGCTGCTCTACACGCTTCAAACTTCAAACGTCCTTGATTAAAAAAAGGTACTTTTTAAATACACAAAACTAAATTTTTAAAAAATAGTTTTTTTGCAGTACATATGCTGATTTATCGACCTGACAGTTCACGTTTCTTAATTTGTGGAATTATGTTTTCGTTTATTTTTCGAACAAGCGATAAATAAATAAATTTGATTTAACATTGTTGACCGTCCTAACCCAACACAGAATTTTATTTCTGTGTGCCCACGTCAATCAAGGTAGCCATTTTGAATGACTTTCTGCCACTTCCCGAAAAACAAACAAACATGTATGTACATTGCGTGGTACACAACAAACGTAACATCCGGTATCAACGCGGTTGTTTTTCCTTCTACAAAGTCTATCGGGAATGAGAAAATGTGAATCACAAAGGAACCTATGGAAGAGGCTTCGACCGACCAAGGACGAGGAGCAATCGTGTTAACTCATTCGAGAAGGGAGATTTACATTAAGAAATTCAAAATTTAAGCCGGATGATAAAAACGAAAGCGTTTAAAGTTAAGTCACGCGAAAACGCGCTTATTTCTATTCATTAACAAAAGAAAATGTCGGTCCAAACTTTGCATTAACAACATATTGTTTGATACCACACAGGACCGGCACCACTATACAGGTGAAATAGGCAACCGCTTAGGGCGCAAACCATTAGGGGCGCATACATTACGCATTAAAACTATTTGTATTTACTCAAATATTAATAATAAATAATAGTACATTCTATTTTATTTTGATGTTTGTATTTGTTCGTTGTAATTATGTATCGTATTATATATAATTCAAAAAGGCTTGAGCGACTGAGTAAATAACAGTAGAAAAACTTCTGTTGAGATACCTCCATTAGGATGGCATACGCTCCGCATTGGACGAGCGGACATGGATATATAAAAAAAATATATCTAATGATCTCGAATGGGTTTTTTTCATCATTTCGAAAAAGTGGGACAATTTGTTAAAAAGGGGGCGCCCCAATAACCGTTGCCTAGGGCGTCGAATAACTTCGCGCCGGCACTGATACCACGTCTACGTATAAGATGAATTTTACAACATTATTGAATAAGTAAGTGTGTGGTATTAAATATTGTGAATTTACAATCGAACAGCAAATTATCAATAAGTATTTGCAGTGACGGATTATCTCATATGACGGAGAAGGTGCGCGCTTGGGGCCTCAAAAAAAGCATATATTATATGGGCCCATTAGAGGTGAAGTGAGCAAAGTATGTAGTATTTTAGAAAAAAATAAGATAGATGCGTTTTAATATTCTGCACGTCGTAAAGTATCGTAAATGTTAAGTAACCTCAGTTAGTACACATTGCAAAAGAGTTATCTCCGTAAAATACAAATATACAATCCACTAAAACAAGGCGTGATTTTACTTAAAAGACCAAGATTTTTTTTTACCATTTTACTAGTTGGCTCACATCATCTCTACTTTACGTTGGTAGACTTTTGCAATGCTTTTATGTTATTCCAACAACAGGGCCTCCAAATTTAATTGGTCCCAAATTTATTTTGGTTAAATTGGTCAAAGTGCGTAATCCGCCACTGGGTAATTTTAGTCAGTACAAAGCCCGTCTCCCTTCTTCTTCTAAGATTGACAAGCTTTTTCGTTATAAATATGTACAAAATATACGAGTATTTCAGGTAAAAGTTGAAAATTAACCGTAAATAAAAACAAATATTTTTATTATATTCCCAGTAGAAACAGAATATTCGATTGGGAAATGAGCAATCAACCAAAACACAACTCGCATTTATTAGTAATCAACGGCTACCTCTCCCAGAATTGACAAGAAATCCGTATTGATTAATAACACTTTTTTAAACATAATAATTTTTTATGCGACTTTTTTGTTGTTGTTTTGATTGAGTTACTTAAGTTCACAAACATGACATGAAATCGCAAATCCTCAACTCTTTGTACATTAAAATTTTATTAATGTCACTCTTCATATTTGCTAATGTTTGAACAAAATCCGTTCAAAATAAGAAGCATCTGCCACCTGCTCTAGTTTTTATTAAACAAATTCAAGATATTTTTTCGTAAATAAAATAATAATATGATTTATCGACCGCCGCTATTTTAACTGAATATATTTATATATAAATCTGCATTTGCTATTATTCCAGTACCGAAAAATCTGATATCAATAGTAGGAGACTAGGAGTAGGGTATTCGAGTGTTAGACGGCGTGAAGGATTCCCGCCATAAATCTTATCACTTTTAAAAAGCCTGCAGACAGCTTTGGAAGTGTATGCGTGCATATTTTTATTTGCATGTATGTGTATGAATGATTACTTCGCAAATAATGTGAGTGCAGCTTTACGAGGCTGTTACACTCTGAAGGGTACTTTATCATCAACCGTTTCCCAACCACTGCCAGCATAGATAATAGACGAAGACCTCTGCAAGCCCCTTCAGAGCACCGCGCTTCATATTTAATAAGGTGAACAAATATTTTCGCGATCAAGGAAGTGGAGTGGGATCCGACGTCCGAGCTTTGATTTTTACACTCGTCTGACTTGCGGTATTTTCTCAAAATGTTCAAAAGCTATAATTGTGTCTTTGTAAGTATTTATAATGTTAGATTCATTGTAAAATTTTACATATTTTCATACCGCTCCCCTGACTCTTGTGATTATATGATATAAATAAGAAAAGAATGCATGAAAATAGAAAAAAACTTCAATTTAAAGTCCGCCAACAATACGTGCATTATAAAGTTATAATATATGGTTGAAACTTAATACGCAATTATTGTCAGATCCCTAAGTAAAAGATACAATATTTCATTGTCTCATTTGATTTAGAATTTTAAACGAATATAATCTAAATAATGACTATTATTATTTAAAACAGTGTTCCCCAACCTTCTTACACCTGCGGACCGGTAAAAAAAGGAAAAAAAATCGCGTACCACTAATGCAGAGCCGCATTATTGACTGTCTACTTTTTTAATATAAATATAAACGAATAATAAATATTACTAATATTAGTGTTTTATTGCGTTTTTTTTAAATTAGCATGTGTATTTAATTTACACTTTTACTCACAATTGGTTGAATATATAATATATAGATATTGAAAAAAGGACATAATTGGATAAGGATATAATTTTAAATGACGTTTTCTTGACACGTGTTTAAATTCATACCATATTATACCACACTCGTGATCGGTTGCCAGCTTCACCACATTTGTTGAATGTTTTACTTCCCATTATTTTTAAGTTCCTTGGTGTCGCATCATCCTACCACCTATTACTATTTAACAATAAGTCAAAATACAAGTAAACGTACAGACGAAAAAAGATCCTATATCTATTATTTTTTCATGGCGAATTTCTTGAAATTTAGCATACTGTTTGCGGCCTGGCGGAAAGTCTCTGAGGCCCGTCATCGGGCTGCGGACCACCGGTTGGGGAACACTGATTTAAAATGTTGTAACAATTACTGGTTTCGCAAATATACGTTTCCATATGTCAAGTATAATATAGATTATTCCGGTATAGTAACTGAATTTACTCATGACGAAAGTATAAGCTATTGTAATGAATATGGGTACCACCCGTGGCGGATTACCTTATAAGCAAATGAGTTGAGCGCTTGGGGCCTCTGAATATTAGGGGCCTCAAACATGACTTATATTATTTATAACCCATATACTTTTTGTTCAGATTTGTATTATTTTACATGGAATTTTTAGACGTTCTTATGTTATCTGAAAAACAGGGCCTCCAAATTTGATTACGCTTGGGGCCTCTCATGTGTTTAATCCGCCACTGGATACCACATCAAGCCGTGAGTGAAACTCATTGTTATATATTCTTCTCTCTGGCTTAAATTTGAAATGATAGACGACATATTGATAAACACGGGCTATATAGTTTGACACTTATTTTAGTGAAATGATTGATAAAAACTCAATTTTGCCTTTCTAAAATGCCCTACAAATAGCAGTAAAGGAAGGGAGAAAACAGCTGATCTCTGAAAATTAACGCATATTTATATATGATCGTATTTATTAATTAATTATCTACGGCAGCTAAAAGATTAAAAATATATAAGTATACTTTTAACAAAATTTTGCGCATATACATATCGACTATGGAAAGGAAAAAGGACGTAACATAACACATTTTACAGGAGGCACAAAAAACGTGTTTCGATGATTTTGGGCCATATGCAAATTATGAAATATCACAATCTTGAAGTGTACGGAGAATTCTAAACTGGCGTTTAATTGATATAATCTAATATTAATTTAAAAAATTGTCTAGGAAAAAACCTTTTTTTCAGTATTTTTCTTGGTTTCTATTTTCAGAAGCTCATCTTTTTCAAACATAAAAGCTAAATTTAGATACTGATTTGACATTTGCAGCTTGCATCCTTTTGATAGAACGTGTATCAAGTTGTATGCATTGTGATTATCGAAAAAAAGCTGTTTTGAAAAAACTTTGGGTTACGTCCTTTTTCCTTTCCACCGTCAATATGTATGTAACATAAGATAAAGTCGAAGGTCTCTTGCCGTCTTTGTTTTATTTTGTAGCGTTGTTTCTAGTACAATGGTGATCAAAAACGTCAAATGCATTAGATATCACATAGACAACAATGAAGATGCCGTGCAGGTGCATTTTCCAACTGACGTGAATAGAGTCACGTGAACGTTGAAATTGAAGCATTTGTTCTTGGTACACCTGAACCGCTATGCACAACCTGCCATCTCAAATCTTGAACAATATCTCATCTTGAAGCAGAGAATATACTTACTCACAATACAGAATGTACATTTTATTGCTCTATTTAGATAAATTCAGTCAGTTTGACATTATATTTATGTACGCCTAGGTCTAAAGAAATTAACCATTTTTAAAAAGGTTTTTTCAATTTTCATTCGTCTGCTTCCGATGTTATTGTAACAAGAACTGACAGTAAGTCAGTCGCTCAATGTCTGTCATCGTAAAGTGCAGGCCCGCGTCCGGAAGGCGTGCAGCGCGTGCGGCGCTTTTTAGGGGCAGCCAAAGCAAAGGAGAAAAGTTTTTCTTTTAAACATAATACAACTTCTCAGTGCGCTTTTTATTAAATCAACGTTGCTTATCTTATTATGTTTATCGCGAAGAAGAGTCAAATATAAATTGAACCGTGTGCAAAGTACGTTGCAACGATTTCAGTCTTTTTTAAGTAGATCTTCCATTATAAACTAAGTAGGTAGGTAGATGAAAGAAGAAAGCGATTGTGCATTCTGAATTTTATATGGTACGATTTCTAATCCTCCTATGTTATTATTATGTACTTCTTATTAATGTTTTTTAAAAATAGCAGTTTCACACTCATTATAAATAATAATCTAAGTAAACAGATACAGAAGATTTTTTTGAGAAACTATTTATTTTCGTTTTATGAGATATTCTTTATTATCTCGCTTTACACACAGTGGTGTAGGAAGGGGTCTTGCCGCCCGGGGTGATCCTTGAATTAGCCGCCCCCAATATTTCCTCTAATTTTGTTTTTCAATCACTTCTACTATTTTTTATCTATGAACTAGAAGTTTTTACCACTGGTGGGTTAATTTTTTTTTATGTATAAACATAATTTATCGAAAAATATTATATTTATCTTTGAAAATACCGCCCCCAAAAATGTGCCGCCGAGGGTGGTCCGCCCCTGCCGCAAACCCCTCTCTACGCCACTGTAACACGGGTTGAAGTATCGTGATAATCTGACGTAGCATACCTACTAGGGCTTATACAAAAACTGACTTTTAAAAAAACCGGTTGTCGGATGTCAATATCGTTCAAAAACCGGTTTTATCCGGTTTTCGAAGTTTTACAAAAAATGAATAATTCAATTGAAATATCGAGAAAAGGTTCAATTTTTTAAGTTGTTTATGTACATACATAATAATGCACAACAAGAAATTGTTTGGTGTTACTCTTCAGAAAATATAATTTAAGAAAACACAAAGCGTCCACTGATCGTTTTGTAACAAAATTTCTTGGTATCGAAAATACCCTATCGCTGGGTAATGATGTGGGGCATATGGTCGTTAAGCCATCAAATAAAAGCTCCAAATTTTCTGAACTTTTGTTTATAGACTTGTTTATGGAAAATTCGGCACAACCGGTTACGAACTTGAAAAACCGGTTTTCGAATTTCACAAATTTAGCCAAAAAAATGGTTTTTATTACTGGTTTTTGAAAACCGACAAGTCCTAATACCTACCCTTGAAATAGAACTATGTGTATTTTGATTTATATATTTATACATCAATAAAGAGGGATCAACCGGACCGGTTTGCACACGGACAGCCAATACTCCAGGCGCGGCGCGGTAGAGTGTAACGAATGAAGTTAAGGACTAGTTGTATGGCTAGTGAACTTCACATAACTCGCATACTCTGCTTACAACATGCTTCTTTTTTTATATTAAAATACATTTACAATGCAGCTCTGTGGAAAATTTAATTACAAATGGGAAAATACCAAATTTTAATTTGATTACATAACTACTGGTTTGCTAATCACTATCGCTACACCCCATTATTTTAGGATTGGAAGGTTTAAAGAGAATTTTAGACATCACCGACATTCATGTCTCGCGTCGTACCGACATTCAAGCCCATGAGATCTGTCTTGTAAGCCAACGTGGACCACTGCACTACGGACTGAACAAGAATTTTGAGTTTCTGAGTAAATATATCGACTGTGGAAAGGAAAAAGTATGTAACCCACATAGCAAATTTTACAGGAGGCACAAAAAACGTGTTTTGATGATTTTCGCCCATATGCAAATGATGAAATATACACAACCTTGAAGTGCACGGAAATTTCTAAACTGGTGTTTAATTGACATACTTAAACATTAATTTAAGAAATTGTCTAGAAAAAACCTTTTTTTCAAACATTTTTTCTTGGTTTCAATTTTCACAAGTTCATCTTTTTTCAAACTTAAAAGCTAAATTTAGATACTAATTCGGCATTTGTAGCTTACATCCTTTTGATAGAACGTGTATCAAGTTGTATACATTGTGATTATCGAAAAAAAGCTGTTTTGTGGGTTACATCCGTTTTCCTTTCGACAGTCGATATGCATATATAATTTTTAACAATTGTATAACTGCCAGCCATAAATAAGTCCGTGGTAAAATTTAAAATCGAGGGGAGGCAAAAGAAGAATATTACAATATTATTAAAAACACAGTTATTTATTTCAAAAATATTTATTTCAAAATACAGTGAACGCAATCTTCCTAGAGAATATTAAGTCTTTTAATATTCAATGTTACAAAATTTGGACATATGAATAACAATTAAAAAACTGTATACAATTTTTGGATTAAATCTATTGAATTAAAGTACCAGAATCACTCGCGAATTAAATTGTGAAACTGGTTGGATTTCAGAAAAAAATTGTCAAGGAAATTATTTCCTTATTTTCTACTAAAAGAAACTTTAATAAAGTCACTATGTGTAACATAATAATAATCTAGTTCAATCTTTTAGAGACAGAAATCGAAACATTTCAAAAATTAAGCTTAACAGAGATTTCAATTATCAAAGTGTAAAAAAAAAAACACTTCTAAATAGAAATTAAGATTTAGAAAAGTATAAACTTAATTAAAGTTGTATAACATTTCTTATAAATAAACAAATAATAATGACTAGTTAACAAAATTCACAAGTAAACATTCAATAATTATCAAGTATTTATTACGTTTCTAGCAACTTGTGAGACCTTGTGAATAGAAACTGTAGATAAACTCGTGGGCTTAAAATCACAGGAGCCTAACTACAAAAATGTGTTTCGAGTTAAGCTCGGTTTTGGCAATGCCCTGATCATATTTTTCAGTGACACAAAGTTATATCTCGTACATATAACCGATTACAAGATACAGTTGGGTATATCTACAAATAAAATTATAATGTTAGAAGCACAAACGTAAATCACCTGTAATACGTTAGTGAACTTAAGACTATGTTTTTGTAGATAGACGCCTGTGATCCTAAGCCCCAGAACTGTTACTAGTCTGTTAAGAAATTAGTTTACTTTATTTTTAAACTAACATGTTGAAATATATGTATGCTAGTTAACCGATGAAGAATTATTATTTAAAAAAAAACACTTTTGTAGTAATTCCACATTAGTTACCAAAGACCAAGATCGGATACAGGGTTATTTATACAGAATTAAGTAACTATCAAATTATACGAACTTGATCTCAAATAAATAATATGGAAGTGGTACAAAAGTATTTCATATTTTTAATATAATGCCTTTTCGCCAAGAATTGACAGTAAACATCAAAAAAGTAAAGCATTAATTTGTTATGAATGTTCCATCATTGGTTCAAAAGATAAATAATTATTTATACTGAAGAATAAAAGAATATTTTGCTGCCTACTGGGAGTACTTTTTAATTGATTGATAATAATTTTAAACTGTTTTTACGTGATTTATATCCATACTATAATTCTTATTGCTTCAGATAAAAAAAAACACATAATAAATCTGAGTTTCCCGACCCGATGACGTAGATTTATTTGTTCATACTGTTATACGATATTATATCATGATAAAAACAAATAGCAAGTAGTAGTTAGCTTGCTGCAAATGCTGCATACAATTTCTCACACATCTATTAAATTTCAATTTAAGGTTATCGTCAAGAATAATCATTAACGTTATTTTTTGACTATTTAAAATTGATTGAAGAAATAGACTGTAAAAAATCACATGAATCTAATTGTCACTATTTTTCTCATTCTTTTGGATAATATATTAGATGAACATATTTTTCCATAAAAAACTACAATTTATGAACATATTTTTAATCTTATCAGTTTCACTACATTTAATATTTGTAGTATTCAAAACATCATTTATTGATAGAGGGTTATTTATGGAAATAAATTATTTAAAAAAAAAAGTGAACAACACTACGTCATCGGCTATGAAAAATGCTCTTGATCAGAGTCCAGTTAAGAACCCCTGAAAATAATGCTGATTTTGAAAAAGTTATTTTTAAATATGAAAGAAATTGGAAACTCTTAATAGGCGTTGTTATTGAATGAACATTGACAATTTTATATAAATTTAATAGCTATCAGCTCTTTTCCGGCAATATATTCTAATTTCATTAAAAATATTGTCATATAGAAAAATACACTATAAACCGGCATATAGACCTATTACTTAACTAGTCACAGCTTCCAAAACTTGGTAACGTAAGCGTATTTTTTTATTTTATATCTTATAAGCGTATATATCATTCAATATATTTATTCGCATACAAGTCATAGGCAAAATTAATATTAATTATAAATAATAACGCACAGGGAATCAACAATTGAGTGAATAACTTGAATATGATCATCGACATGAGTACTATCAATAAATTGTAAATATACTATTTTTAAAAACCTTTTTTTAACAAATCATTAAATATAAGAAATTAAAACATTTTGAAAGAACCTTCTTATTTATTAAACTAAGAGTGTCAATTTGCAATTCCACTCCAATTTTACTGGAAAAACTTCTTTTATATACAAAACAATTTAACCTTATGCTTTCACTAAATTTTAAAAAGCATTACAAAAAAAATTACCATCCATTGCAGTCTTGTATGAATTTAAATGTAATACAGTACACTCCCGATAATACATGAGCGGATTATCCATGCATGAATTTCATTAATATTTTTAAAAATATGCGTGATTGACTTGGAGCATCGATTTATATCCTTATGAATTTAAAGAATATTTTGATTCAAAACTAAATATGAATAGCAGTGAGATTTTTGAAAAGTATATAATTGATGCATATTGAAAACAGACATCATTAATTCAACTCATGGATCAATGTGTTCAATTATTAATGAAACAAAATTACCATACTAACCTTCTTAAAACCCTTTTTAATTAAGATCATGACTTTTAAAAAAATACCAATACTGGATGGGATACATAAAGTAACTAAACATGAGACAAAATAAAGTCGGTAAGACTCGTTCAACCGTGAATGAAAATTCTTCCAGATAGAAAAGACAAAAATAGAAAGAATGTCAAATTAATAAGGCTTAAACTCGATGGTTGCCACAGACGAGATATCTTGTACAAATTTTCATGCTCATCACACCAGATATGAGTTATCTCGTAAATAACTAATTAAATTAATAATTGAAAATTATAGCCAGCGTGCTAGGTAAATACATACTTTTTTCTACAGCAGCTAAAAAGGTTGATAAAGGAAACATTGAAAAGTATTTACAATACTATGCATGTGATGTTAGTTTTCAACTTATGAGTGATGCAAATGTTATTTTCGATCTCAATCCATCAGGAGAGAAGCTGAAAAACGACACTAACTTCTGTTGACACATTTTGGGAGTACATCAGCCAATGAGTACTCAAATATAACAACAATATAATAGATATTTTAAAAATTCGAACCAATTCTTTTAAGCAAACCAAAATCACAGATACTCTATAAAAAGAATAAGGATCAAACAAAGAAAAATTAATGGCCTGCTTAAGAAATGCATGTATAACTAAATAAATATTAATAATTCGGATTATCCATGTTCTTCGATTAGGCGTGCTAACCCGGATAATCAAGAGTTTACTGTATTGCCATTATAAATAAACATTGTTACAAAAAAATACTGCACAAGAATTCAGCGGTGTAATTCTAAACTGCCATGAACATAAGGTGTTGAATTATCATATTATATTATATCAATCATTGGTAGCCTAACTTCCTTGTCAGTTTCAAAATTAATTAATTATCGACACCCTATCAGTGTCAATTTTTGCTACTTAAAAAAAATAGGAACCATTTGATTTCTCTAAGATACATTTATTAAGTTGTGTGAAAATAATTCAAACCTTTATTATAAGAAAATATTATACGGTCCAAATAACCATTGAATGCATTTTTCAAATGTTGACATTAACTTATTGTGTATTCACAATTCAAAAATTTCCCGCTATTTAGAGAAAGTAATTAGTTGTAAAGCATTTAAATATTGAATAGTTTGAACATTTCTGATCATTCTATAAACCTCTCATATTGCCACATTCCCGATTTAGTTTTTTACCATTTGTGGATGTAGGAATGTCATATTAGATATTTTTTCTGGTCAACTATGATCGTTTTAATTCTTGAAAATAATTCTTTAGCCAATTTTCGTAATTATAGCACTTTGTCACTTTCTCTTTTATAAGGACAACATAGACATTGCGTATTTGTTTGAATTCTCTGTATTAAATTTTGTGAAAATATTTATTTTTTCCATGAATTCGAAATGCATGAAAACTTACATAACTGAAGATATAAATAATCACAAAAAAAAATATGCTTAAATAAATAATCGAGACAATTTTATATTAAGAAAATTCTGAACAGATTTAATATTTTTATCTTTGAGCAAAGCAATATAATAAATGTTATATTGAAATATTCAATTTCGCATCCTGAGTAATTTAATTATTGATAGAAACAAATAGACCCACCACCTGAAAAATTAAATCTCAAACGAAAATACTCCTTTATTACCTTTGGCTATAATTAACAATACGCAATGGGAACCATTAAATTATTATCAATTTCCTAATTATAAAATAATCATCTAATCACAACTCATCTCATAACCAAATCAGATGTCATCTTTTCATTAATTAAAACAATTATTTTTTAGCCAGAAATAAAATTTAAATGAAATTAACTATCTACATATTATGCAACATCATTAGCAGCTTATAAATATTAATGTTTTTTCTTATTTATTGAAAGATTAAATGAATGTTTGATGAATGATCCAGGCGAGATTTGACAGATTTAACAGTGTTAATTAATTTGATTGTTTGAATATTAATAAGATGTAATTTGATAAAACAATTCTTTTATAGACTCAAACCTATCCAGGATGGCTGCATTTATTTATAGGACATGAAAAATTACAAATTTTAGATGTTTGAAAAATATTTCAGAGGTTCTTATTTAACACCATATGAAAGTATGTCGCTTAAACGCGTTGACACTTTATATCATTAATGTTTTTATTCAAATTAAATCAACAAAATTGTCGAGTTTTTATTTCTAAAATATTTTCATTTGAAATGCTACAGATTTTGTTTGAAGGCACTAGCTAGAATTACGGCTAACAAGTTTGTGGTGCATATAAAATTCACATATTTTTATGACCCAAATTAAAACATGATTTATATCATTGTGTTACACGTAAGCAAAATGAATTACAGGAGATATTATTTTAATCATTTCGCGCACTTGCATATAGATACAGTTATAGATTCAAATGTAGACAGTATTCTTTTAAGCCTTAATAACTAAAACATCGTCATGTCTTTGAAAGTGTGTGGTTTCAGATAAAATGAAAATAGGTACATACCTTGATTAGATTCGCATCAATATACATATATAACATAACAATCGTATCAATAACTTATAACACATATATATATATATACATATACATATATATATATATACATATACATATATATATATATATGCATACAATTACTATTTACAAAAGGCTAAACAAATATCATGTTTCTGGACTATCGATTGAATCTCTCCGCCTCTTCTTCCCCACACTCTCTGGAGAACTTTTCCCAGTGGCGTAACCTTGGTCTTCTGTACTATCTGAGCGTTGTCTCTTTTGACTATCACATTTGGCCAGCATCATCCTAAACAAAAGATTAAAAATGTTTTAATGAATAATGAACATATCTTTCTACATATTTTCACACACTAAAAGAATTTGTAAATCTCAAGATATAACGGGTATACAATAATGTTGCAGTATAAATGTTATGAATAGGTTGTCGCTGTCATGTAAATAGGATGAATTGACCATCTCTGTAAAATCTAAATGTAAAAAAAAACTTCACTTTATTAATATTGTAGTGCAAAAACTGCAAAATTGTTCCTTATGCAGTCAATCCTTTTTTTATGCGGTAGATGTTTCCGCGATATATCGCATAAAAAAATCATAGAAAAGGGATTTTAAAATTCGCATAACTTTGAAACAGCGAATTAAAATATTCCCAGAATCACTTTAAAAAAGTTTAGGAAAATTAGTGGAAAAACATATTATTTTTTTTGCCCAGATTTTCATCAGAAATGTTTTTCAGAACGAAAAATCCGTTTTTATGTAAAGTTATTTGTTCATCTGCGGCTCATTCGGATATTCATTGGATACCCATTAGCCGCTATTCAAAATCTAATGTGGGCATCCGTGCCTGAAGGGCAAATGTGAGAAATATTAAGTGCACATGAAGACTTCGTTTTGATAATCAAAGTTGCCTAGAATAAAACATTACTAATAAAAACACTGAAATTGGCAAAATACTGACTAAATATTACAAAATTTAAAACAATAAATTTGCAAATAAATATTAACAGTTACCTAGTAAGTAAATTAGAGAGCGGGAGTAAATCTTCCACTGTATATTTGGAAATTTTATGTAAAGTTTCTGGCCAATCATGAAGATCTTGATAGCTACGAGCTGCATGAACACACGATGCCGCTACTAGGGAAGGCGCCATTTTACACAGCCTCATATCTGAAATGGATAATCAATTTGCTATAAATTACAAGATTAAGAGTAACAATATGATAATATGAAATAATAATATAACATTTTTTAACCATGTCTGATATCAATGTGGAGCATATGAGCCTAGAGCAGTGGTTTCCAACCTTTATGTTGCTACGCCTACCTTTAAAGACAAAAAATAATTTCGTGCCTCCCCATCCTTTATTTCATATAGTAATAGACACATTTTAAAGGGTAAATAAATATTTTGAACTGTTCGCGCCTCCCAGGTTGGAAATCGCTGGCCTAGAGGATTAATAAACAAAGCATGATAAAAACTAATTTTTTGCTAACCTGACAAGGTTAAATGCAGGAATGCTTTAACTCTGCTCTTCGTGAGCAATTTAAATTTTTCATATGTCAATTTGATGCGGTTTCCGTGTTGGCTGCACCATTGAGTAAATTCCTCATTAGATACTAGTGAAGCAGTGAAGAATTCACTGAAGGTTGAAGCTGTAGGTGCGCAAAGATCCCAATGAATGTGTTGAAGAACTTTCCACTCCAGGACGCGGAGCAATTCTGGCGGAATGATTTCAGCATTTATCTCCTCACATAATTCAGCAAAGCGAGGTACACGAAGACCTTTTACTTCAAATTTGGCTGGAAACAAAAAAAAAACATTTTTTATTGAAAATAAGACAGTATTTATTTAACGACATACCATTAGCCAAGAATGCAAAGAAAAAAACAAAATATGCAGAAAAGAGAGTAAAAGATGACGTTTATAAAAATTAGGAAAAGTTTGGAAATATTATGTCTTGACTTATATTTGTGTGGTGTGTGTTCTTTATGCACAGTAGGTATAAGAAATACAAGTCACCTAATCGCCCATGACTGCGCACTGGTGTACAGCCTGCTATTGTCTAATTTTTTTTAAATAATACTGGTAACTGAACTGGCATGACACAAATTAATCAATGAGTATTTGACATGTCACTAACCAACCATAAATTATGTAAAAAATAACTCAGTTTCAATAGATATTAATGGTGAGTAACTTGTTAAAAAAAATATCTTTGTCAGATATTGACTTTAGTGGCATGTTTCTTAAATTCTGTGGTAAATTATTATTACCAGTCTGTAATACTAGGCAAGATCACCTGTGCATCAAGTGTTAGTACGAGATGGAATCTATATTACTTTCATTAATAGAACAAAATTACCTGCTATTAATAAACAAACTAATGCGACATGGAGCAGGCGGTCATAATGTATATCATGAGCATCCATAAAAACATCAAGAAGCCTCACTGCTATATGGAGAACTCTTCCGCCAAGAGTAAGCCGGGATGTTACCCGACGAAGTTCTAATATTAGGAATCCTCGATATTTAATCTGGAAATAGAGAGTACGCATTACATTCAAATAGAGTATACAACTTTAATATCAGTCAAAATGCACGAGCAACAGCCGCACCTAGGTGATTCCCATTTTTTTCATATAAACCCGACCCAACATCTGCAGTCCACGTAGTCGGCTGCTGGCAAAACGAAATGCTGCCCGTGTATTTTAACCCTTAGTTGAAATTTAGGGTGATGGTTGTAAGAAGTTGATAATATTTATATGATTCTAAAACAAGCTAAGTACCGCGTAATGTATTAATATTTGTTGCAATTGATTATTTTGTTTGCATTCATCTGTTGACATATTCCACTATATTGACATTGATTCCAAAAAGTGAATCGCGCCAAAATGTAATTTTACACTCAATATTGTACAGCTACTGATTTATGTGAAATATTAACCATTATATTTTTTTTTTCATTAATTTGTAACAGATAATAAAAATGATGCGACAACCAAAAATCACAGATAAGTATATGTTTTTTAACTACGGGTGAAGAAATAATAACAATTCAATTAAAAGCATGAGAATGGCAATAAATATTAGACAACAGAACATTCTGCCGCATGTATGTGACCATACTCATCAAAGGAATAAATGAAAGATTACTTTCAATAATCTGGCATGAATCATAATAGTTTTACTGCAACTCCAACTAAGAGCAAGAATGATCTAACAAGTGAAATGACCGAAAACGCATACTTAGGAAAAATATTATGATGGTGTATTATATTATATGCAATTTCACAACACTGATGTAATATTAAATAAATATTGTGGGAAAAATCAGCTTTATCAAATTCAATGTTTAAATAATAACTTTGGCTTAAACTATTTTTTCATATTGCATCATATAATATTTCACCACTGTTAATAAAATTACATTAAATGATCAACATAAATAAAGTGCGCAGTTCTTTCAAAAAGTCGAAAATACAGGTATTTTCGGTTTAAAACAGTTTTTTTTTCTAATAAAGAAACAATTTTAAAAAATAAAACCAACCTGTGGAGATGCCAAGGAGATGACTGGTCTCAATTTTTCCTTTTTCCTCAAGGTCTCCAGAAAATATTCAGCGTAATCTGATTGCCAGCATTCTACAAAGAATGATTCCTGGAAAAAAATCATCCGGTTTAATGAAATGAAAATACCGTCATTACAGAACCAAGTACGTGATACATATTACAAATATTTTGTAACTTACGGGTTCTCGTTGCACGGTAGCACCTGCCCATGATTTTTTATTTGAAGGAATCCCTAAATTAGTGACGTCTCCTTGCTTTCCTTCTTTATTATTGTCCCACTCCATTTGAATGGAAAAAAATAAATACAGGCAAGTAAGTTAGTCACTAATTTCAATCAGACGTCAACTTTTTACACGAGATTTTCTTGATCTTGACATTCAACGAATACCACTAATTCAACACTGTTATCATAAATATTATCAATACACTTCACTGTCACATTGAACTTTATTAAAAATCTATCCCATTCCGTTGGTTTCACTTAAAATCCAATGCCTTTTAACTATCAACGTGGTAAGTCTCACGTTGCAGCCATGCGCGATCGGTAAGGAGAACTTTCGTACTGAAACACGTGGGGAAAACGCTCGAATTTGATAGCACACCGTATCAAACTACAACTTCTTTGGCATGCAATAATGATCCTTCAGACAATGGACACTACAATACTACGCAGACGTACTTGTTACGTTATGTCTCTGTTGAAATTCTGTAGCTTTTAAATAATAATATATTGAAAGAAGGTATGTAACATACCTATTATTATTATTTGTGACCATTTGGAAATTCCGAAATTCGCTAATGTTAAATTAATTGAATAATTAATTTATAAATTTTAATTGCATCGGCTACGAATGAGAGCTCAAGTTCAAATAGAAAGGATTTTAGAAAATCCTATGGTTTTAATTATTATTACAATTATTTGGTGATACTTATTATTGCAGTTATTGTAAACTCGATGAAGTGAACATAGGTATTAAATGAAATCACACCGATCCTGATCAATGCCTAGTTTTGTAATAAATGTCTTGGCTCGCAAGATTATTTGATTACAAACATTCATCAATGATTTAAATGATGTAGGTAGGCGCACAGATGTTTCTTGAAAATCATATGACTAGTTCATTCCAACTAATTTAATATATCGTCACACGCTCCCAGTGTCGTCTTTTAACAACATTTCTAGTTAAAGAAATCATTTAATTTATTTTCTTACGAAATTCATTTCCGTTGACTGCATTGCTTTTATAACTTTAACTCAGACGCTTTACAAATGTACCTAATTAAAACAAAAAATTCGCATCACACAACAAATTACTTGATTTTTAATAATTTATTTATTTACATCTCCAGCTAATCACTAAGTTGAGAAGGAAGGAATATGCATTCGTATTTGTTTAAACTAGCTATTAAGTAATATTCTATAACTTATTATCAATTATTATCAGTTTCAGCTTATCAAAAAGATAATCCAACATACTGATGTAATCACAAACTAGTGTCATAATATTGTTGGCAAAAATACAACTTTATGCGTTACTAGATATCATTCTATTAAATGTAATGCAATTCAATTATGCTACTAAACAATCGGTTCCTATGACTGGTATATTATCAAGGTATAATAGATAAGTTAATTTACTCAAATAAGTGAAATTGCTATGTACATATAGGTAGTGTTTTTTTTTAAATGTGCCGGAACGCTCTTCATGACATGCTTTTACTATTTTTATCTAATCCATGTCTATCCCAATGTGGAACTTATAGCTTCCTTATGGAGGCATATTATCATAAGTTTTATTTCTACGAAAACTGCTTGTTTCTCAGTTGCTCAGCCTGCCTTTTTTGGAGAGATTAAGGATAGAAAGATAGGGCTAAGACATATGGTTAACTAATTGCTCTTGCTTTCAGAGCCGACGCCACCATACAGGCGAAATAGGCAACCGCCTAGGGCGCAAACCATCAGAGGTGGCATAAATGGAGTATTAAAGCTATTTTTATATATGTACTCTAATAATAATAAATAATAGGTCATTTTATTTTATTTTGATGCATGTATTAAACGTTCGTTGTAATTATGTATCGTTTTCTATATGATTCGAAAAGAGATGTTAACCCTTCCCTTAATATGCAAAAAAAGCACAAGCTCCTGAGCTGTGTATCCGCTACACATCAGGCAAACGGGAGTAAATCATGACAATTATATAACACTACTACAGAAGTACTACATATAATTGTCATGATTCACTCCTGTTTGCCTGATATGTAACGGATATACAGCTCAGGAGCTTGTGCTTTTTTTGCATAGTAAGGGAAGGGTTAAGCGACTGAGTAACAAACAGTTAACGTAGAAAAGCTTCTGTTGAGATACCTCCATTAGGAGGCCATATTCTCCACATTGGGAGTAGATATACATATATAAAAAGAAATCTAAAGATCCTGAATTGTCCTTGTTTCATTATTTCGAAATAAATTGGAAGATTTCTTAGACAGGGGGCGCGCCAATAATCGTTGCCTAGGGCGCCAAATAACCTCCCACCGGCACTGCTTACTTTCCTTGCTCGCTTCCTTGTTTTTTTGTTATTTTTAGGATCGGAAGGTGTTGGAATTTTTTTTAGATATCGCAAACATCCACGCCATCAAACAGAAATCGATAAATCAGTTCTAAAAAATGCTGCTCGTACTGATACTCGAACCAGTGGCGTAGCAAGGGGGTGCGGCAGGTGCGGACATTTTTGGGGCGGCAATTTCAAAAATAAGTACAATAATTTTCGAGAAATTATATTTATATATTTAAAAAAAATAAGCCACCTGGAGTAAGAATTTCTAATTCATGGATAAATAATAGTAAGAGTTATTTAAAAACAAAAATAGAGGAAGTATTGAAGGCAGTAAATTCAAGGACCCCTTCTTACACCACTGACTCGAACCCTTGAAATTTGTCACGAACGTTGACCACTGCGTCACAGATTCGACAAAAAAGCGTATAAAAATATTTTTTCTATCTAGCATCTTTCTTTCAATTGACTCTTTAAAAAAAAATGAAAATTTTTAGATCCTAACATCGCAGCAGCGCCGTCAAATACTACAGAAATTAATATATTTTTTCACAAATCTATCATCCTATAAAAAACAGTAAATTGTAACAAGGCTGATATTTTTATTATACTAAAAGAAAATATGCATATTGATACTTAATATTGAAAATCACATACACAGTTGTTTAGATAATTTTAATGTCTTATTGATACACATATATTAAGTATACATTCACTTGACAAACGAGAAAAATGTTTATTTCAAACATCTAACATACTTATCAAACTTCAAAAATACAGTACATTTTTTCTTAATTAATAATCCAAAATACATATTAAATAATATACTGTTAATATTGAATATAAATTAAGCTTTTGCTTTTTTCCATTATAAAAAATATTTGGCACAATTGACGTTACGCATCATGATGATTTTTAAATTTAAATGTATAAAATATTTGGTGTACGGAGTATTCTTGTACGGACAAAATCCTCCAAAATGAGTTTCAACAATATAAAGAAAAGTTTGAAAAGCAGTTGTTATTAAAACCACTTATTAAAATGTGATTGTATTGTATTTGATAGCATAATGAGTAATGATAAACGACGTACAATTTATACCTCGCATAATGTGTAAATAATCTCTGCTATAATTTCATAACAAGAAAGTAACACATATACTCAAGAAACAATATTTTTCAAAGCCAAAATACAAGTTTTAAAAAGTAATTTTAATAAACGATACCAATCACTTACTGCATTTTTTTTTATAAATTGACTGATGCTTAATTTTGGAATTAATTTTACAATAATCTTTTAAAATTAATTATCATAATATTTATTTTACGATTTTAATATATTAAAATTGACAATCTTCCTCGTATTTATTTTACTTCCTACCTACCTATTTTCTACGTATTGCCATTGTAAGCACTCATTTTTCTCAGTCGATATAAAATAATGCAGATTACTGCTATACCTATAACATATGTCAGACGGGCATCTGCCAAATAAGGAGTCGTACGTCATCGCGGCAGTGTTTCTAGTAAAGCTAGATTTTTCTGTGTCCGGTCTATTTTGATCAGCATAGACGAGTGTTGAATATATTCTATCAAAGTTGTTGCTAGTTTATAGTTTCGGATATGTCCTATTCAAACAGTAAGTTTATCTAAATCTTTTGATTTATTTTATATTATGACAGTGAATCACCATCCATCGGTAGGCAAATGGGTTTGCCGGTCGAGAAATAAAATTGCCATATAAAGGCATAGATTAGTATTATATCTTATCATTGGAATGGGAGTAATTTTTATTTCATTTTGAAAACTATTTGTAATAAATTTATGAAAACTGTTCTGTATTCAAACCCGGCAAAATTAAACCTATATAGGTCCAAATTCTTGAAATAATTACTTATTTTTATCAGTAATTAAATGCTTCTTGGCTTTAAAATGATCGTATTCATCGTAAGAGTATTCGTTTTGGTTTGAAGTTATCAAAAACAAATCACATTCCTCTACTTTTTTTCTATCCTGATAACATCTTGAGTAGCGATTCAGTGTGTTCATTGACCATAATAATGTACAAAAATGTATGCCAGTGAATAACTAGATTAGTAGCTCAACAAAATATACACAAACAACTGTTATCCCTTATAAGAAGTACTTGCATATAATAAATAGAAGTATGATATTTTAAATAAACATTATTTCAAGTACCATCAAATTCTATAATTAAAATATTTACCTTTCAGAATATATTTTTGCGACGTTGCCTAGAACCACGAGAGGAACTCCTCTAGTATTGGGCGGCGATCCCAAAGGCAAAAACTTTCTTTACACCAATGGAAACTCAGTCATCATTCGGAACATCGATAATCCTGCCATCTCAGATATCTATACCGAGCACTCGCGAGCTGTAAATGTCGCCAAATACTCACCGAGTGGCTTCTACATCGCTTCTGGAGGTTTGTGTTTACTGGGATTGACATGCAAAAGTTTTAATTTCAAATGTTTTTTCAAATAGAGTTTTACATATAAAAACAAACCCTAATATTTTTTAAAAGAAATAAGGTTTTTATTCTTTACCTTACGGTATCACCGTGTTTGTGATGCATTTACTTATAAAATTATCTCCCCTTTTTTGACTACATATTTTATTCTTTGTTTCACACTGTCAAGATCAAAACATGAATAATGTGAATATTTTCTGAAAATTATATTACTTTCAACAAATTAAATAAAAGGTATGGCGCAACAATATAATACCAAAGTCTGTCATTTGCACATACCCTTTTATTCAAAGATGAAAACTTAGAAAAAAAAATATTCTATAATAGTATGTAGGTAGGTTCATTTTACTAAAAAAATGTTCATGCATGTTGGTTTTTCTTTTCAAACAAATTTTAGGGCTCAATTTTTGCTCTACGAAATTGCTGTGGCCTTAAAAATATATGAAAACAATTCCCACGTAAACATATCTTTAAAATTTTCAATTAATGCTAATGACAACAAAAACATAGATAGTATAAATCTAATTTAAATTAAATTCACAGTGAAAATACTTTCTTTCCCCTCTGCCAACCATCGTGATGGGCACTTACCAGTCCCCACCGTTGAATAAATATCAGCAGATGTTTTATTTTGCTTATCTGTTCAAAATGGCAGTAATGAGAATGTTGCCAAATACTAAATCGACAGCATTGCAACATTGTTTCAATTCTAGAAAGATTGAGTTCAACCAACCACACTAATTACACAGTTAATTTTCTATGTTTTGATTATTTATTTTCAATCTAATAAAACAGTGTTTCTCAACCATTTTACACCTGCAGACCATTGTCGTAGGAATAAATATCATCAAAAAGTCAAAAAACTAAAGAGAAATTTAATTCATATTTAAATTCAAAGAAAACATTATTTTTGTTTATTTCTTTTTAAATATAATATAAAGCAATATTAATATGATAAATATAACTTTTTTCAAACCGCAGTAAATTTCTGTGGACCACCATTTAAAAAGACACTGTATTAAACTCTTAAATCAATCCACTTATAAACTCTAGCATAAGAGAAACACCACCTATTATAATAATTTATTTTTTTATAAGTCATGTCTGTTCCCAACGTAGAGCATATGGCCTTCTAATGGAGGTATCTCAACAGATTTTTTCTATGAGAACTGCTACTCAGTTGCTCAACCTCTCTTTTTGTAAAGAGAGTAGGGATCGAAAGATAGAGCTAAGACAGGACTAGTGATTAAGTAATTGCTCTCGCTACCCCCTGTTAATTTTTAGGATTGGAAAGGTGGGAGGGAATTTTAAGATTTCACAAACACGAACCTTCAAACAGAAATCGATTGAAAAAATATTGTTAGTATTGGGACTCAAACCCGTGAGATCTGTCTTGGAAGCCATGCACCATGGCTACAATTTACAAATTTAAAATGATTTTTTTAAAATACTCTCATGTATAAAATAGTGTTCTAAATATTAACTTAAATCTAAATCCAATCAATCTTGAATTGAATTTTAACACCAAGTGCCTCAGGCACTCAGTATAAGCGAATGATGAATGCTATGTCTCAATGATACAATGTTGTAAAGACTTTCATCAATTAAGTCACTTTTATATGTCGAATCTCTTTCCCCAGTGCCAAAATGTGTAAACAGATGCTTATTAATTTTATCCCTCTCTTCAATTTAAATGTGTGGGGCGTTAAGATTGAAAATAAACTTAAAATAAAGATAGGTCTGTAAGTTCTACTGCATTAGAAATGCCGCCAGACTTGGCATCTTGCCAGCATATCCAGTGGTATTTTCCGTGTTTACTGGACCTTTTTGTTATGACATAACGAATATGGCACAGATTCACGCTTTTTTTTATTATGATTTGAATGATGCCAATTCCATAATATTATTTCACTTCCGAAATAAATCATACCTACACTATTTTTCATGTTAAATAAACAATGAAGGAGATTTACATATTCGCGTGCCTACTAAATTCATTTTGTATTCCAAATTTTATTTTGATGTATCTATCTATGATTTAGCCGCCTGTGTGGTCGAGTGGTCAACATCGTTGGCTCCCGCTACGGAGGGCACGGGTTCGAATCCCGGTACGGGCAGTTTTATAAATTGATTTTTCAATCGATTTATGAATTTCTGTTCAAAGGCATGGATGTATGTGATGTCTTGAATTCCCCCCTCCCACTCATCCTATCCTATGAACGAGGCGTATGGAGAGCGATTAGCTAACCACTAGTCCTGTCCTTGCCCTTTCCTTCTATTCCTACTCTCTTTGGAAAAAGAGAGGTTGAGCAACTGAGTAACAAGCAGTTCTCGTAGAAACATTTCTGTTGAGATAAACTCCATTAGGAGTCCATATGCTCCATATTGGGAGCGGACATGGAAAAAAAAAAAAAAAAATCTATGACTGTATCAAATTGTCTGTTGGATCGAGAACTAGTTTAACTAGCATTTTTTTTTAAGAGAGAGTAATTTATCATGTGTCAAATGGGTCTCTCTATAATTTGAATATTTCTATTGAACTGAAGTATTCTAAATAAGATATATTGATAATTTAAATCTTTAGATGGCCCTCCTACACAATTTTCGAAATGTAAGTTAACCTAGTTTTGCATTTAGCTGACAAATTAAGCTTGGTGTGATATCGGCCATGTATACTCGATGAAATGCCAATATCACATTTGAGTTGGAAATGATAGTTGGAGTCCATCAGTGTACTTGAATGCTCGTGGATGCTGAATGGCACAATCTATATCAGCTCTAATATGAAATTTGATGTAGATTCGTTTCGGTTGATATAAATCATAAGACTTCAGTCCTTTTTTGCCTCTATTGAATACAAAAATCTCAGCATAAAATTATGTATAATTTGAATATTGCTTTTTTAGTTTTAAATATAAGTGTAGGTAAAAAGGTACCTGTATGTTAACATTGTTTATTTAATTTAAGATATTATATGAGTGTGCTCTATGTAATTTCAATATTTATTAAAAATTCTTGGTTCTTACATATCACTATCTACAAAAGTGTAACTTTAAAGGAGAGCCAAAAAACACTTTTAATTATTTTGTAACTTTACCAAGCAAATGTTAATTTAAAACCTAATGTTTTTTTCATATTTTATAATTTATTGTGGACTGTGTGCTTATATTGCTTATGGTGATACAAAAATTTTAAAGTATTTGAATTAAAAAAAGACAACTTTATCTATTTATCGTTAAACTTCACTAGTGATTTAAGAAGAAACTATAAAAGTTTGACATAATGTTGTTTGACTTTCATGTAACTGCAAAGGAATAATATAACAAAAAAATGAAAAACACTTTTGTAGATAACATTGTTTATCTTTAAGCCCTCGATATAAACAATATGATTAACCAAAATTACTCACTGTCAGTTCATGTTCATCTGACTATTCTTCTTTGGGTCCGTAGTCAAGTGGCCAGTCATTGGCTTCAGTAACAGCGCTCACGGGATCGAATCCGAGTACGGAAAGTTTTAATAAATTAATTTTTCAATCGATTTGTGGATATCTGTTCGAAGTCATAGATATTTATGTTGTCTAAAATCTCCCCTGCCCCAACTATCCGATCCTAAAAATAGGATGTAGTGGGAGCGGTTAGCATACCACTAGTCCTGTTCTAGCCCCTTTCCTTCTATTCTGACTCTTCGAAAAAGAGAGGTTGAACATTCTCCACACTGAAAGCGGATAGGGTTTATAAAAATAAACTTATGTAAAAAATTACAATAATTCGAATATAAAAAATGTTTATTTTAATAGTACAGATTTACTATAATAGTGTTTTTTTATGGAGAGTCGCTGATAATACGGAAACTTGTATAGTTATTCTTTGTACAGATTTAATTCTTTGTACAGATTTATTGGCTTATTTAATTGACAATGCAATATGTTACAGATATTTCTGGCAAGGTGCGCATTTGGGATACAGTCAACAAGGAACACATCTTGAAGAATGAATTCCAGCCACTCGGCGGACCAATCAAGGATATCGCATGGAGTGCAGATAATCAGCGTATGTGCGTTGTCGGAGATGGCCGTGAAAGGTAAATATTTTCCGTGTGTCTTTATCATGTGTCAAGAACTGCTCCAATCCCCACGATTTTTATAGGATATGAATGAACCTTGTGTGAGAGTTAAGTTTTCGCAAATGGATTAATGTTGTATAGTAAGTTTGTTCTTAATTAAAATCAATAATAAAATATTTTTTTACAGGTTTGGTCACGTATTCATGTCTGAGACAGGAACATCTGTTGGTGAAATCAGCGGTCAAGCGAAGCCGCTGAATTCGGTAGATTTCCGACCTACCAGACCATTCCGTGTGCTGACAGCTTCCGAAGACAACACTGTGGCCGTTTTTGAAGGACCTCCATTCAAGTTTAAATGTACTAAACAGGTACATAAGTATTGCAATTATTTAATCACCACCAATAGACAATATGCGATGATTCATCTGTTGAGTAATGAAAATAAAATGCTATCCACAGATTTATTATAAATTCACAAAAAAATATATATAAAATTAAAATTCATTACAACGTAATGTTTATTGTCACAATAATTGGAATAACACAGTAATTAACTTAATTGTAAGTTTTGTCTCTATTCAGAATTTTCATTTTTTCCCATTTAGATTTTTTTAAGATTGCTTTAATGAACAAGCTAAAATATTTATTTTTAGAGAGACAGGCAGTGATAAAAAACAAGCATAACTTACATTATTTTTTAAAGTTAATTTATGGCAAATTTTAGATGATAGAATAGTCGTAGTAGAATAGTACCCATGTATTTGCTGATATTTTTTGTAACAATGTTCCAATTGGCAAACTTTTCATCCGTGCATAATTATTTTAATTTATTACCTAAGCATAAATATTATTTTTTTTGTATTTGTCAAAAAGATTTACTGAAAGTTTTGTGTCTGTTGTAGGAACACACACGTTTTGTCCAAGCTGTTCGCTATTCACCCGACGGAAGTCTTTTTGCATCGGCCGGTTTTGATGGAAAAATATTTCTTTACGATGGAACAAGCTCTGAACTTAAAGGAGAGGTAATTCGACTTCAAATTTATTTGTTTTTCATTGTCGTATCCATTGAGGAAGAATTCAGCATGGAGTCTGATAATATTTACATTGTTTCTTATCGCAGCTAGCCTGTAATCGCTCTTATGTTAATATTTTCAGGTCGGTAGCCCTGCTCATAAAGGAGGTGTTTATGGAGTCGCATGGTCACCTGATGGTAAGCAACTCCTCAGTTGTTCCGGCGATAAAACGTGTCGTCTCTGGGATGTTGAAACTAGTCAAGTGGTGTCGGAATTCAACATGGGAACAACTGTCGATGATCAACAGGTACATCTTATAAAATAAAATATTTCCTTTAATTATTAGTGTTATGGAAAATCATTAATCATTATAAACTAGTTATTAGCCAGTGCTAAGGTGTGCCATTGTGTAATATTTGCAGACCAGTGGCGGTTGGTCCATGGATGCTCGCATTCTTTAAAATCTAAAATAAATCATATTTTCATACTGTGTCAAATTTGAATTTTATATAGCTTCTTATTATATTGATTTGTTTATTGTTACACGATTTTAATATGTATACGAGATTTTGAATCCTTTAAAAATTTGCATTAGCATATTTATTCGCCAAGCGGATAACAGCCGAATGTAAACCTAGCGACGAGTGCAAACTGTGTGTGAGTTGAAAAATTCAGCTTTGTTCGCACTTGCACTTTGTAGGGCAGTCTAAGTAGCATAGCTCGTGTTGACTGAAGTTTTACTTTTATAATGGATGCTCTCCTAGCATTTGCTTCTCAATGGAGCTTTTGAACGCCAGAAAATTCAATTAATTTATATGTAATATGAAAAGAATTTTCCACATTTCCTATTTAAATCAGCTATCTTATGGAAAATACCTTAATTTTATTAGATTAAAAAGCGAATTAATTTAAATATTCTCAACACCTGACTTTCTTTTATAAATTTTATTCACGAAGAAATTAATTATGAAAGATGATGTAAAATATGTATTGGTAGAATTGATTTAATACAAATAATTTTCAATTAAAAAATTCACCAGATGTAGCAAGTTGAAGACACTGTCTGCTCTCGCTTTAATATCAATTGATAAAAAAATGATAGTATGTTTCAAAAATAAATATACTGTGCTTATTGATGAATTTCCCACAAATTTGAGAGGAATAAAATTAAATTTCAAAAAATTTATTGGTAATTTTTTTGGATAGCATTCCCTGGTTGAAAAGTGATGGCTACTGTTGCAGATTGTAAAATTTCAATTTATGCAGTTTGTCATAGTATACATATTATTAGCAAAAAAAATCCACAATTCAATTAATTTGTTTAAAGTTATGTTAAATAAAACTTATTTTTGACTTTTTTTTTCAGGTTTCCTGTCTTTGGCAAGGACCTCATCTCCTTTCCGTATCTTTGAGCGGTTTCATCAACTATTTGGATGTAAACAACCCTGACAAACCATTACGTGTAGTCAAGGGTCACAATAAACCCATAACAAAATTAGCTCTTAGCGAAGACAGGAAAAGCATTTACACCGCCAGTCACGATGGGTGTGTTACCAAGTGGAATGCGGAGAGTGGTCAGTATTTATACATTCTCTTTTTCTTTACCCATAATTTATTCATAATAGACTCACCACTGTTAGAAAAAGTTACTCGAATCATCTTTCGAATTTCATTGAAATGCAAATCTGAAGGTTATCATATAATCAGCTTTTGCAGTAGTCATATTTAAATATGACCTATCACAAATATCCTGGTTGACCATTTTTGTTGAGTATTTTCCATTTTGTGTTTAATATCGGTCTTAAACTCAGTGTCTGCCATATTTTTTTATTTCACGGCACACTGGTGAATGGGATTTGTTGCACAGCACACCAAATAAAGGTGCTTTAAAAAAGGTAACGTACGTAAAGGAAATGTGGAGAATGTGTCGCATCGACCACTATGTATGAACGTGACAAATATTTAATTGGATATCTAGATGTTAAATTTATTTAAAATTGAAGAAAATTTAAATGAATATGCATTTTTTAGCTCACACTGCTCTAACTGATAATAATTTTAGTCATGGAAAAAATCCAGGATAAAAACAGATTGACATAGCTTTGATTTATAAAACTACACGAGTTTGAGGGGTCTTTGTTAAAATTGAAGTAACTGCAAGCTTTTCACATAGATGACAACATATCCTAGATGACACTTTTTTTGTTTGTGGCCAAATTTTACATTCGATAATGATAACCAATTATCTTTAATGACATTTAGGTACAAATGACAAAATTGGCGGCACAGGTCATGGTAATCAAGTAAATGGGCTTGTATGTTCTGCTGATGCCGTATATTCTTGCGGCATTGATGACTCCCTTAGAAAAGCGGACCATGGAACTGAAACGGAAGCCGGCACATACTCGGCGACGACTGTGCCACTCGGCTGTGAACCCAAAGCTATGGACATATACAAAGAAAAGGCTTTAGGTGTTGTTGTTACCATTAAGGAGGTGAGTGCGCTAGATATATTATAAACCATATCCATTCTCAATGTAGAGCTTTCTGAAAATGGAGAATCTTATAGTTGCGTAACCCGTCAAGCATATATGACACATGTACAGCATGCTAAAAAATGCTCTGTTTTTAACATTAAAATTCACCGATATCATTAAAATAATTAAAGTTCTATAAAGATTACATTGAAGTTTTAGCCATAAACACTTTTTATCATGTAACATTTCACCTCATATGCCTGCAATTTAGAGGATGCTATGAACATTACATTAATCTTATTCTTAATTTCTTGTTCATCTAATAATAAATTGACAATTTTTATGACACTATAAAATTCATTCGTATTTATTAAAATTGTTAGTCAACAGAGAAATATTGTAACCCATGCCAGTTACCAATGTGGAGAATTATGGTCTCCTAATGGAGGTTATCATAACAGAAGTTGTTTCAGGAGAGCTTCTTATTGCTCTGTCGCTCATCCTCTTTCTCCTAGAGCAGTGGTCTCCAACCTTTATGTTACTGCGCCTCCCTTTGAAGAAAAAAATATCTTCGCGCCTCCCCATCCTTTATTTCATATAGTAATAAAGACACGTTTTAAAGGCTAAATACATATTTTGTACTGTTTGCGCCTCCCTTTGCAATAGTTCACGCCTCCCAGGTTGAAAATCGCTGTCTTAGAAAGTAAGAATAGAAGGATGGGATCAGGACACGACTAGTGGTTAGTGTATCGCTCTCGCTATGCCCCATATCTAAATTGGACGTTTAAGAGAAAATTCATGGCTTCAAACACAAATCCATAAATTGATTTACGAAGCAATTTGCGTAACTGGCCATATTACGATTTGAACCTGTAAACACCACAAGCAAAGTCAACGACATTAATTACTCTGCCATGGGCCCCTTTTGTGATAATGTTAGGAAAATATAGTGCAATATTAAGTTTGAGGGGGTTGCTAAAGTTTTTAACTGTAATCATGTGTTTTTTTTATCTAAAGAAACCATATAATTTTTAACTCTTTATTTTTGTTACAGATTGTTTTGTTAGAGGATTGCACCAAGGTATTTTCATTGCCAGTCAGTTACGAACCGAGCTCTGTATCAGTCAACCAGATTTCCGGTGATATTGCTGTCGGCGGAGCTGTCGACAATAAGGTAACACATTGCAAAAAATGTGTTTTCATATTGAATTGTAGTTTTAAAAAAGCGAATAATTTTAAGCAATGAGCATTTGCAATCAAAACCGCCTTTGTACCAATTGAGATCGCCGTAACTGCAATGCTTCTTAATGAAAAATTCTATTCAATTATAATCCATTATTGATAAAGCATATATTTTACTGAGTTAGTTTTATGAAACATGCATACCTGCATAACTGTATTTATCTTTTAGGTCCACGTATACAAATTGAATGGTAAATCATTAGTCGCCGGAGCTGAGTTGGAACATTTGGGTCCCATCACTGATTGCAAGTACAGCCCTGATGGCAAATATCTTGTTGCTTGTGACGCCAACCGCAAAGTTATCCTATATTCCACTGAAGAGTACAAGGTGATTGTAACCATATATAATAATTTTACATAATTATTGTTTTAAGACTTAAAGGAATAATAACATTAGCCTAGATTCCAATATTCATAACTCCGTAAACTGCAAACATTGTCACTTACTGCTTCAACTAAAAATAAGCTTCGAAGTAGCCTTTACTTCTTTTTTTAGTATTTTGTAAGGTACACGCTTTTTCTTCTAATATGACTATATGTATTTTAATGTATGCTAATTGTCCCTAACTTACTCCTTCTAACTTATTTCATTGCTACTTTCATTGGAAAATCAAGACGGTAAGAAAACATCTTTATTATAATTTTGAAATTAGGTTTTATTTGTTTTTTTTGTTGTTGAAGTTGATTTTTGCACATTTCATGATTAAAAATATCTTCACTTCTACGACCATGCCCTTGGTATTTAAATTTGATGGTTTGGTAGCTTGTGAACTCGTACCAAAGGCAAAAACTGCATACTGGGAATGAATAAAAATGCTTTTAAAAAATCCAAAAACTTCAATATAAAATATAATGTGATAACTTTGTTACTTTACTGGTGTTGCAAACTGTGACACGTATTTCACATCTTTAAAAAACTACATCAGCCAGAACATATTTAAAATTCACCATTACTGAACTTTTTTCCTTCCTTTGGGTTTTATCGTTCCTAATATATCTAATTAATCTGTAATTAATAGTATCAATGTTTTATTTTATCACCTCCCTGCGTCCAGTAGAAGAGGAAAAAATCCCGACCTTCATTTTGCAACTTATAGCTTAGGAATTAGAAACATTTTTTTAGTTTATTCGTAAACCTTGCAATATTCTATCTGATAATATTTCTTTAAGAGCCGAAACACGTGTCACAGTTTGTAACACAACAAGTGGAGTAACAAAGTTATCAATTTTAAATATAAAATGAACTCCCGAAAGTTACCGCCAAATCCATTGAAAATACAAAAACTTCATTTATTTTTTATCAATTTGTTAAAAAAGTATATATCATATTATATATACAAAATTGTGAAATTGCATTATTATATTATTTATATATTGGTCTAAATCTTAATCAATTATCTTTGTTTCTGTAGCTGGCTCACAACAAAGAGTGGGGTTTCCACACTGCTCGTGTAAATTGCGTCGGCTGGTCTGAGGACTCTCAGCGCGTGGCGAGTGGATCTCTCGACACTTCTCTCATTGTTTGGATAGTAGCTCAGCCATCGAAGCATGTTATCATCAAAAGTACGTCTTGACGCTTCTAATTTTTGTCTCTTGATAAATATTGCTTGATAAGAAGTTGGATGTTGATAAATATATAAAGCATAACTAATTAAAAAGAGTTAAATTTATATTATTTTATTACATCGAAGAATTAAAAGTAAACATATTATATTTTAATAATTAATATTTGCAGAACATTCCCCATAAGTATTCCAAAGATTTTTTTAGAATATTTTATACTATTCTTATGTTGTCACTTTCATAGATTGGATAAAATTGATTGGCACTGTTGTAATTTGGATATTAAATAATGTTACACCTCGACGAAATGTGGGCCATTTTCCATATTTGACTTATTCGCTTTGTCTCTCAGATTTTGTAGATTATAAATATTAAAATTGATGTTATCTTTTTACAGATGCTCATCCGCAGAGTCAAATCACCTCCCTGGATTGGGTAGACAACGAGACAATCGTGTCTACAGGCCAAGATTGTAATACTAAACTTTGGACTGTCCCGATAGCGTAAAATATTGAATTTACCTTGTAATAATTTATCCCACAAAGTTCACCTATTTACATTTCTCTTATGTTAATCAAAGTTTTTTTATATATAAAACCATATTATTAACTGCATTGTAATTTAGTTTTTTTCATATTTGAGAACTGACTATTTTTATTATTGATGGTATTTTAAGCACTAAGTTAATACGATAGACACCGAAAACAGTTATTAACAAATAGATTATGTCAGTATTGTATTATACTACATTAGTTCTTTTTAATCAATGCTTCGGTTTGTGTTTTTTGCGAGAGTCGGTAACGAATCTACAGCATTGTCTTGCCAACTTTTCCACTGTTTAAACTAAACTCGTAGAACCAAAGAATACGTATGACCTGATTATTATCGGTTTTTTTTTTATCTAAAACTTGAATGCAATAATCTGTAATGTTCTGGTAATCACTTTGAAAATTGCTCACAAGTAGAAGTAGTTATTTTTCGGTTGTTTTAAAATAAGACATAAAACAATAAATTTTTTCATGAGAATTTCGATAACATTATTTTAGTATTATTCAATGTGTTTTACAAATAAAAACTAAATAAACGGTTTTGTATCCTCTGCGATATCTATTGACAGATTTTGTATATTTCTGTGCTGTCATTAGATTATATGTTACATATCAAAAAAGAAAAAACTTGATATAAATAACTACCTGCCAATGATCTCTGTAAAATAATTGAGTTATTCAAATGTGGTTGAACGACCCAAATAGATGATCAATTAGTTGCCACATTGATAGAAGAAGATTTTTAATAGTAATAAACTTCACATCTAAAAATTTACCTAACTATTTGAAGAATTCAGAAGTATCATTATTCAAAGAAGTATAATATATAAATTTCAAATGGGGTATAATGTTGTCATTGTCGATAGATGTTATAAAATCACTTCTTACATGTGTTTATTAGTTCTTTTACCTTTAACATGTTTAATTTTATAATACTTTGAGTGATTAACTTACTACTTTGATAGTTATTTTATCATTTAGAAGCTTTGGTAACGTGGCTATAATCATTTTATTTTAATTGATTAACAATTAATATTTATATGGATTTTTGTTGATAATTTTCTTAGTCCTTTTAACCTTTTTTTAAATTATTTTTTCTCTTGTGAATACAGTGGCAGTATATTTATTTTATACCTTCACATGAGAATGTCGTACGGGACTCGCCGCTTACTGTAAACCACTCAACTATCGTTGAAATTAAACCTCGAGGCAATATTATTTTATGATTTTTTTAACAATATTTTTAATTAAAAAATTATAGTTAAGTTTTCATTATGTAAATCACTTTTTAAATTATTACTAATTATCAACCAAAAATATTTAAGATTTCTATGATATATCAAGAAATCCTCTGCAGTGGAAAGTTTCAATGATAACTTTGACAGCCTTATTGAATTCCTAAATATGATATCAGGGCTTAAGTGAATTAATGTTTGAAACATGATAGAGTTCGATTGCTTTTTTGTGGACATTAATATTTCATTTCCATGCGTGTGTTTTGTACGAATTATTTTTAAAAGATGAATTTTGTATATTCCAAAATATAACGATTAATCAAAGTAAGATTTATTTTCTGAGATTGGTTTTTCATATTTATATCACAAAAATTATTCAAAACGGAAAGCACAGGTGGTAAGTATTTTCCTGTACAAACTGCAAATTTTTATTTTAAATATAGTATTTATATTACCGTACTTACTCATTTTTACTATGCCTAAAAATGTGTCAATTAAAATACCATAAAATGGTTATGTTTCATGAACCTCCAAATGATTGCCGTAGTTTTGATTTTCTTTACTATATTTTTATCAAAAAAATCTGCCGATCTTTGTAATATAGCCATTAATGAATGCCAAATCAAGTTGAGCATTGAAATTTTTTATAAAACATTTTTATACACATTTATATGCTGGAGAAGATTACTAGTGTCTTTATATAAAATGAATGGTAAAAAATGTGATTTACACAAGTTACGCAAGATGTGGAAAAGTATGCGAATATGTGTTTTTAAATAAATAAAAAAAAATGGAAACAATGTTTTTATTCTTTTTATCCATATACAATCAAACACAGTATGTGAAAAATTGCATCGCCATCACGTCATATATATATATATCACAGAAAAAACAATAAAACATCCCTAAAACTAGTTAACAATCCAAATAAACAAATTTTAATGAATAACAAAATATTTTTTATTAATATAATACGTCAGCCATCGCTGACAAATAAATGACTAGAAGTCTCACCCTGTTTTACCTCTGACAATATAGTACAAAGAATTTTATTCATTTCTATAACAAAAAAGTTATATTTTTACCAATGTATCGAGCGTTTGAGTATGACGGAATGAGTGTGTATAGAAGGTGAGTATCGATATTTCATGTAATTCTAATATTATGTACCACAAAGTCTGTCTTGCTGTTGAACCATTTGTTCGATAAGTGTGTTGGCAGATATGTAACATATATAATATATGGGTTTTAATCAGTAGTGAAACTACAGAATAATAAATACTTCAAATGTAAAGTGTCATAGTTGTGAATTACAGAGTGGCTAAAAGAATAATTATACCACCTTATACACCTAAAGAAAAGTACTTAAAATCTCTTCAGAAGAGATTTGAATTCAGAAATTTTAATAAATATGGCATAATTATGTGTCTTAATTTAATAATTATTGATGTTAAATGAGCATCCCTAACAGGAAAATTTCAATTGTCAAGTGCTATTTGAGTTATTAGCATGGGGTCTGTTAATATGTTGATTATTTTAAGAAAGAAGATATCAACCTCAAATAAAAGGTATTACGGCAGACATAAAAGCTGTAAATGAAAATCACTTGGAAATGTTTGTTTTTAAATGTGAAATCCACAAAAAACTTATTTAAAATGCCTCCTTTTAAAAGCATTTGAAGAATTAAAATGTTTTCTGTCATTATATTTTTCATTTGATATAAAAATTGCATTACTCATTCCAGAAAATTTTAACCTCTAATTGAGCAATTGTCTCAGAATACTCTCTCGCCTGATAAGTATAAATGATTTTGTTCGTCGATTGTATAATATTTATAAAGAAAATTGGTGTATTTTGTAACAGTATAGTTAATTGTATAATTACATTACTAAAATAGTAAACCTATAAGTGTCGAGTCTTATTAATAAAAAAATCCATTGATATGTCAATATGTGTGAACAATAATAATTCTTGACCAGAGAGAAGATCAAAGCGTCATCAATGAAACAATACATACTTATTACCCTATTTTAAATACTAATTTATTATTTTAAGTGTAAATTCAACAATAATAAGAGTTGTACTTTGTATGTCTTTTCATAAGCGTTTGTTGTTATAAATACTACCCTACGGTTATTAAACTGTAAAATTAATTTAATATTTTTTTAATGCAATAGTTTTTATATTGTCAGATAATTGTAAAGCATCATTTATGATACCTCACTTCTACACTCACAAAATGTGTTCATTACATCTAATGTAAATAGGTCCTGGATATAATGTTTTTTTTTCAAGTGACGCCTATCATCGCACTACTAATTGTATATTCTAGAAGTTGCATGTATCAAAGGCCATCCGTATTTTTCTTCTTTGGATCTTTGGACGACCTCGGAGAACTACCGCTAATGTGAGCTATATTCAGAGATTCATTAGAACCAAAAGGATTGTGTATTGTATCGGAAGAAGCTGAATTGTTTCCTGCAGCGAATCGTGAATTGGAACCAGCGCTGAGGTTGACCGTGTCACTTGTATTTATCAGAGTATTTGGAAAATTAAACATGTTGGGAGTGTTGAATGGACTCGGTGGAGTCTGAACGTTGGGACTGCTGGTCGCAGTTTGGGTATTTTGATTTGTTTTACACGGTCTGCCCACTCCATGTGAAGTATTGAGCTGTGGATGTCTGTATGAAACGTGTTTTCTCAAAGCGTCTCTGCTTCGCGATACATGACTGCAAGCTACGCATGCATGTCTGGCATTCTGATGCGTTTCCAGGTGCACTCTAAGATTGTACTGATTGCTCAGCTGCTTGTGGCAAACGTAACACGTGGCGAATAACTTGGCATTCGTAGGCGAATGAATACCCGCCGACTGAATGCCCGGGGACAGCGGCACATACTTTATTTCCGGAATTATCTCCGGGCTAGATTGAATTTCACTTTTGATGTTGCCTGATAAAACCTCCGGCGATCTCTCACGAGAAACACTCTCGGAGTCAGTTTCCATAAAAATATTGTTGCTAGCGAATATGTCCGCTGCCTTGCTGCCGGCTGGCAAAACGGATTCTCCGGATGAAGTTTTTTGGTTCAAATGACGTCTCACTGGCATGTTCAAGGGTGGCGGACTGTTCAAATAGCCCTGTTGAGTATCTGAAATAACATTCAAATGAATACTCCGATTATAAAGTAAGTTGTCAGTACTGATTGGAGAATCACTTCATTATTATAAGATTACTGAATTTGCAAAATTAAGTAAAGGACAGCAATTTATGTCATATTTGAAACAATTCATTGTAAAATACTTTTTCTTCCAACGATGCTTAACCAGTTTTGTGTCACATATTGAATAACCTGAAAGCTTACCCGATAACTGGGAATTACTCCTACTAATGGATGTGTTGCATTCTTGAGTTTTACGTTGGTTGCACTTCAGGTTTTCTACAATTTTATCTATTTTTCTATTTTTTGGTTCCAATTCATTCAGAACTGGATTCAGGTACCTCTTGTTTTCGTTTGATTTTCCACCTTTCTTCACATGCGGTAAAGGAATTTCGTCCTCTCTTTCTCTTTCATTCTTATCTCCGTCGAAGAATATTTCTTCCTTCACAGAAAAGTTTCTGTCTTTGCTTATCTGATGCTTAGAAGAGAAATGCTTCAGCATTTCGATTCCTTGATAAGCATCGTCTTGCATCATATCTGACGTATTGTATTCGCTTGTTTGGGTTGCAGGTATGAAGCCATATTTTTTTGCGGCCAGATGGCTTTCAAAGGATTTTTGGAATGGGGATGTTAATGTTTCAGCACTTGTGCTGTCGCTGTTTTGTCGGTTCAGTTTCGTTTCAGCATCGGGTGTCGAGTAGCTGGATTCAAATTTGGTATTGAAAGTATCATCATATTCAGGTTGAAGTGGCACCTCTGGTATGTTCTATCAAATGTAAAAGAATTTTATTTAAATTATTACCAGCCTATTGTGTAGAACAGTTTAAATATAATCATAAAACATTAATTTAGTAAAAGAAAGTATGTCCCATTTTTCTGAACCATAAGTAGGTTTATTATTATAAATCAGAAATAATTCAATAAACATTAAGACCACGCATAAAAAAAAGCCTCACAGAGCTTTTCTGTCATCGCAAACATTACTGTATCATATAAAAGTCAATTACACAGTAAACATTCCGAATCTACTTTGAATCTACTGATGTTTGCACTGATAAATAAGCTCTCTCAGGTTTTTTAATGTAGTCTGCATGTTAATAGATTGGTCCTCTGGGATGAATGGACTAATATATAAGGTATATATTACTTTTAATTAGTGTTTTTTTTTTTGTTTCAATGAATAATAATAGTTTATGGTAATTATTCACCATCTACGAAACTTTTGTTAACTTCTATAATTTTTTAACATGGCATTATCGAATTTCAACAAATATTCTCTGACTTTCTTCCAAATAAAGTAGAGCACTTCAAGTTTACAGTATTTTTTTTTAAATAGTCCATAACTTTTCATAATATTTATTGAACAGCTATGTGAATTGCTCTTAATTTCTAAAGAAGCTTCTGAAATATAATTTAAATAGAAATAATATAGAAATTCTTCCAACACTCACTCCATTTAGGTCAGTAAGACCGGTGATGCGTAAAGCTCTCGCAAGTCTGAGCAATCCAGGCAGTAATGCACGAGGAAGTGTCACTTCACCTGCATACATGAAAGCAACCAGACAACAGAGTTCCGCCCAACTTCCTCCTAGAACTACCACAACAGGCTGTTGAGTAGATGGTAGTTCCTACAAAATATTATGTTTGGTTCCATTAAAGATATAAATTACAAAATACGCAGTTGTATTATTATCGATTCATTTCACATTGAGTCCAATAGATGATATTCAATAATGTTTTTGAAAACATTTAATTCTTCCATTTTAAAAGTGTACAGTTTGATAATTCATTTTTTATCAATTCAAAAAATCCATCTACATATATCTTTGCATTTCCTTAATTTCTTTCTCAAATGAATATGTATTGTAAACATTTTATTTTATTATATCTAATGAAACTCAAAAAAATGTTTACTCAGATAATTTATGAAAAAAGAATTATACATAATATTATATTCCACTAATAATCATTAAGCAATAATTTATATGTTGCCAACTTCATACTTTCTATTAGGTAACTATGATTTGATGGTACTTTGTATAATTAGGAACAATCTATTAGATAATTTCCAATTGAATTTTGTAGGAGGAAATGCGAGATGATATTCAATAACTATCTCAATAATATTGAAAATCAAGATACCTAGTGGTAGTATTAAGGTGACAATATATTTATATATATAACAATCGAACCTTGAAGATATCCATGAAGTATGGACTACAAGTGGAAAGAACAATACGATGGGCCCTTAATGACCGTCCTCCTGCACAAAGCGTCACATCAGTCAATCTCCCAGAGTCCAGAAGTGCTGGCAAGCCTCCCAAAACACTACTCTGAATTTTTAAATATATATTCAATGATAGACAGTAAATACAATAAAATCTAGAAACAGTTTTTTGTTTCTTGACAGCTGAATCGAACTTAATGGAAATATGTACGTTCATGTTTATGTCTTAACACTTTTCTGGGCTATAATGAAAAAACGGTGACAACTCACATAATTGTAATATGTTTAACACAAATTTTATTTATTGTACTTACTATTCACATTATTGTACAAAATGGGAATTGAATGCGGGAGTCTGTACCAAATGCAACAGTTTCTGGATATTTTACCACAATGTATGATAAAATATTTTGTTTAAAACGAAAAATTTATTTTCATATTTCAAATTTAATGAGGTAATTTTATATGGTGTAGAGCAATGCTTCACAAATAGGGGTCCGCAAGCTGCCTAGTCAAATCGCACATTATATTTCAAACTTAAAACTTATTGGAAAAAATAGATTTAAAAAAAATGTTTTTATTTTATATGTAATGCAATATCATATCACAACAACTACTCTTACCAAATCTGAACCCGTTTTAAAGAGTGTTGGTTTACCCTTGGAATGGTTGCATATTTCAATGTGAATAGAGCTGTAGTAGTAAAAAAACTTTATTACTTGAAGAGTGAGCACCCAGGTAATCTGTTATAAGTTATTTTACCAGACTACCCAGAAAAAAAATATACTTCAACACGGCTTCAAGCATGTATGCGTCAGTCAATGTTTTTTTTTAAAACCAAAGATTTATTAACGAAAATTTAAAAAAGAACAAGTCATCAATAATTATTTTTTTTTAATGTCTGAGAATATTTTTTTTTTTTATCTAAACCACATTATTTTGTTAAAATAATTCAAGTAAATTTATTTCAGCATTTTATACAGAGGGTCTGCGAAACTTTAGACACCTTGTAGGGGGTTCGTGATAGCAAAAAGGTTGCGGAATACTGATGTAGACGACTTCTGTCCAACAAAAATGGGCCTAGAATCTAGATGAAACTCTCTAAAAAAACTTTGAAAGGAATTAATGTGACATTCCAAACATCTGAAAGTCAGGCATCACTGGCAAATATATTGGAACGTATCTTATTTTTTAAAGAAATATTAAAATTAGTATTTCGCTAACACAATATTAAGTTCATTAATTATAGGTTATGACACATTTAATTTACATTTTATTTTTCAGATATTAGCATAAAATATTCGAATATATTTAATTTGACGAAACTACACAATTAAATCACTTATTTTTTATCAGGTAATACTTAAAATATAATCAGCTGTTCGAAAACATCCTAATATAAAAAAAAATGTCACTTGAATAAAAACCCAAATCACCTGATGATTATGCCATCTTAAACAAAACTGTTGAGATGATTCTGTATCCATCTGAAACACGAAAAATATATCAACACTTCAGAAACACTCTCGAAAACATTTTACATCACAATTAATTTTATTCATTCAGTGACATATAATTATTATATGTATAATCGCGATCACTTCTCGTTTCGACAAGTAAAAATTGACGACTCGTTACATTGATTTATGACGGTGATATTAATTAAGTTAGTACCGTTAATATTTGCGGCTTTGTTCTTAACGATTTCGGTTTAGTGGTTTAGATACAGATAAATAAAATCCAGGCTGATTTATTTTTATCAGTGCCTGGAGAACCGAAGTGCACCTATTTCTAGCCTGGAGCTCTGTCTTAAAAATAAATTCAATGACATCGACGGACTATTTAATTATTATTGCTCAGCTTTGATACGAAACATCACCATGTTTATTTAATTGCAATGATTTTAAGCCAAAGCAACGTGGTCAAAGATATTTCGTTTTGTGCTGCAACTGTTTTTTCTTATCATTATTTGTATACGAAAAACCCGCCATACAACATGTACGTGTGGGAAGCCATGTTTATTTTTGTTTGCGGACATACTATTTGTTTTTGTTTCATTTTCTCTTGCGTATTTAAATGAGAGTAAAAGAAGCAGCATTCGTACCTGGGTCCTAGTACTTTTAATTGTATACATATTATCACCAGAGATTTAAATAATGGCGGTATTATTTATATAACAGATAATGATTTACGATTTGTTTAGTTGATAATGAAATTACGTTTAGTTAAATATGTACGCGGTATGATGTATTTTTCTGCGTTGTGTCTGAACAATATGATGTTATTTATATTTACTATAGAAGTGTTAAATACTCTAATTGCTTCTATAAAAGTTAAATTAAATCTACAAATGAATCGTTCTACTAGAAAAATACTGAGGTTCAGCACTGAAAAACTTCAATTTTTACTTTTCTAAACGATTCTTAATTTGGAAAGACACTGTGTTGTGGTCGGTGGAAATAACCCTTTCTTTACTATAAACTTCAAAGACAATCAAAAAAATCCCACTCTACCTACCTGCATAGTAAAAATACTGCAGAATATATTGTGTTCGTCTTAAACGCTTCTTACTCAAGATTGGTGGAAAAAATATTTTTATATATATAGCTGTTATAAGCGGAAAGTTGCCTGACTGGTTTTTGATACATAATCTGATTTTTTCAAAATGTGGAACTTGTAAAATAGGTTCCATTACGATTGTGATTCAAAGTATAAGAGTACTTTGGTTTCTTTTTAAGCATATTAATATCTTAAGTGACAAAAGAAAATGCATTTTTACATGTTCTGGTCTTCAGGTTTCTGGTCTTCTGGCCTTTTCAGGTTTCTGACAATACCAAGACAAAATATTTATTTTACTAATATTTTTTTAACCCTTTTCAAGCGAAACAATCTTTTAAAAGATGACTACTCCATTTTTCTGATTGAGTTATTTCGAATATTTTGTAAAAGAAGTCAGGTGTTCTAAACCGAACGAAAATAAACAATATTTCCGGTAAATTTATCTGTGATAAGTCATTTTTGTTCACGTGATCAATTTTCAAATGCAAGAGGTAAAAAACAGTAACTCACACAACATATTTTTTTCATAATTATGATACATTAAGCTCTAAATCACAAATGGATTTTTGTATTCCCTATTTTCTAGCTATCAATATTTCGATTCGGAGAACCGTGCATGTTGTGGTCTCTGGTTAATGGATAAAAATAAATCAATGATTTTCTGTAAACTTTCATTATTATACTATTTCTTGTGTATAGCAGAGCAGCACCATATCAAAAATTCCATTTCTTCAAGATTTTCATGAGACTTGAGGTATATCAAGCTGTTGAGCAAGTCACGATATTTTAATATCTTCTTTTGAACCCCAAAAAAATGAGTAGTTAATTGCTGTTGCACTGTGAAAATCAGCAGTAAAATTATAAAATACACAATTAGATATTGTGGATGTACTAAAATCTTTTTTCAATGAGATTTATGGAGGAATTGGCATTCAATGGGTATTAATGAAAAAAATCAATGAGCAATGCATATATTATATGTGAACATACGAGTATAACAGAGAATAGCACCTAATAATAAATAATTCAGTTTTTATTGTTAAAAATATGTCTAAATAAACACATGAATCTGTTTGAGACTTATTCATTAATTTGTTGATTTTTTGGTACATCTAATATATATTCGGGAACTTTTTGTATTTCAACTTTCGTCACTTTCATTGCAACACCCTCAGGCAAATTTCTCTCCAAATATTCAAGAAGAGTTTCACATGTTGATCCAGTTAGTCTATTCAGATGAATAAAACGATAATATGTTCTGATATGGTATTGCACTTTATGTTTTTTGTGAATGTGAACCGACTTCAGAAGTGTATGCAGCTCATTTTCCGTTTTCCGAAGGGCCCAACTGAAAGGGAAATGTAAATCTGTGAAATTCATGAAGTAACAAAAGTAATCGAAAATATATAATGTATTTTAACTATTAATGTAAAAGAACTTTAGAGTGTATGTTCTTCTGTCAGTAGTACAGGTATGCTTTAACACTTCCCCTACGGTGCTAGAAAATACTTCTGATATGTTACTGGCCTTTAAAGAACCAAGTGAAAAAAACATGTTTAAACACCCTTTGATGGACAGTATAAACCCAGGAAGTACATTTTTAAAAAACATGTTTTTTCACTTAGTTCTCTAAGGGCCAAGCAACATATCGGAAGTATTTTTTAGCACCGTAGGGGAAGTGTTAATAACATAGGAAATAATAACTGGGTAAAACTATAGTATAGCGTGTCATGGATTATTACGGCGAAAAAAATCACAAACTAAGCTAAAAACAACGCCACAGTTTAAAATTTATTATTTGAGAGCTTGATAATCGCATTAAAACCGCACATTATTACGAAGAACACTGATAAATTAAATAAATAAAATGCATACGCGAAGTACTCAAAAATATTTCGTATTTCGCATAATTTATCATTGTTCTTCGTAATAATGTGTGGTTTTAATGCGATTATCAAGCTCTCAAAAAATAAATTTTAACCTGTGGCGTTGTTTTTAGCTTAGTTTGTGATTTTTTTCGCCGTAATAATCCATGACACGCTATACTATAGTTTTACCAATAACTGACAATTTCCAACTAATTTACAGCCCCAGCAGATATGACAAACTATTTTTTCATTTTGTTTCAATATATTCATTAGAAAATCTTTGCAGACTGATTTTGTAGCCGTCATTGCAGTATTTTTAATAAAAATATAAGCTGAACGAATGAATTATATGGTATTTTTTCTCTATCCTTGTCTGTAACGATTAATTTATTATCAAAAAAATCATGAATGTCCAGTGCTTGGAAAGTAAATTGTCTTCAAAAAATATTTTTTACTTTTTTGAAACTTCCACCCCCAAATGTCCAGCGGCACTTGCGGAAAAGATAGAATAACTCTTGAGTACAGCTGGATCATTTCCTTTAATTTCAAGTTCTACTCTCTTGAAAAGCCTATCTGGATCATTCTGTAAATCTTGCGCCTCTGACTGCACAGTATCAATTGCGGTAGATAAAGCAGCACATGGTATACCACTATTGGTTAAAGTGTATTTTTTAAATAATTTGGCGCTACAGCGAAAAGAGTTCTGTAAATAAGAGAAAAAATAAAATTTTAGGTTATAGGAGTTGCGGTATGATATACATTTTACAATTATTTTGTTGTGTGATATGTTACCCAAATTACGCTCATGTTAGAGATTACAAAATGCAATTTGTAATTTTAGATAAATCTTTTCGTTTTTTATTGCTAATATACTATTTTAGGGTTAATCCAGGTTAATCTAAAAATCGTCGAAAGGTTCGTAAACACATGAAATACCACAGACAATATACTAAGAAATACATAGACATAGAATAGACGGAATAGACTAATGTCATAGACTACGGGAAAGATAATAAGCAAGATAAAGGAGAACCCATAATGGCAGTATTAATTAAAGGCTCGTATTTAAGCGGTCAGAATTTTAATTCAGTTTCGGTCAGAATTTTTAATACGTTGGTCAGAATTTATATTATAATGGTCAGAATTTAAATGGGACCGGTCATATTTATTTTGACAGATGGTCTGAATTTTTTCGATGATAATGATGTCATCGTATTGCGTTGCTATTGGTGCAAAGTGATGTTGATTACGGCAAATCGTCCAATGGGTGAACGTTGCTACTAGCGCCACGGTCATTGAATAAATCACTATTATTGCGCGCCCAAAGAACGAATTGACAGTTCTCATCATAGACAAGGTTCCCACATCCAGGCGGCTGTAACTGCCGTATATTCAAGTGAGATTGCATTTGTATGTTTCGTGTCAAAAAAGAGTTTTTATTTTTAAAAAATTGTTCACGGCATTTCCGCCTAACCGATATTCTTTTGGTTATTAAATATTTTTAAATAATCTAAAAGTTGCAACTATTTTTTATTATTTGTACAATTCGATACATTGTGATCTACTCTGAAGACAGTAAAGAAAGGATAATATTTTTGGAAAGAACATTTAGATAAAGAATTGCTATGGTACATTTCATATCGACTGTGGAAAGGAAAAAAGACGTAACCCTCAATTTTCCAAAACATTTTTTTTTTTCGATAATCACAATGTATTTAACTTGACACACATTCTGTCAAAAGGATGGAAGCTGAAAATGCCGAATTAGTATCTAAATTTAACTTTTATGTTTGAAAAGATGACCTTGTAAAAAATTAAAACGAAGAAAAAAGACTGAATTTCTTAATTTATATTAGATGATATCAATTAAACACCAGTTTAGAAGTTTCCGTGCACTTCAAGGTTGTGTATAGTTAATAATTTGCATATGGCCCAAAATCATCAAAACAGGTTTTTTGCGCCCTTCGTAAAATTTTATATGTGTGGGTTACGTCCTTTTTCTTTTCCATAGTCGATATAATATACTTATTGTAAGGAAAATACTACTTTTTTAAAAATTGAAAGAGGTGAGTATTTTTTATTTGAATTTAAAAAGGTGAAAACTAACATTCACCATAAAGCTTTGGTTCCTCTTGAAATCCTACGTCCACTGCACTCCGGTGGATCCCTACTTTTATATAAACAAACCGAGTGGTATGTAATCAGATGATGCGTTATTTGTAATAATAATGACTAATTAAAAGAGTCCGCATTTCCGCACATAGCATGAATGTTGAAAAAAAAGGATTATGTATTTCATTTTTTTTTATTCTGACCGAAATATTCATAAAATCTGACCGTGTAATAGATTTTATTCTGACCGTATATTAATTTTATTCTGACCGTTAGTATTTTTATTCTGACCGTTAACATTTTTATTCTGACCAAAAATTGAATTTTATTATGACCAAAAGTTGATTTAAATTCTGACCAGAAATTGATTTAAATTCTGACCAGAAAATTTTGTTGCTCTAATTAAATAATGTAATATATAGAGAATTTTTTCCCCGTTTTTAATTTGATGCCATCTAAGTATTTTTACTTTTTCAGATGGCTTAGAAACCCATTAAATAATAATAAAACAAACGATTTAAAAAAAATCACAACTAACATGAACTAACTAAAGCATTTAATATTTAAACAAAAAGATTGTTGTCTTTTTTAATCTTTGTAATTATTTAACATTATAATTACACTTATTTTAGCAAGGTTTATTTTTTACCTAGACTTTTATAATCTAGTTCAATTAATTTCTGTTTTTCTTTATTCTGATTGGCTATAAATTGATACTTGTACTTTCTTTCTTTCATTAAAAAAAGCAATTGGTATCTCGTTTTTTGGTAGACAAACTGAACACGTACGGATTCTAAAATAGTATACGAAGAAAAGAGACAGAGCATTAAAAGACAGTTATTTCACGCTTTGGTGAACATCATTCGATCGGCCGAACCGCGTTGAACTGGAGAAAAGCAGTTGAAAATATCCGTTTCGTTCGAGAAGGGCGTCAAATTTTGAAATAACGCTTTTGTCTTCAATCGACTGGTCTCCAGATATTTTATTCTTCTATCTACGTTCAGCGTAACAAAACGTAAGCATTTATATGTATTACTAAATATCTATGAAACATAAAATTACAGAATGCAGCAGACTGCGGCAATTACTTGGAATGAATCATTACGAAAACCCATGAATCATGTTTCTAAAATAACTAGTCAACATTTTGTTTTCCTTTTCAATCAGCACACAAGATGTCTTCGACTCGTTTCAACGTAGGAATCTCAAACGACGACAAGATTTCAAGCCGCGTGTTGAAACCGCCCGGCGGCGGTCACACCGATATCTTCGCCCCGCCCCAGGAACAGGTTCGTCAGCCTAGAGCGAAGGGCAACCAACAAGATTCTTCAATGATGGGAGAAATCATGGGGAAAAAAGACGGCGAAGCCCCAAAGAACAATGCCCCCAGAGAGGAAGCGCAGGAGAGCGAAATCGTTAACATTCCCAAGCCTCGTAGTGACAATGGTGTCAAAGATAATGGTTCAAATGTTGCTGCCGCAGATACGGCGAGAGCTCGAGTCCCACCGGGAGGATTCTCTTCCGGACTTTGGTAAATTTAAATCAAGCTCCAAGCTTGTGCTTTGACTGTTTGGTTTCACATCGTTGTACACTTTTTCTTGGCTAAGTTGACCCAGAATTGACAACTGGACCGCGTAACTCGCTAAATTCCCTAGAAATCCTCAAATTACAAGTATAAACTTGCTACTTATAGGATCATGTAAAGTAGATACCACTAAAAGTAATATTTATCTGCAAACATAGTTTGACAATTTAACATCAGTATTTTTAGACACAATCTAAATAATAAATGGGCAAATTTTTATTGCATAAGATGAGGAATTTTGGCGAGTATAATTTATACAGAAATGGCGTTCATCAATAAGAAAATTATTATGCTAGTGCAGGAGATATAAAAATAATCTTTGAATATCTCCCAAAAAAATTGTATTGTGATATTAAACTATAACGGTTTTTATTATTGCTAAAACTGCTTTTTGGAGTAAACACATTATCATCATTCCTTCATTAGACAGGAAGGCTTAATATATGCTTCGCGGTGACTTAATTTACGTGATTTCTGATAATTATCTTTATCCATTGACCGCCCTGACTTGACCTTTGTGTACCTATTTCTGAATAATAACCCATTGGTTGTCTACTTGTACATTTTCTGTTGTCTTACTAACTGTACCTCTTAACATTTTACTGTTGTAAATTGAAACATTCCATTTTATTATATATCTGCTTACACTGGCCAGTATTCATGCTATTCTCAAAAAACTGCCCTTCATAGAAACGATAACTAGAACTGTTCTAGATTTAAAATCTAGAACAGGCTACAAATATTAGTTTGAATTTTTTAAAATTAAGCAATGTTGGAAAATGTTACATGAAAAATCTCCATGACAACTGAACTAATCACAAAGGGAACATTGAAAATGATACAATCTGATATCCAATTAGTGTAATAAATACTGCCAGAAAACTTTTACGTCGCAGTAATATTAAAACTAAGAATTGGTTATGTATTTTCATTACTCTACTTCCAACCATTTCAATGCTGTTTAGCATTTGTTATGTAAAAATGATAATGTCAATAATTTATTTCAATCATAGTTTTTTGGTAACACAACTCGACCGGTTATCCTTAATACTATCGGTGCTCTTAATTGAAACGTCATTGGCGCTTGTTCTCTAAGAATAATTATTTAATTAATCTCGCTATGTGATTTTTTGCCTTAAATAATTTGTGGTGTCAGCCCTTACATTATTATTACTGAGTGTACGCTCGCTTATTGTATGTTTTGTTTTATGATAATCAATGTTATTTTTAATATTGCTATTTCAAATTGTGCAAGTAGATTTTTGTATTGATTCAGAGATAAGTAATTTGGGACTCGATCTCGTTGAGAGTTTGATGAGATGGGAGTATTTTTTTTAAAAAATAAATATAAATAAAGCTATCTATTTAAGCAATCCCAATCTATTTTCAATCCAGTTGCGTTAGAATAAAACAATTTATATTTTATACCTATTAATAGTTATATAACGCTAACTAAATTATTGTTTTTGTCGTCTTTCGTGTTTTGTAACATTGAAATCTGCCGAATTTAAAGTCATTTATAAGTGTAGTGCAATTGCACACTTGCCTGCATATCTTTAAGTAGCGTGCGAGAATAGGCATGAAAACAAACTCTTAGTTTATTATAATAATCCTAGTTTTTTAAGATTTGTCTTAATAGTGGAATTTTGCTCATCTACCTTCAAGCATTTATTTAACTTGATTATCTTTAATTGTTATGGTTTCTTATTATAATTAATCAATGTCAGGAATAATATTGGATATTATGTTTCAATGATTGCATTAACATTTTTATATTAGGCAGCTTGATTTGTCACTAATAACATTATTTTGAAATATTGTATGATTCAATACTAAAATACCGCATATAAGTTAATTGTTTTTATGTGATTCGATGTATGTTGATGTATTCAATATATTCAGTGTTGTGAACGGAGTGTTTGAAATTTACTACCTCACGAAGAACTTAACCTAACTTTAATTCCAGGCATTTGATGCCGCTTGATATAAATACCAAATGACGCGTTCTGACTGAGATGTATTTTAATTGAACCAATATTAACTGTGACTGAATTAATGTACTTAATCTTCCTATAATTATTTACAGGTAGTTTTTGTATTTATTGGTAAATAAAATAATTTCTAATTTGATACTGGAAAATGTTTTAATACTCCTTCAACCCCTTCCTTAAATTATTTATTTCAGGGGTAGATTATAGAGATGCTAAAAAAGTACTATGTTTTTTGTAACTGTTGGCTTAATTTTAGCTAATTTTAATATGGCACTCTAGCTAATCTTGCTGAATGAGATTTTTTTATTATTTCACTATGCATCACATTGCTTAGAAACGTGGTGGTGGCACACCCTTATTGATTTTTTTTTTAACCTCGAAAATAACGGCTAAATAAAATATCTGTTGGAAAACTTTTTTATTACATTGGTTGTGCGGCTAGATTTGTGACCACACCGGTTTCGCTTCAAACTATTATTATAAGTTCTTGTAATGACTGGTGCAAGTAAACGCAAAAGGTTTTTTTTATGAAATAGCCAGCATTATAGTAAATATGAAGATTTTACATTAATAAAAATTAATTGTAATGATTATTATCAGCATCATTTAAAAACTCGAATTTAAGAATAATATAAGATTTATTAGGAGTAAAAATTTGCATATGAACTAATAGGTCACCAAAATCCTTGCAGGGCTGTAGTTTGGATTATTAGGATAACCTGATAAATGGATTTAATCCACAACCTGCATTCAGGATGTGGATGAAATCCAAATGACACAAAAGGCGTGCTTAAATGTTCTATGGAAGCATATCTACTGTGGAAAGGAAAAAGGACGTAACCCACAACAAATTTTACAGGAAATGTAAAAAACATTTTTCAATAATTTTGTATCAAATGAAAATTCCGAAATATACACAAAGTGCACGGAGACATCAACTGGCGTTAAATTGACTTAATCCAACACGAATTCAATAAATTGTTTAAAGAAAAACCTTTTTTTTAATCCTTTTTCCTGGTCGCTATGTTCACGGGCCCTTCTTTTTTCAAACTTAAAAGTTAAATTCAGATACTACTTCAGCATTTTCAGTTCATCTATCTCGCTCTTTCATGCTAAAGCTGCACTTACGATGAGTGTGCACCATGCTTACTGACTGGTGATATTTTTTAAGCATTTATCGCTGGAGAACCGCGCAATGTTTGCAAAAAAGTTTGGGCAGTGAATGGGTTAGAAACACACTTACATAAATGCGCGTATTCCATTTACAACCCTTATGTGTATCGTCGGGAGTGCGGAATCCGCACACAATAACATTTATAGTGTGAAGCGTATCGTCTGCGTGTACAATCAGTTGTATGACGCTGGGTGCTGCTGTAAAAAAAATAATTATTGCTATTTTTTAAGCAACTAAAGAAATGCAGCATGTATGTACACCAATACGAACATATTTCTAATAGGTACATTTGCATTACATATTGGGAAAATTTCTTCCCCAACCAATTAATAAATTTCCTCCCACGCTGCGAAATGAGTGTCTATTTTTGTAAAAATTGCATTTTTTATCAAATAACGTATATGCCCTTCGTTTATAATCCCTTCTATGTCCAAGTTTGTTTTAACAAGCTGTATGTTCGTGTGTACCATCCCCATGACAGTGAAAGTAAAAAATGACCCGCAGTTACATTTTCTACTGTCAGAACAAATTATGAGTACTTATGTTATTTATTTTAATACTTAATCATAATGCAATGTCATGATAATTACTAAGGGATACTAACTAGCATGTCTTGGGAAGAGGCAAAGCAATTGGCGGGAGACATGGAGGTGCCACATGGTGACCATATGCTTCACATAGGGAGCGAATATGTTCAAACAAGAAGAAAAGTCTGAAGTTTTAGTTAAACAACGTTATCTACAAAAGTGTTTTTCGTTGATAACATTTTTTATTCTCAGCTACATGATAACCAAACAAAGTAATTTCAATCTTTTCTAGTTTCTTCTTAAGTCACCATTGAAGTTAAACGTTAACAACGTACAGTTTTCGTTTTATAAGGTTTTTTAAGATCATACCTAAAAAGTTTAGCATCATCAAAAGCAATATAAACGTACAACACACAATAAATAATAAAATTTGAACATTAGCGTCTGCTTTGTAAAGTTACAAAATAATAAAAAGCGTTTTTTGGCTCTCCTGAAAAGTTAGACTTTTGTAGAAAGTGTTGTTGACTTTACGCCCTCGTAATAGTAGAGTAACATATTTATATTTTTGTAAGTAAACAGTGATATTAAAGTCACCAGAAAAAATAAACATGGGTAAGGAAACAAGAATAATAGAGACAGGTGATGGTCTATGGCCGTTTTCAAGAAACAATTGAATAAGAAAATAGTGTACAATTTATGTAAATGTGTAGCAACATATCGAACTGACAGCACTTGTATTTATTTTTTGTTTCTCTGTGACGTTGCAATTCATACAGAACAATCGATTGCAATCACACTGTAGATAATATAAAGTTTTGATGCAAGTAGTAATCATTTTAGTCTACAAATATTTGTGGACTTGAAGTGACACAGTTTGGACTGTCAGAATTCCTGGAAATTTCGAAGAAAATTACATTCTTTTCTGTGATGATCAATCTTCACATATATACTTGAAAATGCTTTCGAATGTTGACCCACTTTTTGGGAAATTCACTCACCTATGCCAGAATATGATTTCAGGGATGTATAATTTAGTTGTTCGGTATCATTTAGGTATATTTTATAAGCCTCAGAAATATCATCAACTCGAAGTAGTTTACAATGATCAGTGATATCCGACGAAGAAACTTTATGACTTGATCACGCTTATTTTATATTATTAATGATCTTTCCAGCCATTTAAGTGAATCTTTCATGATTTATTTAAAAAATAATTGTCAAAAAGTTTTTTATTTTGATGATAACTTTAATTAACACTTTAATATATATGCGAAATATAAATGGGCCCTCTAGAAGTGAAAAGAGCCAACTAGAAAAATGGTAAAACTTTTTCTTGCACTATGTACAATCACGTCTTTATTCGATGTTTTGGTAGATTGCAGATTTTTTTTATGGAGATAACACTGTTGCAATGTGTATTAGCTAAGGTTACTTCACTTTTACGATACTTTAACCCACGAAGGACAAACGTGACGAAGGTTGACAAGGATGTCGGCTTTAGGAATTCGTCAGTTGCGAGCAGGAAGAAAAATTCCAAAAGCAAAGGCAAATATTTTAATTTGCAGTTAAATTTTTAAATTCAAAATGGACTTTTCAAAATTGTTTTAAAGTTTTATTTGACTTTTAAAATATTTACAATACATATAATAATAAATATCTATTAAGAATTTATTGATCTAAGTCAAGGGTCATAAACCTAATCCGTACCGCCCACTAGTGGGTGGTAAAGGATTCCGTGGTGGGCGGTGGGCGATTTTTGCTTTTACCGCGAAATGTTTCAAAATTTTGCTTCATAATTTCTGTTTTTCGGCATAACTTCACCCATGGACTAAACACATTGTGATCGGATTAACTTTTTCATTGCTGCATTTAGAAAGTAACATGTGCCCGATTGAAAATTCTTAGAATTTCATCCTGGTAACCGAACGCAGGCTGAAATGATTGCTTTATCTTTGCGAAAAGTGGAAAGATAATGCTCACAGATGTGGAGCTGTTTTGGACTAGGAAATATTTGTTGTCTTCTTCCTTTATTCAATACGACGATAATCATTGTAATTTCTGAGAAGTTAAAATCATCCTAATAAAATAAATCTTCTGGGTCGAAATTACGGATACAAAATATGGATAAAATCCTAACATCATGGCAATCCACCTCAGTATCACAAGCAGCACACATCAGCAGGTATTTATCAAGCTTCGCTCTTAAACTCTTCGACGATTTACTTCCAAATTCTGCTCACTTCCGGGAAAGTTTCTGACAGCATGACTTCCGACACCAAGAAATCCGTACAAAGCAAAATTGTAGTGTTGTGTATAATGGGCAACTTTCGCCATACGTTTGATTGTAGGGAGTACCTACATATTTAGATTTGTGATAAGTCATAGTTAAATAGTTAATTGTGTTAAATAAATTTAATAAACTGTTTGAAATAGTGTTCCCATGTCTCAAAGGAAGAAATACATTTGTAGCTATTCGACAGAATACCTGTGGATGGGTTTTATTGAAGCACCACATAATAAACTGCGTCCAATGAGTCTACTATGCCATAAGACTTTTTCCAATGAAGTGATGAAACCAAGTAGGTTGAGAGACAAAGCATGCAGAATATCAAAAGAAGTCAATTGGATATATTCAAGAATTATTTAAAGGATTTCGAAAATCCTCCCATTGGGGGCAATGGGCTTACAGCTCGTGTAATATTATTGTTATTTTGTCATACTTAATTATACAGATCAAAAGCGACAAACAATAAGTTGTTTTTAAATAAGCATATAATTTTAGCATTGTTACCAAATTTAATAATATTGACATTAGTACAATTGCATAATAAATGTAACCTTGTGTGTTACCAACATAAGTGGTGTACGTATTTTCAATGTCAGAATTTTATATATAGCTAGTCAATTATTCTTGGCATTCATCCAATGTTATCTCATTGAGAATACATTCCTTCTATTCTGTTCCTGATATTTAATTTTATCTACCTACTTCTGTTGTGTGTTATTTTGATAATAGCATTGATACGTATTAAATTAATGTTAGAAATTATCTTACCATAATATATGGGGACAAATAAATGGATAAATACAATTATTGATTGAACGAACTTTACTAGTCAAGTTGAGATGGCTAAATAAAAAAAATGTTTTTACGGGTTCTTCTTTAATATATATTTATTAAAATAAATAGTCATTTATCGTTTAAAAAAATACATATTTAGAAACAAGTAATACTCTCACCTCTTCACATTTACCATAAATAAATAATTAAAACTGTTTAAAAAATATAGTTTAACTTTAAAATTAACAACTTATTTAAACTAACGACAGCCAGTGAGTAACATTTAAAGCTTTGCTTTTTTGTTTTTATTCCTTACGAATATCACTTGGGAATGGAAGATAGCATTTAATGCCGATAATGAGGTCTGTTTTACAATTGTTTTCCTATTTAATTTACAAATAAGTAAGTCAAGCCGCTTTGACGGCTTTCTGTGACTGTGCATACATTACTGCCCGGAACAATTGATAACATTGTGTACCGGCAACAAAAACATTCACAGCGAACAGACTGTAGTTTTTCGGAATAATTACTAATGAATACCGGGACCATATCAATCCGGTAGCAGCCAAAGAGCCGGATTGGGAAATGGATAATTTTTCAGCAGGCCTTTGGAGATCACCGATGCCAGCCGCTACGAGACCCTGAAAAAAATAAAGTAATCTTCAGAGCGGTAAAAATAGTTTTTAATTTACTTGAAATTAAAAAATGATAGTGAATGTTAGTAGCATAGTAATTTTCTCACGTAATTAAACTGCAATGAAATTCAGCATCTTTGAAATCGGATCATATCTAGTAAATGCATGTTTTAAATGTTGCAAAATAAACAGTTATTTACAGTGATAAGAATAATTTGAAAACTTTCAGAAATTAAATGCTTTAAAGGAAATTGATATCAAATAGGTATAGCAGTTTTATAAACCACATTCTTCAATGTGACTATTGATACAATGTGGAGTCTTAAAACTTAAAAGCAATAAAATAATGCTTAAAACATATGTTTTGATCAAAAACATATTTTGTTTCTATAAAGTCAGATGTTTTTATCCTTGATGAAATCATATTTACATTAGGAAGTAAAGTCTATTAATCTCGTGAAATATTTTTTCTTTGTTTTTCACCCAATAAAATATTTTTCTAGTGATGATTTGAAATGTTTTTATGACTTTTCTACTAGATATCACAGAAAAAGAGTTGAGAAAAAAGTTACCATGGAAGATATTTTTTTATTATTATTATTATTTTGTATTTAGAGGCAGAATTTTTTTCATTTATTATCAGCGCAGCCATCAGATAGGCCCAGATAAGAGTTATTTTGATGCAAGAGATTAAATTTTGCCTTTGATTCTTTCTTTTAATTTATCATTTTCATGCAGCTCGAGATAGTAACTGAAGATTGACAGCACAAGAAATCTTATCACAAATAAATTATAAACAGTGATAAAATCTATAGACACTCTCAGAACACAACACATACTATATTGATATGAATGAGTACACCTATCCCTCGATTTACACGGTACTTTTTTTACACGTTTTCGCTTTTACACGGTTGAGAAAATTAAAAACTTTTTTTTAAAAATAACTGTTCTCGCCGACTTGAAATTAACGTCACGTGCAGCGGAGCAAATTGTTTTGAGTCTGTACGGTATCGGCCGCTTTAACTGATAATGCACGCAGACGCCGGCGCCGACCCGTCTAGATGTGCCGGTGTGAGTCCTTGTCCGAGACCACCAATCGTCTGCACTGGAAGAATGGCGTGAGATATACCTGTCCGTCATTGGACACGGCCGTATCCCACTACGGCAAAGGAATGGTCACGTGGGGTAGCCGGGACGTGTTGGCGCCTGGCGCTTGCCCCGGCTGCTCCTGGGTGGCAGTGAGGTTCAAACTCCTGGAAGGAGAAGACGTCACGCGTTTTCGCCTTTGTGTGCACGCGCAGGCCGATAGCCGCTGCTAATCACCCTGCGCTGAACCTACCGATATAATCTAACGGATCATACCTCTGCCGTTTTATTTATCACCACTCATTGGGGACGAATTTACTGCACACACACAAACATCGGCGAGAGCGGAACTCTCGCCCGAACAGAGTCTTTAGCTTGAAAATTATAATTCTTCATATTCGTAAGTAAAATCGAGTACATACATAATTTTCAATTGCGTGCTTTATATCTTGAATAATATTTGTAGCCTTATTATGCCGAAAGAAGTAAAAAGAAAAGTTATTTCGTTAGCAACCAAAATAAAAATTTTGGATCGTTTACAAAACGGAGAAAGAGTAATAGATGTTGCTGGATTATATAGTATGAATGAAGCTACAATAAGAACCATTAGAAAAAATGAAAACTCAATTAGAAAGAGTGTAGCAGCTGGCACTACGAATACGAGCACAACTTCATATATCAGAGATATTGCAATGGAAAAAATGGAGAAGGCATTAATGATTTGGATAGAGGACCAAACACAAAAACGAATGCCAATTGATACCAATGCTATTACAAATAAAGCATTGCGGATTTATGAAAAAATTAAAGAGAAGATACCACCTTCTTCTTCATCTGAAAAGAAGCATACTTTCACAGCAAGTCATGGTTGGTTCGAAAGATTTAAATCAAGAAACTCTCTACATAATTTAAAATTAAAAGGTGAACTGGCATCTGGCGATGTAGATGCAGCACAAGAATATCCAACAAAATTTGCTGAACTTGTTTCCATCAATTCATATACTCCTGATCAGGTTTTCAATGCTGATGAATCAGGGTTATTTTGGAAAAAAATGCCAGAGAGAACCTATGTGTCTAAAGTTCATAAATCAGCTAGCGGTCATAAGGCAGCAAAAGATCGCATAACAATTCTTTTCTGTAGCAACGCTTCAGGAGATCACATTATGAAACCATTGGTTATCAACAAATCAAAAAATCCCCGAGTATTTAAAGGAATAAATATCAACCATCTTCCAGTTTATTGGAGGGCTAATAAGAAAGCGTGGGTTACTGCCGTAATGTTTAATGAATGGTTTTATGATTGTTTTATCCCAGATGCCAAAAAATATTTAAAAGAAAAGGGACTGCCTTTCAAAGTGCTTTTATTAATTGACAATGCTCCGGGTCATCCACAAGATCTTCAGCATGAGAATATCCAGGTTACATTTTTACCAAAAAATACGACTTCATTATTACAGCCATTAGATCAAGGAATAATTTCGACTTTTAAAGCTCTTTACATAAAACGAGCTTTTACACACATTTTAGAACAAATGGAAAATAACGAATCGTTAACAGTTATTAATGCTTGGAAAAAATTTACAATCCTAGACTGTGTTAAGCATATTGCTTTATCATATACCGCGATTAAGAAATCAACCCTCAATGGCTGTTGGAAGAAATTGTGGCCAAATATAGTAAATGTTGAAGCTTCTACTTCAGTATTAAATGATGAATATTCTCAGATAGTACAATTGGCAAATTCATTGGGTGGAGAAGGTTTTGACGATTTCACTGAAGGAGATATTTTAGAACTGGTGGCTGATAAAGAACTAAGTGAAGATGATTTAATTAACTTAATAGATGAAACTGGTGATTGTGGCAATGATTCTGATGAAGAAGAACTTGAACCAGTTACATTAACAGCTAAAATCATCCACGAAGGACTCGCATTGGGAAGAAAATTAGGTAATCATTTTGTACAATATGATTCAAATGTGGAACGGGCCCTTCGATTCCAACGTGATATTAATCAGTGCTTGGCTCAATATGATGAAGTCCATAAAGATCTAACAAGAAATTCGAAGCAAATGTTAATAACGGATTTTATTAACAAATCTCCTCGAGAAGTAAATGTTTCTACGTCAAACATCGAATCGGCACAAATAATTTCGAGTGATGAAAGTGACTTTGAACCAGTCAGGAAGAAGAGATTGGCAGTGATTTGTGATAGTGACGATTGATAAAAAACCCACCAACCGTTTTAATATTTTTTTAATGAATCTTTTGGATTTAATTTTTTGTCCCTCTATATATACTTTATATGTAGTTAAATAATAAAAGAATAAGTATATTTATACTTTTTAATAATTTCGTTTTTTAATGTATTCTAGAAAACAACATAATTATGCGTTTTTTTGGTACTTTTCGATTTACACGGTTTTTCATACAAAAATATACAATTTCGATTTACACGGTTTTCTCAGGAACCTATCTACCGTGTAAATCGAGGGACAGGTGTATTAGTAAAAATTTACACTATTATGATTTTTTTCAATTGATAAATATGGATGAAGAATCGTCTTAATGTAAAAGTTTCAACTTTTCATATCTCACATACAAAATATCCCGATTTTTATGATATTTAACCCTTTGGGCCTCAGAGCGCCGATCTATCGGCGCACACTTTGGTGTATCATGTGGGAGGCAATACAAAGGAATCACTGTGAAACTAAAAAGGGTCGCTAGAAGAACAAGTTGTCAATAAAAAAAAACTTATTTAAAAACATTCTTTTGCTGATATATATGTTTTTTTCATATCTATATTTTGAGTCTGATTTTTTCTCCAACTCACCTCATGGAAACTGATGACAATCAAAGGGATGATATGCTTTTTAGCTTGTATAGTGAATATGGGGATAGTAAAAGGGCTAACAAAATTATACTAGAGTTACGAAATCATCAGAAGTACCCCATGGTTCGGAAAAGTATTTTCAATACAAAAATTATTCCACATTTTACATTAAGGTCACTAAAGTCCCGCTGGCTTAGAAAAACCTGACAATAACTAAAAACAGTGTTGCGTATATACCAAACCTGGAAAGCGAACAATATTCCTCATAATCTACAGGTGAAAAAGGAATAACATGGTCCATGCTTTCCTAACCATAAATAAAGTATTGATTGTTTTTATATATATGTGAATATTTTAAAATATAAATGGGTTAAGATGTACTTTTTTGTTGTTCTCCGATAAGAATATCATGTAGGCCTTCAACAAACCTTCAAAAAACCCGGTGTAAACTTTGGGCTTGCATTTTATGTTCTCTTTGTTAAACTTTTTTGCTATAATATTTTTATTATGTAGGACAATAAAATAAACTATTGTATTTTTATTTTTTTAAATTTACTTTATGTTATTATAATGACTGTATTTTTTGTTTCTTTGTTTTTTGGAAATAATAGATGATAATTTGAACCAAATTTAAAGGGACTTTTTTGAGAAAACAGATCTGAGGCTAAAAGGGTTAAGAGTTTAATTTCCACGTCAGATTAACAATTTGTAGTTAAATAAAGTCTGTGTAGAAACCAAGGGGAGAAGATGGTTTCGGAATAGATAGGTTTGTTTACATTTTTTCATAGGTTAATTATTCAGATGGTTGTTAGAATTGGTAACTATTCCTTAAGAAAAGAGAAAGACGACAATCGTTGCCAACTAATAAGACTGTATTTATTATTTTAAATAAACCTATTTGAAATATATATTCGTATTCACAAAAAAAAAAATTTTGCACAAGATTTGAATGAATAATAATTATCTATATCAGCATGCATGTGAGTAACAATGAGAAAAATTATGGTCCCCAAAAAAATATACGGGAAATATTATAAAAAGTATGCATTTTGACAATAGTGACTTTTTATTTACATGCACTATAAGAATGGCTGAATTATTTAATTTAAATTTATGCACATAATTAAGTTACATTTTACGGAACAACAAGAAAATGTAGTGATCACATTAACACTCAAGCAACCGGCAGTTTCGCGACAAAATTAAGCGTAAACCCGCACATTTCACACGTGCCGCCGGATTCCTGCGCAGTTAAAAAAATCATATCATTTTATTTAATCCACACATTTCTTTGAAACAAAAAAGGCTAAGCAAAGATCTATGGAAATAAACAATGAATGGTATTGTGAACTAGCATGTGGAAAAAAAAATAACAAATTATTCCACTCATGTTGACATCATTGAAAAGTACCGAAATTATAATAAAAATTTGACACGCTTAATTAAAGTAAATGCCCATAAACATGTGAGGCAATAAATTACGATGCTCACTTGTTTGATTTTTACGCTATCCAGAAAATCTCAAACTGTGTAACATTTGTTTGTGTTCATGTATTACATGCACTTTTTGACGAAATCATTTTTTTAAATACATTTAATATTGTATTTAAAAAGTTATTTTCACTCATAAATAATAAGGTAAATGATACAAAAATCATACCAACGCAGTAAAAATTCTTGTGTAGCATAAGAAAACCGGATTTTGCCTTAACGGATACCGCTTACACGCCCACATGTGTTAACCCGCGCTAGCACGGGATTGATGTTTACGGTATTGCAACCATTTCCGCTCTAGCGCGGGAACGGGTTTTTAAGTGTTAATAATGCATTCAAAATAAATTCGTATAAGCAATAATTGTTCAACTTTTTTTAATTAATTAAAATATAAGATAAGGAGTGATTTAGATAATATAACAAGTAATGCGTGTCAGCAGATATCCATTTTGCATGTAAACATTATGAAAGGTTATCAAAGTTTTCGCAGCATAATGCTAAATTTTTTCAGAAGAGTATCAATATAATATTATACTTTTTTAAATAAACAAACTTTAAACATACCCATTTAAACAAGGGGGCCCAGAAAAATATTGTCTTGGGACCTGAAAAATACAAAAATTAGAAAACGAAAAAAAACAAAAAGGTTAATTATGTAACAATTGTTTTTTTTTTATATATTTTACCTGCAGGATGTTCCCACAGGGGTCTTAAATTCTTCGGCACAAACTGGTCAGCGGCTTTTATGGTCACTCTGTACAAGGCGGACATTTTCGATCGAGTGCGTGAAAACTATGATACGACTGAATAAATAAAAGTACACAGCGATCTACTTCCTTCCTGGCATGACCCCCAACTTATTTGACGTACGGTGAAAATTTAACCAATAAACTGTCAGAGTCTCGAGGTCGCGGCTTTTACTTGACAGATTAAACCAGTGTAGCCATTGTAGAAAACGTGCAATGAATACTTTGATACTAGGGTTAGTTTTCATAAATATATTTAAAAATATATTATATTGACGATGCGTTAAGTAATTTATATAAAATAAACACATCAATGAACTTTCCATTCTAATATCATCTTCACTATTAAATGGAACTAAAAAAGTTTAAAATTAGCTAAGAGTGTATACAATTGTAAAATATTCATATATAGAATAAAGTTAAATAAAAATTATTTTTGAAAATGACAGAAAATATGTCTTGATTTAATTTTAATATATGAACTTGATATTTGGCTTGGTTTTGTGTTGTCATTATTTTAATCAGCTTTTGGATAATATTGAAAATTTTCCAAACATGTTAAAACACAAACAAATTATAATTTATGTCCTTGATAAAATTGTCATACATTCTATAACGTTTCAATTCATAATCATTTTATTTTTGCGGGTGTGGTGAATTATTATATTTTTTTAAATGCAACAATCCAATTTCGTGAAAATATGTACGAAACGGATTTTGAAAGTGCAACGAAGATACTCATTATTTAATAAATAAAACATAACCAGTGTTGCTCAAAAACGGACGAAAAGGGACAAAAATAAGGCGAGAAACGCGATAATATTGCGCCGATTGTAACGTAGGTTTGTGCATCCCATGTTTTAAAATTATCTCACAAAAAAATACTTTTAAAGGGCAATTCATGTTTTTGTCTCTTTCAATATATATTATATATATAATTGTGTGTATGGTTTCAACGGTTTCAAGCCCCTGAAAATACGAAGGGTCATAAACCTACTGTAAATGCATCTATTTTGACAAAATATTATCATGACTAACATTGTATTCATAATCTTGACTAAAAAAGAACTTTTTTGCATACTTCTCGGAAAGTTACCCGCAGGTAGGAATTTTCAAATCATCCCAGTTGAGTTAATAATTTCTATATATATTGTAATCAAATTTATTTGTAAAAAAATTAACAGGGAGTCAGTGGCGTGCTTATTTTTTTTTTCAGCTCTTATCAAACATTCATACCTAATGAAATTTTGAAATAGTATCTGTCAAATAGAGAATTAAAAAAATCAAAACTCAATGTAATTATCGATGTACATATTTGATTTTGTGAACGTTTAATATTTTTTTCAAAAACAAATAGTGCGTTTTGGTTGAGATGCGATTTTTTATTGAAAAAATAGGAGGTCTATGCTTAAGCACGCCACTGGTTTCCTGTTCATTTTTTACTAATAAAATTCATTACACTATGATAATAAGGAATGCTTAATTCAATTGGGATGATTTGAATATCCTATTAAGCCAGATTCTATCAATTGTATTAAGAAATTTAATAATTTGTCGTAGGTGTCGCTGTAGACCGTGACTCTTACCCTTAATAATTCTCCATTTGACAGTTACTATTTCAACATTTTGTAAGCTATAAAAATCCAATAAAAGCTGAAAGAAAATAATGTATTTTTCTGATTATGTTGACGTTTAATAAATAAGTTGAAAAAAATATTGAAAATGATAGAAGGTCACTGCTTTAGCACGCCATTTTTCATAGATTTATTGGAATATAATAATCAGGATACTCTACTGAGATGTTTTAAAAATACAATTTAGCTATTTTATCAAGATATTATCGATTGCACAAATTTTTGCAAATAAGTCACTTAACATCTTTTATTAATTATAGGTGTCGCTGTAGATCGTAATGTACTATAATATATCATTCAATTTTCAACATGGATATATTTTGTGTATTCAAAAAATATTTTCACTACCCATTTATATTATTTTTTAAAAATATAAATAAATTCAGTGCTTATAAAAAAATATTAAGTCAATCCTAATTATTATTTTTGTTATATTAAGCGTAATTAAATTTTATTATTAAAATATGTGCGTTCTATTCATTTTAAGCTTTGTAAATATTTACACATCTTTTTGAAATCATTTATTTATTTATGAATTTTCGATGTCTAAGCAGTAGTAAGTTAGTTGCTTTTATCAATAGATGGCTTTTTTAATTGTCGCATGTTAAAGATTTTACATTCAAAACTTCAAGTGCTTATTTTGTCGCTCGCTTAGACCAGGCTTCTGTCAATGCAAACTCTCGGGACAACGTTCAAGTTTATAATAACTTCTCTCGTTCTGTGGAAAGTCCCCGGACCCGTGGCAGAAATTGCCGTAGCTTGATGCTATAAGCTGCAACGTGGCGAACCTATGGGTGGGATCCGATCCGTCGGGGACTCTGGTTCAACTCTGCGTTGTGGTGTTGGTCGGAGCGAAGGTAATGTTTGGACATTACACCATCACGGTGAAATGTAACTAAATGGGGCTCAGTCTGACGGAATTCTTTTTTGCCATGAGCTTTTTATCCTGTAGTTTTTTTGAAGTTATATTAGTAAAATTATTTTTACTATGATACACAGGAGGTGGCGGACTTTAAATACTAATCCTAAAAAACATGGATAATTTCAAACCATTTTTTTTGTTTCGAATGTAGTCAAAAAATTCATAGCATAGTTCGTCATATTTCATGTTTTGATTTTTTTGGGAAATCAAAAGCATGCAAAATGAAATGTTTTATTATTCTCTGCTAATCAGGGCATTTCATAAAAACTGCGAGACCAGGCGTTACTGATATTTTTGAAGCCTTTTTTTTCCAAAATATTAAATTTGAAATATACTTTTCATCGAACCACAAGTTCTTCTCGTCAATATATTTACTAGTAAAATACTTTAAAAAGCTTATTGAAAGTGTAGAATCATTCAATGATATTTTAAATTACACATTCTATTAGGGTAATTTAAAATATCATTGAATAAGTATAATATAATGGTGTCTTTGATAGATTTGGCGGTAACTTTGTGTAAGTCTAGTTGGTAAGAGCTTGCTCTATCGATCAGGTGGGTCTGGGTTCGATTCCCGGTAAGGTTAATGTCAAATTGGATTTTTTAAATTTTAATTTGAGATCTAAGACATGGGTGTTCGTGAAGTTAATTCTCCTTGAGTTAATCTCATGCGACTTACAAAATTTTTCATCGAATATATCTCGTATGATCTTTCAACTTCAAAATATTTGACGCATTGGCGTAAGCCAGGGATGGCGAACCTTTTCGGGTCTACGTGCCAAAAATCCTCAAATATTATTTATCGATTGTGCGGCGTGCCCAAAGCAGTAAAAAAGTTGACAAAATAGAAAAAATATATTTTTTGAAACGATTGTCGTTTATCTCGAGAAACATTCTCTCCAAATTCTCAAACGTGCCACGTCGGGCACGGGTGCTGTAGGTTCGCCATTCCTGGCGTAAGCTGTAATGTCAAATATTTTATTTTAATGTCATGAATGAAATTCATTTTTAATATAAAATTAAATTTGATAACTATGTTATTTCACTTTTTGTGCTACAAGTTCAAATTTAATTTTATATTAGGTATAACGGTTTTTTTAAATCAAAGAACAGTTTATTTGTAAAATTGATCTAATAATAAAATATATTTGGACAAAATAAATTTATTTGGTGGTATTATTGGTATTCGTTATTTATAGTCAGTGACGAGCTCGGCCGTTGATGTTGACTTCGGTTTGAAACAAGCGAAGTCCCAAATTCTTTCTCCTTGTCCAAACTCTTCCCCATCTTGAAGAGTTGTTGGCAAAGATCTGCCTAAGGTTTCAGGCAGCAAGAGGCATAATGCAGCGCACATTATGGATAGACTGCCCAAAATTAAAGGCGGTATTGCCAATGAATATGTACCCTATAAATAAAAAGAATAAATATTAATATCATTTGAATTATATATGTCCGCATTATTTTAAAACGTAAACGATATAATACGCGATGTCCTATACGCCTTAGTATTTAAAACACAACCGGTGTTGCTCTCTTGTATTTGCAAGTTCTTTTTCAATATTTTTGACAGAATAGATCAAGGGTGGGGAAATTTTTCATTTCTAAAGACCGCATTCATTTATCTGATTCAACATAAGGCCGCAGTAAAGAAAACGTTGACACCTCGCTTTTTTCGACTGTCCAATATATAATGAGTTGATTACGCTCTTTTCCAAGCGCTTGCGTATAATTTTTTGATTAAATTGATGTTTATTTTCAAATCGAATGGCCCTCTCCTGTGACAGTTTCTGGATCCGCCACTGCTGCACAGTCAGTGGAGGATTATCCCATAAGCGCACAAGACGTACGCGTGGGGTCTCCAATCTTAAGGTTCTCGAAATAGTATATATTTAAAAAAACCCGAATAATATTTTAAATTCATTTTGAGTTAATCGAAAAACAGCGCCTCTAAATTTGATAGCGCCTGGGTCTCTCCTCAATCCGTCACTGTTCAAAATGGCATAATAGATATTTTTAAGGAGACTGGAAGAACCTTGGTGCGTCCTGGTACTTGAAGCTCCATAAATTTGATATCCAAAAAAAAATCATTTAAAATTAATTTTGAAATTTTCTATATTCGCTGACTATATTAAGTAATGCAATATTTCTAGCTAGCATTCGATAATAGGTGTTTTGTTGTGGAAACAAAATAAGTATTATTTTCGTTACCAAATAAATTATATATGAGCTGAAGAAAGTGGCTGCGTATCCAGCAACGTGGGCAGCTGCAATTCCTTGACCTCGTACTTCAGTTGGGATCAGCTCTGCAGCGTATTGTGCTCCAGAGTTATAGGCCACGTTCACACCTAGTCGGCCAATCCCTGCCATGCACACGGCAATAAGAGGATCTGTTGAAGCAGTTATTAGGAATTATAATTATAGGATCCGAAAAGAAAACTTTAACTGAATGGCTGCCACAGACGATACCTCTTCAATATTTTCGTGCTCAACGTTACCTCGTCAATAACTAATTAAGTTAAAAATTTCAAATTATAGCCGGCTAGTTACAAACTTATTTTTTTTCTACGGCAGCCAAAAGGCTAAGTAATATTATTCATTGTTCGTTCAGTTGAAATATCGATGGTAAAATGTTGGCTGACTATAAAGTAAAAATATAAATGTATTTACTTCTCCAAGAGTTATCGGATTTAGTTTGATAGCTATTTCGGCTGCACATCATCGTCACAAATATAGTTTAAACAATTTTAGTTTTATCTATATATACACTAGTTCAAAAGAGACTTAATCCATGTAGACACTTTATCATCTTACATCTTATGATTATTGTAGAACTAAATATATTTGTATTTTTACCTCATAAATATTGAGTTCTATTAAGTACCTTAATATCAATACTATTAATAAGCCGATGATGTTGGGAAACGATCATATTAAAGATTTATATATACCCATATCGTTACGTACGACTGTTCTTTGATTTACTTGTTTGTGTATTATATTCAGTGGTGTAGTGGTAAACAAATAGGTACCAGGTTGGTCATAGATTTCTTCCCTATTTTTTTTTATATCCGTCCAAAGTTAAGAAACCACAAGTTTTTAACAATTAAATCATTAAAAAAGCGCAATTATTTTTTAAAAATACTGTTCTCACTGTATGTTCTTGAAAATTAAGTAACAAGTCAAAAAGGTGGCAGGGAAAATGAGCCAGGGCGCCGACCTGGTCCGACCTGCCTCCACTACACTACTGATCATATTCTAATAAGAAATCATATATAAATAGGTACAATTCACAGTAGCGCTAGACAATGTAGAAAGAAAGATTACGAGATATATTCACGAACATTTTTCATATCACAGCTTATATAGTAAGTTAGTTGCCAAGTCACTAAATATTGCGAATTTTAAAATCAAGTGAGATAAACTCGTCTCTCACGATCATCTCGAAAAAAATGACATCGCAAACACTCGTGTATAAGATCTCAAATTTAACTTTCAAAAATCTAAATTTTATATTGAACTTCCGGAGAATTAGACCCAGGTCCCAGACCGATCTGATCGTTTAACACCTCCATGCCCGTGATGCAATCGTAAATAGTTGAGCCATTAAATCATTAAATATTTCTCTTAATATTGTCAATAAGTATTTATCATTTTAGGTATTTTAGCATATATACATTTTTAAAATTATTTTTTAGCTGCTAACTTAGGTTTAAATACTGTCAATAAACAGTGAAACTGAGATGCCATCATGGCAGGGAACGTGATTTTTTAGGATGGCATGTTACGGGTTAAGATCGTTAGGGGCAAGCTTTTATTACCAGATCACAGAGGCCGATTTCGGTTTGCGTCGTTGGAAGCATTCTAGGAATATAAAACATATTAATTGTTTTTTTTACACATAGTAAGTTATATAGACACTTTCATAATGAAAAATAAAGCTGTATGTCTCTATATATAATACATCGGGATAGTAAAAAAATCTATGTGCTTATTCGAATGAAAGTTTTATACGCATAATGAAAAGGTTCAATTTTAAGAATTTAAAACTGATGATCAATAACTCTAAGCGTAAATTTATTGGTATTGACACCCTGTTCACCTGTCTTTGAGCTTAGACATAGTAGTCCACCAGACACGGCTGTGAAAAGACCGGTAATCAAAAGGGAAGAAGACGCCATAGCTTTTCGCCCTATTTTGTCCTGTAGCGCTAAGATGATCAGGCACGAAGGAAGAATAGTCATGGAAGAAAAGCTGAAGAGTATGAATGGAGAGAACCCAAGTCCATTCACGTTTCGAGAGATTGCATCGTAACAAAGTGTAAGAACCATCCTGGAAAATAAAAAAAGATACGGACTAAGTATTGCTATTAAAGGTATTAAGGTGTACAAAAAGGATAAAATATACATATTTTTGGCTGTTGGATTGAGCGTTGGGCTCAAGTGTAAATAGTGCATTATTAGTTTTATTATGGGTCTGCAATTAGTATGTGAATAATACGAAATTTATGAGCTTGTTAACCATTTAGTAAATTAACTTATTCAATGTCGTTTGTTTTGGTAATTTCATAATAACATACAAAGTTCAAAGTGACCCCGCCACTTTTTAATTTAAAACTACACCACTAATCACGATATTATTGAACGAAAATTTGAGTGAAGATATTATAAAATAATTAAAGTATTTGTAGTTGGATTCTTTACTTACGATTTGAATACAAGTATGCTGTAGTTTTTTCTCAATCTAGGCGTGAGGAAAAGGCCTACCAGAGAAGGTTGTCTCTGTGGGACAACACGGGCATCTGACTCCGCAATGAAGGCATCCAGAGAGCTCGGTGAAATAGTTCTCCCATTTCTTTTTGCTATCGTCAAGAAGCACTGAGCCGCTTCGCGCCCTCGACCTCGACTCACCAACCACTGAGCACTTTCTGGTATCTGAAAAAAGGATAAAACATGTAAAACTTTTTGTTCCTCATTAAGAGTATAAAAAATCATTAAGTTTGTTATATTAATTAAGCTAAGATGAGTTTCGTATCATCAGATTATCTAAAAGAAGGTCTGGAGCAGGCGTGGGGACCCTGCGGCTTTTTGGCTACTCTAGTGCGGCCTTCTGGCCAATTCGTAAATTCTTAATATATTCTGACCGTAAATTCCTGTTTCCGACCAAAGATTCCCTCGCCAATGTTTACTGCGGCCTTATGTCGAATCAGAAAAATGAATGCGGCCTTTAGAGAAGAAAAGGTTCCCCACCCCTAGTCTAGAGGCTATTTTCGCAAGAATAAAATAAAATAAAAGAAAATGTCCTAAAATATTTATTATAGGCAATAAATACATACAGAATTTTAAATGAGTGAATGGTATAAATGTGATGTTTGAATATTATTTCATGAAATATAACCACCCCTGCATATAAAAGGGGTGCATTGATCCAATGCCACATCGACCGGCCGCCACTGGGTCGTAATATATAATAAATAACACTGTTTTTTTTAGTATTGAAATACAATTTAAGAAATTTTCGTGACGAGCGAAACCAGTCCTGATATGGAATAAGCGTAAAAAACGTATTTTATTTTTGTAAAAAGTAACAATGTAAACAGTGGGGTAGCTAGAAATGGTGCCCTCGTGTAAACGTTATGCAAGGCCCTCTCACGCAATTTGTTATATAAAGTTTGAAAAAATTTGGACCCCCCATTTAGCTGGGCTTTCATGCATTGTATGACTTTCATTGTATGACTTTCATTGTATGACTTAATTTTCTTAATTATATTCTTACACTTTAACCATGAAAAATTGTGTGCTTAATAAAGGTTGGCGGCAAATTATAGTTAAAAAATGAAACACTCTTTGGTAGGTACTAGTTCCATATTTATTTAATATGATTACGAGAATTTTCATCCTCTGATGCTCTCGATGAGTGATTATTTAAGGCTAGTATTTTTCTGGTCAGAATTTAAGTAAAATTGGTTAGAATTTATATTAAATGGTCATAATATATAGGTCAGAATAAATACTCATAATTTAGATGAAATTAAAAAAAAAACCTAACCCAACCTAACCTAACCTACTAACCAAAATTCTTATTCAATTTTCTGACCGTATAATATTTTTATTCTGACCAAAAATTGATTTAAATTCTGACCATTTAATTTGTTTCCATTATTTAATATGAACCGGTCCTGATCATATTAAATAAATGTGGAATTAGTACAAAAGCGTGCTTTATTTTTTTGAATTTAATGCCTTTCCACCAAGTATTGACAGTGAATATCTGAAAAGTGAGTAAATTATATTTAAGAGAAAACAAGTTTATTATGATTTATTTTGAATTGCAATCATTTTAATATCGGAGAAAAAAAAGTATAAATTCTTCTTATTATTTATAACCCTATCATTCTTTTGTCAAGCATATCTTTCATATATCAGACTCTAATTAATTGATTTCATGATAACAATAATCACCATAATGCATATTATGTCAAAAATTATAAACAAATTAGTTTGGTTCATAAACTTGTCAATTCATCAAATTTGATAAAAAGTTAACGGTGTGATTACAATTCATCACAAAAAATCAATGCAGGCTACACACTAACAGTTTTCCTTTGGTATCGGGCACACGAGAGTCCTAATATGTAGCTATCAATTCATGATGAGTGGAGTTAGATTGAAAACCGTACAACGATAGAAAATACGATTATGTCTTATTGAATTTGAGCCCAATTCAACTTGTTCTTTTTTAAAATAAATATCGAGAAAGATCAGCCCGTTAATATAAAACTATTTTGGTGTTATATCAATAATCATTTTAATAGTAATCTTTCAACGATGATTCTTTCCATAATTAATTCCTGTCGGATATTGATCAAGGCCGGCTTGAGGATTTCTGCGCCTGTGTGCGAGGCGCCACGAAAAACTAGATAGATAGTGCTAAAATCTTAGCTGTGTGCCTGTGTGCGCCGCAATTTTTGCACACGTCACTAGCCGGCTCTGCATGTGATCTCATAATAAGACCTAAATAAAAATTCATGCAGTCTTGTTATTTTTTGCAGTCAGCGTATACTTTCCTCGCAAGAGAAGATACCGTCAAGCGTTAAAATCTTTATGAATTTTTCAGAGTTTGATAACTAATAACAAGGGTGGTGAAGTAGATTTTAAGACTCCGACCATTAAAAAAAATAAAATAATGATGTGTAAATAACAGTCCATAGGGTTGCCGCTGCTAGGCTAGGGTAATCTTATATCATAGAATACAGATATGTAAGTAAAAAGGAAATGATTGAAAAAATCAATTTAGAGTCATTTTCTTTCACCTGACCCCACAGCTCGGCTGTGCTAATCATTAATTATTAATTATTAGTAATTCACTCAGGATTTGGCTAATCATATAGATCAAGGTTCGGCAACATTTTGTTGTAAAAGTGCCAAATATTTACGTGGGGATCAGTGCGGGCCGCACTTGGGTCACATGTCATTACACTGTAATGACATGTGTAGACAAATATTTTAATCTAGATAACCTTACGGGCCGCACTACGACGCCTCCCGGGCCGCAGGTTGCCGACCCCTGATATAGATCGATCAAAATAGCGATTATATATATGCGTTAAAATTTTCCACTGTAGTAAATATAAAGTAAAAATTTCTTGCTTGCACGAAATGTATAATTCATTAAAAACTCAACAAATTAAATATGAATACGTATAATACATTAAACTTTTAACTTCACTCTGTATATCGACTGTGGAAAAGATAAATGACATAACCCACACATATAAAATTTTACAGGAGGCGCAAAAAACGTGTTTTGATGATTTTGGGCCATATACAAATTATGAATTATACACAACTTTCACGTGCATGGAGACTTCTAAAATGATGTTTAATTGACATAATCTAATATTAATTTAAGAAATTGTCTAAGAAAATCCTTTATTTCAGTCATTTTTCTTGGTTTTAATATTTCACAAGGTCATCTTTTTCAAACTTAAAGCTAAATTTAGATACTAATTCGGCATTTGCAGCTTGCATCCTTTTGATAGAACGTGTATTAAATTTGATACATTGTGATTATCAAAAAAAAAATGTTTTAAAAAAACTGTGGGTTACGTCCTTTTTCCTTTCCACAGTCGATATATATATATGTGTCGACAGATCATACATTCCGGCAAATAGTGTTTTTGAAAAAGTGAATTTGGAAAGATTCTTGTTAAAATAATTCATTATTATCAATTACTAAAAGATTAATTATATTGTAAAAGCATTAAGGATTATCAACGAAATTTTAAAATATTGGACAAATTTTATAAATACTGCTTAATTTTTTTTTCTATCGTGTAGTAAAATTCGTTCGACCAAGTTCAACAAAAAATCCATTATTTTATGAATAAAAATGGGCAGTGCCACAGTTTATTGCCAGTAGGTTTTTTTAAATTTAAAAATTTGGAGCAAGGTCGTATTGGACTCTCACTGCACGGTGAAATGTTGGGCGTAGCACTAAAATAAAAATATATTATGCAGCGTAATATTATACAAAACAAGAGCGACTGGCCAGTTAATCGATTATATAAAAGAAACGCCATTTAAGTTTGGTCCGATTACGTGCCGACATTTTTTGTTCATAAGATGACGGAAGGCATGCAATAAATTAAAATTTAAATATAGAATGTTAAATATGTACAATATGCTGCGGAATTTTCGACTATTTTTATTCTGCTTTTATAAATTATTTTAACGAATAAAACACTTTTTGTACTGATTTTAAAAGATGTATTGAATATCAGGACCGGCTTCGCTCATTGAATACATACCTATGTATCGATTTATATTTTCATGAGTTGATGAAAAACAGTCCTCATTTAAAATTTGGAAATAGTACAGGAAATCGTTTTTTTTTATATAATGCCTCTACTAACGTGACAGTTAACACTTTTCTGTTTTTAAATTCCGAAACATAATTCAGCTTTTAAAATATTTTATTGTAACTATTTCGTTAGGTAGGTATGGTTCAAAAGCACATATATGTTGTAATATCTATGAACGATAATTTAATATTAAATTTGAATCGTTCAAATTATGTACACTCCCACAGATTTTGTCACTAACGACCCGGGTTTCGCCTTTCGGCATCTTCGATTCGGCAGAAGATGCCGAAAGGTGAAACCCGGGTCGTTAGTGACAAAATCTGTGGGAGTGTATATAATTTGAACGATTCAAATTTAATATTGAAATTCTACCAAGCACCTTCAGTCGAAATCTTAAATTATATAGATAATTTAATAATCGTTTCTATTGTAGTATGCCCGTGTTCTATCATAATTTTGAATGCTACCTGCGTGAAAATTTGAATTTTCTGTGAAATAATAAAAAAATCTTTCAAAGATTTTTTAACAAGAACTGGTTGTTAGTCAATCGTACAATTTCTCTCTTCATATAGTGTAAGCTGTAAGGAATGAAAGCTGGCTAGGTAGCTGGTGTTTTTATATTCGAACCGATTATTTCTCAAGCATTTATTAAGCATTTCTCAAGGTGTTTATACAAAAACCAGCCTAGACGTCATAATATTATTAAATACGGGATCCGAGCTGGTTATTCAGACATTGTGATACTTATCGAACGTGTAAAGAATTAAAAAAAAAATCTACAAAACGAAATTTAAAAAAAAATGAACAAGGCGCGCTGAGCGCGGCTCACAAATTCGAATATTGTGGATCCCGTAAATGCGTAGAGCCACCGCCTTTCGAACCGGCCGCGAAAAAAACGTGTTTTTCTATCCATGGGCGGAGACGTAAGAATATTGTGAATAAAATGTAATCGTATATTTTTTAGATCTCATTTATGCATGCTAAATTTTTGTTGGCTGACAGTTCTGTAACAAAATGGCCGATTTTCTTGGGTGTCATTAAAATTGCAATAGCGAAAAATATACCAAAACTATATGTTATTTTAGGCCGCTTATTTTTCACGACTCCAACTCTGGCCAAAACATCGCGACCCACAGCCCTGCTTTTCATGTTTATACTATTTACAATTCAATAAAGCCTGATACTTTCGATGGATTCGGCGGTAACTTTGTGGAAGTTCATTTTAATATATCAATAAAGCCTGCTGCATCTGTTGATTTCAACTAAAGGTTATTATAAGTATTTATTAATGCCAAATTGTTTTTTTTATTTTACAAACAAGGAACGCTGTAGTTTTATTATACGTAGTATAATAATACGTAGCATGATTATTTCCAATTAAATAACGTGAGATAATAAATGCCATAACGTGTTCACTTTTAATAATTTACAACAGGTGCCACTGCTGTCGAACAAGCCTTAAGCGGCATAACTTTTGGTAGTAATTATGTATTACGTATTGCTCTTTAAGCGTGTAAAGAAAGTAGGTATCTACTTTATCTATACTAAATCTGCGACTTAATTTCACGAACTGCGGTACGAGTGTATATTTTTAATGAACATAATACATTGTTATTATGCGTAATTATTAATGAATGCATTGTTTATCTTTCAATTCAAATTTTGAATGTGTGACGAATTTTGTTTTATTTTATTATTGACGATGTTCATTTCCTAAATAACTATTTTTTAACTGGTTATCATTAAAAGAAGCAAGTGCTAACTCCTAAGCCAAGGGTCCTCGAACATTTTGTATCTCTTACATTTTTATGAAAGGTAATATTTGAAACTTTTTTTATTAAATATATTGAGGAACTTCTTGGGTAAAACTTTTATTGTATAGATGACTCATTCCAAAACGGTTGGAGAATGAAACTTGAATTTCATTTTTTAAAACGGTTATTTTTAGTTTTAAATGACTTTGGAATGATATTTTGTATTTTTAAGCCAGTTTGGAGTCTGCTTTCTAAAAATAGTTTTAAAATACATTTGTATCAACTAAATTAATAATTGGTTCCATGCTTCACCAATTTTGGAATGAGCCGGGCTTGCAAGTAATAGCCTCAAATAAAGTTTTTTACACAAAAAACTCATATTATGTGTTGTAAAAATAACACATCAATATTATTTTTATATTACATTAGTAATTATATTAGTAAAATTTCAAATGTTTTATTTATAAAACAATCCCCCGTCTCTACCGATTTTCCTTTGTTTTTGTGTTTTTGTGACCAACGTGTGAAAAATGGTACATTTTTTTATGTATGTCCGCTCCCATTGTAGAGAATATGATCTCCTAATGGAGGTATCTCATTAGAAGTTTTTCTAAGAGAACTGCTTGTAGATCAGATGATCAACCTCCTTCTTATATTTAAACGAGATTAGAGAAAGAAAGGATAGCGTCAGAACAGGGCTAATGGTTAGCTAATCGATTTCCCTGCGCCCCGTTATTGAAAGGGTGGAGGGAAATTGTTAGACATTACAAACATGCCTTCGACCAGAAATCGGTAAATCGGTTGAAAAATAGCTGTTTGTATTGGTATTCATACCTGAGAGATCCGTCATATCTAATACATATATAGTAATAACAACCTCTGACGATTTTTTAAAAATAATGAGCTTTACAATATTCCGCATGTTAAAATGCATTCTTGTAAAACAGGATTCGCTTGACGTCACCTTAGAGATAAAAGCGAGCACAGCTCGGGCGGGGCGATATGAACCAAATTAAATTCGGCAAAAGTGAAAGGCCGCGAATAGCTTCGCCCTGTTGGATGACTGGGGGTTTCGCCAGCCGAATTGTCTCCTTAAGATGACATTGATGCAGCGAGGACCTGGTATATATAGCTGGACCAAATCTGTCGAGAACAATCAGTGTCCAACACGCATTCAAAACACAGCGAAATGGCATTCAAGGTATAGGCAATTTTTAGATTATTTATCTGGAATTTATTTTACCGTGTCTCTAATAACTATTTGTTTCTTTATTGCATGCGGAATTTCAGGATCAATTTAATAAATAAATATTTTTATCTTTAAATTCAAATTCAAAAATTTATTTAGTAACTACGAAAAAGTGCATATTAAATGAAATACATGTATTAAAAAATCAATGCATCATAATACAATATTATGAAATGTAAAAACTATCAAAAGATTTGATATACACCATTTTGATTGTAATTAGGGTTTGTCGGTTTTTAAATACCGAGTTTTTAAGAAGCTTTGCGACGTTTGAAAGTTTCGAAGTGATAAAAGCATATTGTTAAAATTCGAATTCAAATGATTTGTTATTATTATTTCAGTTCGTCTTCCTCGCCGCCGTATTGGCCGTCGCCAACGCAGGATTAATAGCCCAGCCAGGTGCAGGATATTCCGGTCATTTGGGATACGCCGCTCCATTGGCTAAAGTAGCTACCGTAGACGCCGATTACGATCCCCATCCCCAATACAACTTTGCTTATGACATCCAAGACGGTCTGACCGGAGACTCCAAGAGCCAGCATGAAAGCCGTGATGGAGATGTCGTCCAAGGATCGTACTCCCTTGTCGATGCCGATGGTTTCAAGCGCACCGTAGATTACACCGCCGATCCTCACAACGGATTCAACGCCGTTGTCCATCGCGAGCCCCTCGGTCATGCCGTCAAGGTTGCTGCCCCAGTCGCCGCTTATGCTGCCCCAATCGCTAAGATCGCCGCTCCCATCGGTTATGCTGCCCCAGTTGCCAAAATCGCTGCCCCTCTTGGATACCAACAATCCTATTACCATTAAAAATTGCCTGAATATTTACCACCGAACATGAGTCATTTAAGATAGTATCATTTCATTATTATTATTTTGTTGTTGCACTCGATGATTGATATCGTGCGTAGCGAATGTATTATATTATTTTTATTACAATAAAGCATATTTATTTAGTTATAAGTAAGATTGCATTTTATTACAAAAAATCCTTATTAAATTATATACATTTCTAGGGATTCCAATACCATATAAAGAACTGGAACCGAGATCGAAACCGGTATTTTAATTGTTTTTTTCAATACCAATGTTTCAGTGAATAAAAACGTTTTTCTAATTGATTTCGATAAATTGGATTTACAAATCATTTTCGAATATTCATATCAAATCCACTGTTGTAATGTTGTTTGGGACAAGAGTTTTCCTGATGTTAAAATGACTACAATATTATAGATAAAATATTGAGAAGAAAAAAAAATATTTGTATAGATATCTATTGAAAAAACTATGCCAAAGACAATTAAAGAATGTACGAAATTCGGTATCAAAAGTGTTTATTCTTTAAATTAAAACGTAACGGTAATATTATCAAATATTTTAAAGCTGAAAGATCATACAAGATTTACTTGAGGAGAATTGACACTACAAACAACCACGTCGTAAGTCTCGAATTTAAATCGAAACAAATCTCAATATGACGGTTACCCATCTGATCGGTAGAGCAAGATCTAACCAACTAGACCACAGCGGGCGACAGATTATAATATTTGAAAATATATAAACCGTTCATAGAGAAATTAGCTTTGAAGCGGAAAAGCAGTTTATTCAATTTATATGTTGATTTTTACGAAAGTGGATGCCTATTTTACATATGTGCTTTTCACGCACCAGAACATGTAAACATGCAAATCAGCGTATTATTTTTGAGTAGCCACTGATTATATAAGATTCCATTTTTTCCGATCGTATACTTTTTTATCACTTAATCGATGTATACATGCTTTGAATATTTGACTTGTTTTTATAAGGGTTGTAAGAGGACAGTTTGGAGTCTGCCATAAATGTATCGAATTGATATTTACCGTAATACAACTAGCGACGATTATTTTTAATTGAAATGGAAAAAGAGCTCGATTCCAGTGAGAAACGTGAAATGTATGTAGGTGTGATATAAAATGTTTCACATAATTATATGACTTGAAACACTTACTAAACATTAAGTTAATATTGTATTTTGAGGCAATTAATATCACGAAACTACATATTTAATTCATTTTTCTTTAGTAATAAATACTTTCCGTCGTGTAAAAAACAGGCTTAATAAAACAACAATTATTTTATTTTTTATCAGTAACACAATAAAAACATCAAAAACCTACCGTGTGTACATATTTTTTTATGATATCACTGAAAGCGTGTCGACAATAACTCTTTGCAAATTGCTTAATGAGTATAATTTCACTTTATACAAATTAATGGTTTAAAAATGTAAAACAAATGCAGTATCTTGTCTTTAAATTTATTAAAAATGAGTGTAGAAAATTTTCTTTAATGTCCATTAGTTATGCTACAACGTAGATTTATGTTCCAAGGTATGGATGTTTGTGATGTTTAAAAATTCTCACCAAACTTTCCAATCTTGTCCTGTAATAACCCTATTTTTCTATCCCTATTCTCTTCGGAAAAAAGGGTTGAGAAACTGAGTAACAAGCTGATTTCGTGGAAAAACTTCTGTTGAGATTCCTCTATTAGGAGGCCATGGATTAAGATTAAATTAATATTATTTCTACTGCGAATCTCACCGCGGAATAAATTTAGGTTTGATAGTAACGACACTTTATAAAAGTACAATTTGTGGTTGAGATTTGAGTGTATTAAATGAGACTCGTTTATTAAATGTGAATTAAAAAACAACTAAACATTTACAGTGGCTTAAATATACATTAAATTACATTACCCAAGCAATAATTGAACGGAAAATGCGTTGATAATCTTATGCCAAGGTTTTTATTGAGTAATATTACTGTAGACGATTTCAGATCTAATCTCGAATATGCATTAATATTGAAGTGGTAGCAGAATCCGGAGGATGAACGGTTATCATATGTAAAGAATTGCAAATTAGTAATTATTTCTATTGCAATAATCATTGTTATATACAGGGCACAGAAGAATAACTAACTATAATTGTTCTTCAGTTATTTATTTGAGATTTCTAACCTAAATTCTATCAATTATGTTGAATAAGAAAAAAATCCCGTTATGCATGATTACGGCAGCTAAATAGACGCACAAATGCATTACCTAGTTCTTGTACTGACCCAGAGTTAAAATTTATAATGTGACGAGTGACGACTATAATATTTACAAAACAACGAAGGATTTAATGGAAAGCAAGCATTAAGAAGCTTGTGTGATAATGTATTTAGTTTACCAGTATATTGCAGATTCACTTGATCTTTAAATGAGTTTGTCGAAAAATAAGTATATTTGTAAAACTTTGCATCTTGAAAATATAGAGAAATCAAAAATAATATTGAAATTAAAATTACCGGATACTCTTTTAAAAATGAGCTTCCGTTAAAAAATATATATCGTGTGGAATGAATGATTCAATAGCATTACTTTTAATCCAAAATCCAAAATCTGAAATCGATTTTAAGTTTGCAATTTAATGCAAGTGTTTGAACGAAAGATCCTGCAAAAGATTTTCGACACCGTCACCTAGAATTGCGTTTGGCGATTTCAGCACAACTATGAGCTTAATAACCCCTACTCTTAATCAAACAGAGGTCGAGGAGAGGGTGCCCCTTGTTAAATAATAAAAAAACGATTTATCAGATCAAATCGGTACCTAACTGTAATTTCTGACATAAATATTATCTATGATGGCTTTTAATATAACGCTTGGAACAAGAAATTAGAACGTTTCCTTTTAATGTGTCAATCTTAAAACTCTTCACTCTTGCAAATGCAAGTACAATTTTCAGCTACATATATTAGTTTTACGCAGTGGCGATACACCAATAAACGAATGAGGTCCCCGGTGCCCCAGAATCTTAGGGGCCTACAAATAGCATATATAAATATTTATACAGCCCATATATTTTTTGTTCAAATTTAAATATACTATATATTTATTATTTTACATGGATTTTTTTTCGAAACTTCGCTGGAGGGATGGGGATATCGCAAGACGTACGAGTGCTGGAGATCAGCGGTTGGGGTAGGAATATATGAGACTGATTGTTGCGGCCGGACTGAAGACGAATATGTAAGCTAAAATATAATATTTTTTATAATGGCTTTTCCATCGCGATACGACGCCATTGTTTAAACGGTGGACATTTTTTTTTATTCTCATTCACCTGTATAGTTAGTTATCTTTTCATTGTGCGGCGCACATATCAGTCCGAAAATCTTACCGAGTAATTATAATGTGTGCCATAAATCTATGAAAAGTATAATGAATTGGAATTTTTGTGTATTTACGAAATTCGCAAAGTATTGTATCTCACACTGTGAGCCAATTAGTGAGAGAATGGAAAACGAAAACAGTGATTGACAACCATTTTTTTAAAAAAATATTTTTTTAATAATAAAAAAATATCCTTAATTTTTTTCAAACAATGAAATTTCTTTGCATGACGTATAGATTTACAAAAGCTAAACACGTTTTCCACGTTTTATAAAAATACATATTTGTGAATAGTCGTAAATGATGGGTCGAGTGGTCAAAAGTTACGGTGCGCATGGATTCGGATCAATTCAGTTTTTATAAATAGATTTTACAATCAATTTACGGATTTCTGTTCGAAGACATGGATGTTTATGATGTCTGAAATGAGCTCCCATCCACTCGATTCTAAGAACTTTGCGTTTAAATAAACTAGCCGTCAGTCTTGTACCAACTCTATCTCTCTACCCCTTAATCGCTTCGAAAAAGAGAGGTCGAGGAACTGAATAACAAGCAACTGAGCCAAAGGAAAATTATGAATTATGAAGCACTGAGACTGAATAAATCGTTTTTAATTGACTTTTTCTAATATCAATTCAACAAATTGTTAAAAAAACCTTTTTTCTTTCCTGGTCGCAATTTTCTCAGGCACTTTTTTTCAAACTTAAAATGAAAATTTAGATACTAATTTGGCATTTTTAGCTTACATTGTTTTGATAGAACGTGTATAAAGTTGTATACATTGTGATTATATTGAAAAAAAGCTGTTTTGAAAAGACTGTTTGTTACGTCCTTTTTCATCTCCACAATCAAATTATTAAAAATTATTCAAATAAAACACAGTTTTTTGATATTTTTCAAATTTATCAAAAAATAATTTTATCAAATGATCAGGTACGGTTTAACTCATTATGACAATTTTCAATTTGAAATATTTTTTTTTTGTAAAATATATAAAAAATTTTGGTTTAAAACATCAGTTAACATAATTCTTTTCAATAGTAAACTATGCCTGCTATGAGCTATGAAGCAGATAATTATGCGTATTCTATTATTTAATATATTATAATAAGTAAAAGTAATAAGTACTACCAAAAAGAATAGGCATGGAAAATATTTTACATTACCAATTGAAGTTGTCAGATGTTGCAATTCAATATATAGTAAATTTAATCACTAAATTTAATATTTTTAAAGTCAGTTAAAATTTAAGATTAAAATTACCCTTATTTAGTCAATGATATAGATAACTTCAAGCCCAAATGTAAAAATAGATTATGTTAAAAAATAGAACACGTTGTGTACTAATTCTACTTTATTATTATCAGGAGGTTTTGTAAAACGCGATAATTATCAACCGATTTGTTGGAAATACTAGCGAATGAAATCGGTCCTGATTAGAGCCTCCAATCCCAAAATTGTGGTATTACTAATATCAGGATTTCGGGATTGAGGAAATTTTATAAACCTAGAGCTAAAAAATATAAAAAAGACGTTCGATTTTTTTTCATTTTGGCAATTTCATAAATTCCTGAGTTTTTGAAATTGGAAATCTTGGGAGAGCTAAAAAATTGCGTCGTTTCATTCTGGGAAATCTCTAAATTCCCAGGATTTTAAAATCACCGAGCAAAAATTGTACTGTCTGTAAAAAATAGTTTACATCGTTCATAGGGAAGAATAATAAAGGAAAACTATTATCACAAAGTCAAAGATTTTTTTACGGCTATCTGAGTTTATTTCAATATCGATTTGAAATTAATGAAATACAAGACTCGAATCGTTAGTGTCAAGACAAAACACAAAAGACATCTAAAGATGATGTTGCCTCACATTTTACATTTGAAATAAATACGTAATTTCCTTTATTCTTACTTCCTAACATTGAAAAGTTTCATCTTTTAAAGCTAATTCAATTGGAAGATACATAGTTAGTTTTATAAATATTTAAATAATTATTGCTATCAACCGCATTTTGTGTTCAACTAACGAGATAAATTGATTTCTGTCACAATGCCAGCTTTCTTGTGAAAGTTTGTCCAGATTTTTTTAAGAAATTATAATTTCCGTCCTAAACTATTTGAAGGTATTGAATATACTGATTACATGATTAAAAAAAGATTTACCGTTAGTGAAATAATTGGTAACGTTTGCTACACCTGCCGCTCTCTAAAGACTTGCATGCATTGTACATTCATATTGCAAATTTTGGGAATAATTCAATCAAAATGAATTACGTGAAACGGAAAATGCCTCTCGAAAAAATGTATAAAAGAGCTGTTTATTTTTCAACCAATATCAAACTCAATCCACCTTCAAACGAACCACAATGGCATCTAAGGTTTGTGGCAATTAATAAACCAACAGTAAACTTCATTTTCTAACAATATAATTATGTTTGAGACCTTTACGCCGAAGTTGTTTTAATCAGCACGCAGTAAATATTCCCCAAATAGTTTTTTTGTTCCTGTACTTCACTAGTGGATATTAAAGTATTTAATTAAGTGTTTTGTGTGTATTTATTGTTAAATACGACGTATCAGTGATGTGAAAGTTTTGAATAAACATAAACAGTATTACCGAATACTTTTTTATTATTAAATTAAACGTCTGCTATAGGTTGGTAATACGGAATGTAAGGATTGCATTACCGGTATAACCGAAACCGATATTCGATGATGTTTCTTCAACACCAAAATACTAGATTATTATATGTAAAAATACTTATATTTCGGTTTTGGAAGTCAGCGCAAATCTAATTTTGAATATATAGAAACCTAATTTAATAAAATTGTTCGCGATTGATTGAAATATTTTGAAACTGCTAAGAGTTGTATCAATATTGAACAGTTCCAGATTTTATGAGCATTTCAATGATCAATTATAATTAAAAAAAAACGATATTTAAAGATGTTTATAAACATCACTCGGTTGTGATCATTATAAAAGATAATATTTTGTTTAATATAAGATTTAGATAGACGCTGCTTAGTGGAATTTGAATCGATCATTTTTTTTACACTCACACAAGTTTTGTCGGGTTTCACCTTTCGGCATCTTTAGACGTTCAAGTGCATGGATGAACTTGAAGTTCATTCGTTCACCAAGAACTTGAAGTTTATAAAGTTCATCTGTGCATGCCGAAATTTAAAACTAGTTTCGTTGGTGACAAAACTTGTGTGCATATACAAAATTTGATCGATTCAAATTTATTTTTTATTTGAATTATCGAAACACCGATTATAGGTAACCCACCCAGTATTTTTTTTTTTATCTCAATTGACTGTATTTATTTAAACTTTTTTTGTAATACCGTTATCAATATTTAAAATATCAGAGTTTGATATGAAATACCCAAATACTGATTTTTTAAATATTCGCCCGGTATTGCAATCTCTAACGGAAATGCTGGGCTTAAGTCTTGATTTGGTCAATTTAAATTATTCTTTTAGGAATATAACATGACCTTCTCCTTTACCGCTGTATTTCTATTTAAAATAAAGCGTTTTTCAAATGATTAAAATCTTTGTAAACATAAGGTTGGTTAAAATAACTGCGGGCATTTGAAAATAAAAGTGACGGCATTTTGATAGTCGGTCAAAGTTTATGACAATATCAAAATGCCATTCATCCAAATACTTCACAATTCTATTCATATCTTTTATCTGTGATGTATTCAAGTGTCTGTAAATTTTGACAAACTAGATTCGAGACGTTGCACAATTATTAAAATGTTTTTTATTGTATCAAACAATGCTGTTATATTGCGCAAAGCAAAACATAGATTGAATAGTATTCAATTTGGAGCTTGGAGTGGGATGGACTGCAAAAAGTATTCCGAAATACATTCTATGTTAATTAAGACAAAAGATTAATCTGATCGATTATACTATTTCATTGCCATTACTATCATATTTTTTGCCCATAATATACAATTAATATTTCTGTTTAATAAATCTAGTTTTGATTGAATCCGTGGTGTTTGACGACAAATTTTCTTCACATCTTAAAAATATATGATATGCATATAATTTGTAGTCACGGTTTACGATTGTAAAAAAACAAGAACATGTATAAATGGTCAAACGGACTTTGCTCGTGACATCAGAAGTAATCAGAAATAAATGAGTTGATTAGATCAGTGTTTCTCAACCTTTTTGGGAGCGTGGCCCCTTTTGATTGTTTTTATTTTTCTGTGGCCGCCATACCATTGTTTTGTCTTCCCATGAAAATTATAATTTCAAAAAACCATCCTTTTTAGATTCCGAGATTTTCAAATCTAGAATGCCAGTAATTTATTTTATTTACGGATTTACAAAAATTAGCTGCGCGACGTCCGCCATTATGCTCTTCCCTGTATCGTTTTATCAATACCCGTGGCCCCCCTAAACTGTGTTGTGGCTCCCCAAAACAAAAATAAATCTCTGTGGCCCCTGGGGGGCCACATGACCCACCGCTGAGAAACCCTGCATTAGATGACACACGAATTTGATTAGTATCATTTTTCTTAAATATTTATACAAGAAGTCAAAATTACTTTTGATGTATATAAAACCCAAACGAAAGTGTGTTCATCAAATTTTATTACAAAACTTGTTTAATAATGATCTATTAACGACTTGAACGCCAGCGTCTCACCGGGGAGTCGCGACGCCTTTTCGTTGAAAATAAAGATTTTTTCAATATGTACAAATTATTGTGCTAGTATCATCTATTTTTAAACCTAATGACATCTAAAATGTTTGATAAGTCTTAATTGTTTGGTATTATTTTTAAATAAATTCAACTGATTTCGATAGGACTGCATATTGAACATTTTTTTAAAATACGGAATCGTATTTTGAGATGTATTTGTCACAATGATATATATATTATATATTTAAATTGAGATTTAAATCAAAGAAAAAAATGAAAATTTAATTTCTTTTTGAAAAACAATGTAGATTTGAAATGTATTTTTAGTTTTACATTACTTTGGAATGATGTTTTGGATGTTATCAAGTCATGTGTGAGACTGATTTCTAAAAATACTTTCAAAATTTATTTTCATCTACTAAATTACATTCATGGTTCGTGTTTCAACAATTTTAGAATATACCGGATTTTATATGTGTTATTTTACATATGCTAGGACACACTCGAACATCTTAAGACTATAAGTTATGTAATTCACACCCCTTTTTATGCAATTTATTTTGTTTCTATATTCTATATCGCTGGCAGTTAAGTGGTTAAAGAAATAATACCGTTAAATAACATATGTATGATGTGAAATAGTCAATATAAAACAATCTGATTTTACATCTTTCATTCACGCTCTCTAGCCCACAACGCGTTATACATTTCCACCATATGTATTCTATTAGCATACAATGCATCTCTCCGACAATTGGCGAATTATAGTATCATTGTCATTAATTATCATTTACGTTGTTTAAAATCTTTATTAGCATTCGACATATGGTCATAGATGTCGCTACTTGTCTAGTATTCCATATTTTGAATCTAGCAACTTCAAAGAAATATTTACTGTAGAGTCGGATAAAAAAAAACCAACCCGACCCTGAATTGTTTTTTTCGGCAATTTCCGTTTAATTTACATATTCGTATACCATCGCATCATTCTAGTCACTGGAATAATTCTAGTGCAATTCAATAATCAATATGATGAATAGACTATATCAGCGCTCGGCAAACTTTTTGGGCTCACGGACCACTAAATTGACAATTTTATTCCAGCGGACCACTAACTGTTAAATACTACATATTGAAATAAAAGTGATCAAATGCGTATATAAATGCACGAAGTTCATAAAATAATTTCAGATATCTCTGCGAACCACCAAAATTTTCTCGCGGACCACACTTTGCCGTCCGCTGGACTATATGATTAATAGAATACTTTTTCAATATCTTTAAAAAAAATCATTGATTTTTCCTACTCCGACAACCCTGCTTAAAAATCAGAAAACTAAGATGACCAGGTTTATGTTGGAGAAGGATGCAAAATTCACTATGATGAAAATTCGTTTGATTGATTGTTTCAGTTGTTTATTTTCGCTGCCTGTGTGCTTACTGCACATGCTGGTCTGATCCAAGACCACTCTTACTCCGGTCACGAAGCAGCCGCATACGCAGCCCAACCAGATATCTCTTCCCACGGAGGCTATTCCGGCCAGGAAGAGTACTCTGGTCACGCTGACTTATCCGCACTGTCCGAGTTCGGCAACGGAGACCACACTCCAGTGGACTACCACTCTCATCCGCGTTACGAATTCTCATACGGCGTAAAAGACGAAAAGACCGGAGACGAAAAGAGTCACCAGGAAACTCGCGACGGAGATGTAGTCAAAGGATCTTACACCTTGGTGGATCCCGATGGTCACAAGCGTACCGTTGATTACACTGCTGATGCTCACCATGGATTCCAAGCCACAGTACGACGAGAACCTGTCGCCAATTATGGAGGATACGAACATCAGATTCAAGATAACTCCGGATACGAATCATATGACTCTCACGGTTCATACCATTGACGACAGCGAAGAATTTACATAGACTTATAATATAAATATTATATGCTTATATTATATTGAATAATTTCAACCTTCACAGAGAAATTCTGTGAGTGATACTAATATAGTCTTGTTAATTCTTTATGGGGTATTATACTATAATCGTTATTATTGTATTCAAATTGTCGATGAAAAGTATAGACGTTTAAAAACTGTCGTTTATTGTTTGAACAGTAACAAAAATGGCAGACAGCGTATACCATAGATCAAACACTAACTATTCACTTCAAAATCTTCAGTTATAATGTAACACCACTAATCTTTATTCTAGCCCAATTTTTTTTGTCTATACTGATCCACATAAGGTCAGACGAGTTAGTGCAATACGTAGTTTGAACTGTCGATGCGTCTTAGCGTTTTTGTTGGCAAAAAATACTTCGTTTTTATTTTATTTGTCTACGTTACATTGTACTGTGCTTGAAAGAAAGCTATGCAAGAAAGTAGAACACATTTGTCTGATGTAATCTATTGGATTATTCTATACTGTGCTTGTCTCTAATAATACTTAATCTGTACAAAACCTGTTTCAAAAATTGCTTCTGGCATATTGATATTACTTATTTGGCAAAGTAATGCAATGCAAAAAATCTTGATTTACAGTTTCGTGTATAATCATTATTAAATTACGCAGGATATTGCTGAATTTTGAGATTTTTTTTATATTGGGCTCTACTCAATCAAGTTTACTGACACAAACATTCAATGATGTCTTTATTATGAAACAAATTTTGATCTCGCTCTTACGTTTTGATTTTATTTTCATTATGTTATAATTAATTGTAAAGTAGGCGGTTTATATTGTTTTGGAATTGAAACTAAAATGATAGATTCGTGTTACAATGTGATGTGTTATGTTTTGTTTTATATATAATATTATGTTGTTTTCTCCTATGCGTATATGAATTTAAATAAATTACCCTATCAAAAAACACTTTCTTAATTCGTTGTTTTAATTGTAAGGTACGATCATTTGTTAACATCAAAAGTGAATGCTTCCGAAGAATATAAATATGAGATATTTTCGAACATAAAATTCTCAAAGAAGCATTGTCGATGCTTAACAAAATGATTTCTTCCTATAATAAGACTTTCTTTATTCATAACAAAAATATCATTACTTTGCGTTATCCACAATTGATTTGTAACACACCAATAACAAAAATGCTTTCAAGCATCGTATTGTATTATCAGTAGCATTGTATTACACAGCTAAAATTATATGAATTATCATTCATATAATATGTCAAGTAAGCCAAACTATGTTTAAAAACTGTCAAGAATGAATTGATCATTTTGTTCTGAATATTGTAGGAATACCATGCAAGTTAATATATATTAGCATTATTTATGATTTTACACTAACTTCCATTGATCCAATTCACGATGGGAATGAGAGACATGGATAATTCGAGATATTAATTTTACAATTCATCTTACAAACTTTTTATCCTAGAAATCTAGAGATTAAATAAACAAGTTGAATTGTGGTAGTTGATAAAACGAGTCCTTTGATATGATAAAGAAATTACTTTCTTTAATTTTCTTATAACTCAAATGCTAATCTTGGTCGATAGTAATGTTTTTAAGATTCCATGCTACAACCATATTCAGATAGTTTGTTCAATTATTCTCGAGGAATTTGTGTATTGAAATTCTTGACGCCCTGGATCAGTATAATTCAATTGTGTGAAGAAACTAAACAAACTTTTTGAATTATCATTGAAGTCGAATTCCGCTTTTAAATAAAAACATTTTTAATACTGGGCGAGATCATAAGAAAAACATGTTTTAAATACTAAAAAAATATAATAACTTTATTGGTATCACATTCGTTTTGTTTGTCGTATAGTGAGGATATGGCATATATGAATTTGAACTTAGTGGTAATATGATTGAGGGGCGGCGTAACCCAAAGGAGATGCATATTTGGCGACGGGCGCGGCGTAGGCAAGAGGGGCAGCGTAATTGGCAACTGGGGCAGCGTACTTGGCAATTGGGGCAGCATGTCCAAGAGGTTCACGACGGACAACTGCGTTGAATCCGTTGTGGTCATCAGCGGTGTAGTCAACGGTGCGCTTGTAACCATCGGCATCGATGAGGGAGTAAGATCCTTCGACGACGTCTCCGTGTCTGGTTTCGTGTTGGCTCTTGGAGTCTCCGGTCAGACCGTCTTGGATGTCATAGGCGTAGTTGTATTGGGGGTTGGGGTCGAAATCATCGACGGCGTATTTGGCGACTGGTGAAGCATAGGCAACTGGAGCTGCGTATTTGGCAATGGGGGCAGCGTATGCTGGTGCTCCATATCCATGGGAAGCGTATCCCAAGGGAGATGCGTATCCCAAACCGGGCTGGGCGATGAGTCCAGCGCGGGCGACAGCCACGACGGCGGCGAATGCCAAAAACTATTAATGGATAAAATATTGAAGCACAAGAAAAATATAAAACACTTAAGTATATTTAATATTATTTAAATTTAGGGTGACCACTTAATTTTTATTATACAATGGTTAAAAATATCACTTAACAATGTTAACCAGTGTCCTACATGAAAATCGAAAATATTGAAAATTTTAAGCATATGTTCAATACATACTGTTTGTAAATCAATCAAGCTCTCTGTTTTTTTAGAGAAGATGAGAAATTCAAGATAATTGGTTATTATTTTTAAAAAATACAGCGCAGTTGTAAGAATTGATAGCTGATAATGTTCTAAGACACAAACTCATAAAAAATACTGAAATATTAGTACATTTAAGTACATTGTCTATAATTCGATCCCTATCTCACATAATAGAAGCACTACCTAGCCCCCCACTATTATATTCCTAAAAAACAGGATGTACTGAGTGATAAGCCAACCACTAATTCTGCCCTGTCCTATTCTTTCTATCTCTACTTCAATCTTCGAAAGATGAGAGGTTGAGCGACCGAGTAACAAATAGTTCTCGTATACAAAATCTCCTTAGATATCTCCACTAGACTGATCTACATTGGGAGCGGCCATGGAATAAAAAAGATTCAATATGTATCATTTATAAAATACAAAAAAAAAAATCGTATGATAATTGAGAAAAAATCAGACTACTCAAGGTTTCGACGTTTGAAATCCTCCGACTTTTTAAAGCAATGGCATTAAGAGGTAAAAAATGTGAACGTTTGAATTAAAACTGTAAAACTGTAAAATATAATATTATTATATCGAAGAACACAATATTTTTTCTATCCTAACTTTGACGTACCTTGAATGCCATAGTTGTGATAGGGGTAAGATGTGATATCAAACTGATGCTGTTTAGGATTTTCCGCTTCATTTTATACCCGTAGGTCGCCATTTTACCTTGACATCAGTCAAACAAGGTTTCCCTCCAAAATTATTAACAAACAATGTGGCTAACACAAGATGGTCGTCGACGTAAGGAATCATTGAAATCTTAAATATTTACCATATGCGTTTCCAATCATTTATCAAAAACAGGAACAAAAGAAAACGGAAATATCTTTTGTATAATTATTAATTCCACTATTACTATAATAAAATTAGGATTTATAATCATATTTTTACAAGATAAAATAATAACGATATATTATTTTAATCGATTCATTATGATTTCATTTCAGAGAAAAAACGACCACAATGGTTCTCACTGTGAAAAACATGTTGATGACATGTTATATTAACTTAAATTAATTTTGGCATTTAGGGACAAACAAGACAATGCTATATTTTGACAATTTTGAAATGCTGTAAAATTTCACAAGTAATGATTTTTATTAGATATTCTACTAAGTAAATACAGAATATATTTTTCGAAATGTATTTCGTAAAAACATTATTTTTCTTTACATTAATTATGAATAAATTTAATTCTGAAACATTCCAGTCTTTATCTATTATAAAAAGCTTAGTTTTTTTTTTACTTATTAATCTTTTGTATAGTAATCTTTTTATTGCTCAGCTTGTGTAAATCGTTAAGAACATAAATTTCACAACAATAAATATATCGAGTATGCGAGTTAGGATCACGACCGATTCTTGGTTTTTTTTTGCTATAGTCTTATACCCAAATGATGAAGCAACATTTAACTATCTATTTTTTTTTCAGATTTAAACAATGTACAACAAAACATTTAGCTTTATAGTAAACTATCACAATCGAAATGTTTTGGTATAATTCAATTAAAGAACGTTACACAAAAGCGGCACTAAATATAGTAATTTGAATATGGGGTTGGTTTAATTAAAATCACCTAACATCTTAAGCAGAATTACGAAAGTGGTTCTTTACATTGTGATAATACAGTTATATTTTTCGTTGAACTACGTGTTTTACTAATACTTTTCAATCATATTTTATTTCTTTAAAATCAATGGGCCACAGTTTCCATAATCTTTAAACAATGAATATATTATTTTCAAGTCAATATGTGATGAAAAGTTTTATTTCACATTAATTAAATTTTAATAAGTCAAAATAAAGTATCGATCGATTTTTTAAAATATCAGCTCTGATGTAAAGATTTTTTTCTTAACCATATCCGTTCCAGATGTGAAGTATATGATTCGAAATGGAGGCATCTCAAAAGAAATTTACCAGAACTGTTTTTTATTCAGTTTTTCAACATATCTTTTTTTAAAACAATATATCATGCATTAGATTAGGCTATGGTCACAAAGTAAGTTTATGGATCTAGTATTGCATTGTAGTATGACATTAATTTACGAGTATTACGGTACCCAGTACATTACATTCAAAAGGAATCTACGATAAGAACAATAGTTTCTAAGTAAATATAAAAAGTTTTTAAAGGAAAATATTCACTGAACTCCTTTTTTACACGATTTCGAAATAACACGGTGCAAAAAAAAATCGAACATTCATTTATCAATGCGTAACAGTAATTTGAAATTTCCTACATCCCTCGCATGCACTTACTACTCAGTATTATGCGCAGAGAGGGATGCGGAAAGGGGCTAGGACAAAAAGCGGCGAGAATCGCAAACTGCAGACTGCATTCTTTATACATATTTTTTTCACAGTATCGCGTAGAAAGTATCTACCGTGTAAATGGCGAGTTCAGTGTAATACAATTTTTAGAATATTGATTTGAAACAATTCCAAAGGTGCCGGAACGCCGTTTCACCGCGTTATATGGAACAAAGCCCTGTAATATAACGATATAAAATACCATACTTAATTTTCTCACGTAATAATTTCGTTAACATATGCAGTAAATAATATATAGGCTAAATTATTGCAAAATTTAATTGCGTAATTATGCTTTTATTTAGTATTTGACCATTGACCGAAGAAACTACATATACCAATGGATATGATTTTAAATTTGAAAGTTTTGTCTCATTTTCTCTGAGGCTATTTTGGTTTCACAAGGAGTATATTTACAGTCGTAAATGCGTATACTATTTCAGCTTAATTATTTTTTAAAGATTAATTGCTAACATTGGGAGAATGGTATTCGTATAGGCTTGTGGCATTAGTCGTTTTTTTCAAAGGTGGGTAAAGATTGCGTTCGGATTTAATCTGCAGTAAATGAGATAATTAATCATTATATGTGCCCGGAAGACCAATATACTCACAAATGTGTAGAATGTTTAATCTTTTTTTTTTCTCAGTCGCGTATTTAAAGCAATATTAATTAATTTTAAAGCAAAGAAAATAGTCCACCGCAAAAATATACTAAAACTGTTGTGCTTCCTTCCATGATGCCTCTGCAACTTTGAATTCCGCCGAATACGCTTTATATATAGTACCCGACGTTCGTCCAGGACACTTGAATCCTTCTGGTCGGAATTAAAGACAGACAAGACTTAGTCTCTCCAGATGCATTTGCAGCGCGTGTATCAGCCAGTTACAACCCCTCCCCCCTAACCACTGGCGTAACAGGGTGCGGCCTGGTGCGTAACTTAATATCAGATTTCCTGACGAAGTCATTTTCAAAGTTAATGAAAAACCATTACGATGGGGCGCATCGAAGTAATTTAAGACCACGTAATATCAAATACAGACGAAGAAATAGATCAAGTGTGCTTCGACGAAAAGAAATAAAAAAATCTCGAAGCTAAGAGATGGTGGTCGGAATGCGACCGGAATTGTTGGAAAACAAGAGTCGAGGGATACATTTTCTACTAAGTGCGACATTTTTTTATATATTAAATTAATAGAGCTGTAAGTCGTGGGGAGCGTTAGCGTCCTCCTTAACCTGCAGATATTTTGATAATTTTCATTCCCTTTCCATCGCTGCTGACGGAAGGGTATGATCGTTACCGATGTAAGCAATCCTCGGTAAAGCCAGTTCACGAGGACACAAATGCATTCATATGCAAAAAATATTATAGATACATCCCCATATACCATACCCATACACACGCGCATACATACATACACACATAAAATACTTAAATAAGTAAATTGAAGAAAAGTAAATCTACGTGGGGTCGTCGAGCAGAACTGCTCTCGGTCTATAACGATTCTTAGGAATTGTCTCGTCATGGTCATGAAGATTGTTAGGTTATAATGTTTTCCTACCACGCTGTGAAACTTTTGAGAGATTTCACGAACGAACTCGTAGATGGTAGGTATTTTAAAATCTTTATGAATCACCGAAGTGCGACATAAATAATTAAGCAATTTAAACTAAGGGATTTGATTGAATACTACTATTTGAGGTATCCCACAAACTTCTCATCTGACAAATCTTATTTTTAATAAAAAAAAAAAACAAATATATCGATGTAGGTGTGCTATGTTTTTTTAAGCTGTCGCTATGCTGAAAGGGGATAGCACCTAGGTTCTACGATCGAAAACGTGGTTAAACTGCTATCGAAACAAAGCAGATTATGTCATATTGTATGAGACGTAATAAACATGGTTACTGTAAGTGTTTACACTTACAGTAACTACATCTTTACTAGTATTACGTACATACACAATATATAATCATAACTTAATTAACTTCTAATCGCTTAATATATCTATTCAGATTGGCAGAGGTTTAGTTCAACATGGTTAGAGACACGCAAACTATTAGTTAAGCAGTATTGACTTTATGCATTAACAGTTCTCATATGGATGATTTTGGATATATACAGTAATATAATATAATATGATTGATCCTAAAATATTTTAATTTCTTAATCTTGATATTGCTGTCGATATATTGTGTTAGCATTCGAGGGAATAAAAGCAAATACAGCAATCTACCATGGATGCCATTTTAAGGAAACGCAAAAAAGTGCATTGCTAATTAATTTAATTTATGTATACGATACCTTACTTTACACAGTAAGGCTTAGAGTAGAATATTGTGATTCACGATGAATTCGTCAAATGTGCTAAGCAAACATTTTTGTACGTGATATTTTGTTTTCAACGAAACGTTTACTACGGAGATGCTAAATTTAGTTCTAAAGCGAATTAAAAAAAAGATTTTCACCCGAAATATCAGCTTATAACATGAAGAATTTTCAGCTCTTTGATTCTGCTTCCATAGATTGAAAAAATTATCTTTTGAATTTTTCTTCCTTTTCTTAATTTCGAAACTATGTATTGAAAATAATTATGTATCCATGGCAACGCAACTTAAATAATTTTTAATTACTTGGTGACATACAAGTACAACACATCATGCTAACCTTTATTAATGAAGAGTCAGTAGTTACACGCAATAGAACAGGTGGTATTTACATTAAGATATAAATGTAATTGTTAATTGAAAAATCGTCTTAAAACGCCGAGTAAAAAAATATTTCATTTAAATTGTTTCCTGAATGATATCATAGTTCGGTAGTTTTGACTACCAGTGAAAAAGTGTTTGTTATTAGATATTATTTGATTTGAGATGGTGTATGTTCATTTGAAAATACTGAAAAAATATTATTTTGGAGAAGTAATAAAATAAAATTTGCTTAGTAAATGTAATATTTTATTAAAATGTGTACCTATTGTTCTAATAACAATATATGTGTAAATTAAAAAAAAATATCGACAACTGGGCTAAGACAAGAGGGATCCAACTGAAAATTTGTAGAGTGAAGATATTGAGCTTCAAAGTTGGGACATATATTTTGTGAATGTACATGGTTCTGTTAAAATGTTATTTATCCTTACATAGCTTGTTAATTAGGCATATCAGATACTTTGTACGTGGTTCTTTTTTCATAACAAAAAATAACAATTTTTAGAGAATTTTCCCGCCAAAAAAAAAATAAAACAAAATAATTTTGGTTTGATCTCTTTGTCAAATTGAAATTTTGAATATTTTAGACTAGTTTCCATTCATATTTCAAACTATCTAAAGACGTCAGTTGGTTCTTTTGCCGTGCAAAAAAAAGTGAAAAAAGATTATTTGAATTCAGGATAAATGAAAGATAGATCCCATTACCTTTGATCATGTCATTTCGTACCGCTAGTGTGCATATTTACATTTATTTAAAATTGTAAAATATTTAGATATATTATATACATACATGTTGTACAAATAATTCAAAAGTTAATATGATTTAAATTTTTAAGTAATTCTTAACATTAGAAGAATTAAGCTGCAAAATTGAATCAATATTTTTATCAGTAAGATTATTTTTATGAACCGATTTATTCAGCTTTATCAACGAAAAAGCTTGCTTAAATTTGTATAATTTAATGATTTACTTTAAAAAAAATATGTACGATTTAAGATGAGACATTCTTTCGTTACAAGAAAGAAAGGGCCTCATGCAAATCCGCAATTCTCAAATTTCAATTGTATATTATTTTGAAAACCCGAATCCAGTCAATATATATTTTATTTTGGGACAATTTAGTGATAATTAAAGATAACTCTGTTTATATTTTTGTTTGTTTGGATTTCTTTGTTAAGATATCGAACCTCATTAAAATATTTAATTAAAAAATAAATAACTAAACATAATTATGCGTCGATAAAAAAAATTGACGATACGCAAATTGTAAGGTCAGGGCCTTAAAATATTAGTGTGATTTATTAATGAGGGGTATATTGTATAGTAAATGCAGTTTTTTATTAATATGTTCATTTTTTTCTGCAACACTTGTACAACATAAAAATCGAGCACAGCGAACAGAATGTTGAATCGTTATATAAATTACTGTTTTTGATTCCATGTATTTGTTTTATTCGTGAGTAAAAACAATCATGAATGAGATATCTCTTGGCCGTAATTTTGACTTTTGAAAATGCCAGTAAGCAACAAAAAATCAATATCGTTTACAATTTTTTTGCTAATATAGCCAAAAGAGGCGGAAGTTTTCAAGTACAAAAGTTCGTAATTCAAATAATCATTAACGATCATTTAATTATTTACACGTGAAGTGGCCAGATGATTAATTATTATATCGCCAGCCCAAATTTGGAAAACTTGTAAATTCATTTTTGCTAAACTTTGTATTACAAATATGTAAGATTTACAGATTCACCAAATTTATTAGGCTGGATTTACGAACAATATGTTGTTTACGATATTCTCTTGCAATGTGAAATTTACTTGTTGTATATAGAACGGGTAGGTTTAGTGGCGACCGGTCAATGTGGCATTGGATCAATGCACCTATTATATTTCATGAAATAATATTCAAACATAAAATTTATACCATTCACTCATTTTAAATTCGTCATGTATTTTATTATCTATAATAAATATTTTAGAGCATTTTATTTTATTTTATTTTAAACAATAAATATATGAAGAATTTAAAATGAGTGAATGGTGTAAATGTTATGTTTGAATATTATTTCATGAAAAATAACCGCCCCTGCATATACTAGAGGTGCATTGATTCAATGCCACATTGACCGGCCGCCACTGGGTAGGTTACAATGACTGATACAAGATCACTCGCGGGTAGAGGAAAAACTATTGAAAATAATAAATTATCTTGGGTGCCCTTTGCAAGAGTCCCACATTTTCAATTTTACTACTGAAGAAAATTGAAGAAAAAAACTAAATCGTGAAGATAAGTAAGAATCATTTTCTCAGAGCTGCATCTATTGCCTAACATTTCAAGGCTGCCAAGCTGCTTATGTAATGCTGACAGGTAAAAATAATAAACATAAGATGGTCTAAAAGCAATAATTTTTCAGAGTGCGCGAATCATTTGATAGAAACTGATCACAATTTTAATAAAAATAAAAATGTTGAAATACTCCATTTACTAAATAATGAGGGTCTAAAGATAAAGAGTTTTCGGAATATTTTTTTTAATAGACAAAAAACATTAGTAAATAAGATAGGCGGCTAACTATTGTTGAATTTATTTTCATTGGGATTTACCGTACGTATAAATATATATTTTTTAATGAATACTATCATTGATTGTACCACATTAATGCTTTCAGTAAAAAAAATCCCGACTTTTATTTTGAAATTTCACCGTTTCAAACTTTTCATGCCAAGTATATTTAAGACTTCGTTGATCCTTTCGATGGATTCGGCGGTAACTTTGTGGAAGTTCATTTTAATATAAAATAAAAATAACTTTGATTATTCCACGTATTGTGTTACAAAATGTGACACGTGTTTCGCCTCTTTCAGAGGCATCCTCAGACAACTACTTTCACAAATGTTTGCTTAAGTACGAAGTTTGCTTAAGTACTTCGTTGATCATTTATTTTAGTTTTAGCACACGCCAGGGTCATAAAATATACTATAATTATTTTTATAGCTATCTGAGAATGATTTTTTTAAAACTGAATATTTTGATACACAGAATTTACAATGTTTATCAAGTGGTATGACGTAAGGAAATACGAACATCACATAATACTTATGCAATATAAAAAATCTTTCTCTTATGCTATATAAGCAATACACTGAAATACGAATCGATATTTCATTTCGTAAAAGGAAATGAAGTCACAAGCGGAATATGCAAGAAGAGCTATTAAGTTAGTAATAAAGATTTTAAAAATTAAAATAAGTTTATAATACATAGTTATGTATTATAAACTAGTTAATAATTTGCAAAATTATATGTTTGAGAATGCCGCAGTAGACCTGTAGCATCAAAAAACGTAATTGGTGGCAAGAAATTAGGTAGGGCAGTTGAATGTGTAACAAAAATGTGTTTTTTAAATATGTCAATATTATCCGATTTTACTTTTTTACAAACTTAATAATACACTTGAAATATAAATAAAAAAAATAATTATCGGACCATTTGAGACTTATTTGCTAATCTCAAATAAACACACGGCGGATCAGTTTTCTGTACTTTTACTGCATCGAATCGCTATGTGTCGTTGTTCAAAATATGACGATGATTATTTTTTATCATAATTTAAAACAAAATGGAAAACTTACTGAGAATATTTAAAAAGGTGCTGTGATAAAAAATGATCTCAATTTTTAAACATATTATGATGTGAAATAGTCATTAAGATTTTTATATAATTATAATATAATGTATCTACTCGTAGCTAGGTAGATTCAGATTACTATATTATAATAAATCGTAGGTGTTGTAGAATTATGTACTTATTGGTTTGATAGAAGTTAAATATAATGAATATTTTTAATTTACATATGCCACTAACGTTTTCCGATTTCTGTCGAAGATAAAAAAAAGCATTATGGGACTGTAAAAATAAATTGCTAGAAATGTCTTAAAAATATTTTAATTATGTATCAACTAAAAACTAACAAGGTTGGTAAGGTATTATAATTTAGGAAATTCATTAATATTAGTGGTAGTATGATGGAGCACTGTAAGCTGGGGCAGCATATTTCGCAACAGGGGCAGCATGACCGAGAGGTTCGCGATGGACAACAGCGTTGAATCCGTTGTGGGGATCAGCGGTATATTCAACGGTACGCTTGTAACCATCAGCATCGATCAAGGAGTAAGATCCTTGGACAACGTCTCCGTTTCTGGACTCGTGTTGGCTCTTGGAGTCACCGGTGTGCGAGTCTTGGATGTCGTATGCGTATTGGTATTGAGGGTTTGGGTCGTAGTCAGCATCTTCAGCGTATTTGCCTTCTTGGGATCCATAGCCGCCGTATCCGGACTGAGGCAAAAGACCAGCTTGGACTACTGCTACTACAGCGGCGAAGAACAGGAACTGAATAATTTGATAATTTAAAAAAATAAATATATTTTAGCTCAACTTCTTAAATAAGAATGAAATTTAATATTTGGTTGACAAGTACGATTTGTTTCAGATTAAAGAGTTAGTCAGAAAGCATATTATTTTAATGTTTTTAAAAAATAAATATGCGTTATATTAATAGGAATTTTCTATTGTACTCAATTACAAAAAATCTTTAACTATGGGACACAAAGAGTCATTTATTTAATTCAATGTAAAATAATACTTTCAGTGGAAAAAACAAAAGAAGTAGTCCAAAAATTTATTTACTTTAAAACTTGTTAAATTAATTTGAATCCGATTGATAAAAAACCACACTTCCCTAGAAAATGTATTTTTATTTTGTGATAGATAAAAAACAAGTTCTATTATCGATCAAAAAATCCAGTTGGTACTACAAATGTTAATATACATAGATTGTTTATCCTATTATGTGTTTCTTATAAATCAAACTGCTTCAATAATAAGTTGTAATAATAATTACATTAGAAAAAAAACTGATGATAATAAAGTTACTGTTTGTTTTTGCGGTGTCTACTTAAAAAAAAAAGTTTATTTGTGACGTTATTTAAAAAATGGAACAGTTAGTTTTGTTTCACCGCATTCTTTTGTTTAACAGTTGATGTTCTATTTTTAAAAACTGACATTATTACACAATTAATTAGACAGAATCGTTCAGTGAAGTGGATTATATTAAGCATATATTGTAAATTTGATATAATTGTTATTGTATTGTATATTAATTTTCACTTACCTTGAATGCCATTTTGATGGATTTATTGTATGAGAATGAGAAGTTGAATGATAATTCGATTATGTGGAACTCTTTTATATGTTGACTGTCTCTATATTCAACTTTCTTACCCCCCAATTGAATAACTATTATTTAAGGCAGGGGCCGACAAAACGTGAAATGTTGTTTTTTTTTCAAATTTTAAAGCAACTTGTTATGGTGTCTACGCTGTGCAAATGCAATATTACGCGATGCATCCGGATGGCTTATTGAAAATTAATGAACAACGGTTAGACCAGTGAAGTATGCAACAATTAATTAACTTATACATTTTTACGCGTATCCAGTAGTCCTTATACATATGTTGTGTATCATGATGTTATTTCTTCAATGATGCACTCACGATGTTTTATGAAAGTCAATTGAATAAAATTAAAAGAAATAAGTGCTACATTAATTAATTTTTATCACGGACGGTGAAAGGCAGGTAAATCTTTTCTCTGAAAGTATTAATTTTTTGAAAATTTGTTTAAAGTTTTTATACTACTATTGGAACGTTCCAATATAACTAGCGCAATTATTACCTCTTTCAGTAAATATGTTTGAAATTTTTTCATTTTTCTAACATGAATAACCGTTGTAAAATGAAAAAAGTCTCAATGAATATATTAATTGAACTCTCTTCTCTCTATGATAATATAACTATTGAAAAAAACACAAAAATGATCTCGCTCGCTCATTTCACTTGTCGGCTCACTAGGCCGAGTACTCTACGTTACGTTCAGATTGTTTTATATTCAAGTAGCTTTATTTGTTACGCCCGAAATCCTTTCGTTACGATACGATACCGTAATATGTGATGGTTTACGAACAAGTCTTTAGGGTCCTGACACTCATGTGAGAAATGAACGGATATTCAAAAAAAAAAGCTCCCAACCATCCATAATACCAATAGTAGAAATATAATTATATCGTTACTTATAAGTACATGCTTTGCAGAGTCGCTTATTGTTACGTATAAAATTTGTGCAGCGTAGACAGAAAGATTATTTTGACAGGTAGTTTGTTGTCGAAATAAACTGGATATGTCTAGCGAACTCTATTCTTACAAATTGATTCAGTTCCAAGATATGCCTATAATTTTATCTCAGCATATATTTTGTTAGTTAATTCTTGTCATTTTTTGTGTCCATAATCAGCGTAATCTTAATTATTATCCATTAATATGAAACAGTAACGCATTGTCTTAATTATCAATGATAGATAATAATTACTTTAACAATACCCGCTTTGCGAAAGTGTCGATAAGATAGATGATTTTTTTACAGCTATTTATTATCCGAATGATAAATCTTTAATATAGAAAGTGTAAAGTTCCCATTAAATTAAGCCGCAACTTGTATGCACTGTCAAAATTTTACGTTAATACTACGAATTGTCATTTCATAAAAAACTATCAAAAGCTTTTTTTCATATTTTTGCAATATGCTTATATAAAAACTTAAAAAAAAACTCTTCTAATCCTAGATAAGATAATAAGAGAACAATGCAGTAATTTTCTCAAAATACTTTTTATAACTCGTTTCAACGATAACGTCTCCAAATCAGATCAGCGAAATTATCTCACAGTCCATAGAATTAATACTTGTTTTATTTTACTCGTAAAGAAAACACAATTGAATCATTTTAAGAGTTTGCTATTAAGTGTAACAGAACAATTTTCACGGCCAATGTCAAGTGAAAGGAAAATTAGCTGGGACGCAATCCATATTTTAAGTTGGTCATTGTATCTTAATGGTTCTTCAATAGATGTCCATAGCTTAAGTGTGTATTTTTACATATTTACTGGGTATACAATATATTGTTGGTATAGTTATAGTCCAAAATTAGGATGGAAATAAAAGACTAAAAAAGGTAAAGTGATCAGAATTTATATATTTTAGCATAAATAAAATGAGGGTATACTATTATAAAGTATGATTTTTTTTATTATCAAACTAAAATCGTTAGAATTGGAACGGTTGTCTCAATGTATAATATATCAATAGGGAGAAATCCAAAATACACTTACGGCATTCAATTAAGTGCCGGGAGAAGGACGAGAATAACGATATATATTTTTTTATTTGAATACAAAGTAAAGTTTAAAAAAAATTAGTATGTACATATATTATAGTATATATATATTATAGTATTTTAGGGTAAATTCAACAACAAAAAATGTACTTCTGAAAATGTAGCTTGTAACCGTATTTTTTTCAAACTTGTAAAATAAAAATATATTATTTATTTATTAATAAATAAGGACAAAATAGTCTCCCGGTGATACAAAAATAGTTTAAAACATAATCTACACTTATAAAAATAATATGTAAGATTTTTTAGATAAATATAAGATATATATGCTGTGATTTTTCTTACAATGTTTTCCGTTAGATGGTATGATTAAAAAAAATGTATATTTTTCAAATATAAATAATGGCTTAATGTAAGATAAAATCTATCGTATCCAATGCTTAAATTGCTCGCTCTATATAATTTTATATTTGTCGCCCACGAATTTTATTGCTATTATAATGGATAAAATATTTTTTTAAATAAAAAATATGGTTTGGAGACAATGAGAATAAAATCAGTTTTGAAGGAAGGCTTAAAATAATCTTTTAACATTTATTTTTACAATATTTACGAGAGGTAACTGAAAAATGTTAAGCATGAAAAAAAAACTAAGCTGGAGTTACTTATACTTATAAAATCTGTCCCTAAAATATTTTAATCAGCATGTTGAATCGCACGATAAAAATTCTAAATATGTCAAAAAGAACAACACTATTATTAAATTATTGATTGAATGTTTTTATTCGAAAAAAATATTTTTAAGAAGCAACTAATCTTTATGCGTTATATTTGTATTCTCATTGTTAGTTTACCACGTACCGTCAAAGTACACGTTCGAAAATATTGTTGATATATCGCTTTATGAAAACTACCTTAATTCTATTTTTTCATTCTCCTGTTTATAATTCCTAGTAGACTTTCTTATGAACTAGTAAGCTCTTTGGACTGCCGCAACCGAGAATCAACTCACTCAAAATTGTTTGATCAGAATTACCGAATACCGAAATTCCGGTCTTGAACCTACAAAATACCGATATGTCGGCGATACTAATTAATATAATAAATTTTTACTCAACGATAATACATTCAACAAATTTAGAAAATAAATGTGTACTGATATTTTAAATAGCGGTAATAATAATGAAATATTGGTGTTGATATGTTAAGTGGGAGAAAACCAATATTTAAATGAAAAAAAAACTTTTATCTCTAAGTAAATCGAAGTTGTACTGGATCAACAAAACAAAGATATATTATATATCTTGAATACAATATTGATTAAATCGTTATTAACTTGGTAGAACTTAATTGTAATAATACAAAAAAACATCAAAGTGTTTATTTGCAAATGAATCATATGATGGTTCATATTTATTTTAGTTCATATATATTAACGCCGTCGTAAAAACTAACACAACTGATCGATAATTATTTGGCACTTGACATAATAAAAAAATTATATACTGTTGAAAAGGTAAAAGGTGTATGTATGTAAGTAAAGATTTGCTTTATTTCAACCCATTTTTATTATGAATAAATGGATATAAATTTGCGTAATGATTCTTAGCAAATCGTAAAATATTTTGTGTCTGGACCATGTTGAGTTATTGGTGTTCTTTTCTTCATAATTGTGTTTGAAATTATATTTAAAAAATATATTATATACTTACTATTATATTTATTTTGACGACTATAAATTTTTGGTAAATTGGTTTGCTATATGTATTATTTAGTTATTTCGTTTATTGATAGTTTTGTAATAGTATACCAATTGTCATTTGACAATGTATTATTTTACCTGTGGTTAATACGATTTCAATTGAAAAATATTTTTTTTTTAGTTTTACTAATTAAAACTGTTGGTGTACAACCTGGAAAAGTCTGTTGTACTTATAATTGCAGGGCAGTGACAGTGAGAGGTTAATGAAAGTATAAACATAATTTAGTAATAAAGCTTAAATATTTATTTATAAATAACTACAATGAGGATGATACAGCGGGCGAGATATGATTCATAAAGGAACAACATGTAGCGATAACAATTACTTAATTATAAAACGGTGTTAAAAGCAACGACAGTTAAAAAACAAAAGAATAAATAGTTAGCACAAAACAGCAAGTTCACAATTATAATAATTTGCTGAATCACGTCATATGAATAGAAGGAAAGAAAAATAAACAGAAATAATAATAAAAGAAAATAAGACAAGAAAAAAACACCGATTTAAAACTAAGTCAACTGATATCACGTATCATAATATGAATGAGGTAATACGTTTTTTAATACTTTTTAGTATTTATGTCCCGCAGGAGCTACGTATTTCTGTTGAACTACATATTTAGGGGCTTGTTGATATTGTGGAGCCTGATGCACTTGATATTGTGGAGCTTGATGAGCCTGGTATTGTGGGGCCTGGTGAGCTTGATATTGTGGGGCCTGGTGCGCTTGGTATTGTGGGGCCTGGTGGGCTTGGTATTGTGGGGCACTATGCTGTGGAGCCTGGTATTTGGGAGCTGCTGGAGCTGGAGCGTGACCGGTTGGTTCACGGTGGACTACAGCGTTGAATCCGCTCTTTCCTTCGACGGTGTATTCGACGGTGCGCTTGTAACCATCAGCGTCGATCAAGGTGTAGAATCCTTTGGTGATATCTCCGTCGCGGGTCTCGTGCTGGCTGTGGTAGTCGCCTGTGTGATCATCTTTGACTTCGTATGCGTATTCATACTTGGGATGATCATCGTATGCTTCTTCGTGATGGCCGTATCCACCATGACCGTGTTGGTTGTAAGCGGGTTGGACTTGTTGGACTTGCTGCTGCTGATGGTGTTGAGATTGGACGGCTACTGCCAAGGCGACGACGAAGAAGAACTGTTTTGACAAGTGATGGCGTTTTATAAAACATTGTGTGCAAATATTCTCATGAATTTTAATTTCAAAATCCGGTGATTTTTTATGGAACCGATAAAAATATAAAAAAATCACTAAATCCTAAGCCGCTGTAAAGAAATGTGCATTGTAAAGATTTACAATACTATGGCGTCTGCCTTAAACTTATTCCTGCTGGAAATACAATAAAATAGTCTAATATTTATTTGCCAACTCATATATCTTTTAAATATAAAACAAGTGCTTGTTATCTGTGAAAACATATTAAATCTTTCGTCTTATTTACTGACGAACAGTTTTGAACCAGCCCTTCAAGTCTATCTAATAAAAGGTTGTGATATTTGAAAAAATATAATTACTCCTAGATTGTATTCAAAGTGTATTGATGATTACTGATAAGTAGACAAGTAAATACTAGTCTTTGAAATATAATAATATATCTACGCAAGGAACGAAACTTATAAAAACTTTACCATACCAGAGTAATATTTTTTATTGTTTTGATATGTAAATATTTGAAATACAATGATATTCAATTTTTATCAAATCGGGACCGCGTCGGACACTTAATAATCATTCTTTATTAGTCGGGCAGTCTATTCTCGATAATAAGTCGACGATAAAAAATAGATTAGGACTAACCCAACAGTTTTTTTTTTTACAATTTTATGAATGAATAATTATATATTTAAATTATACAACTGTAAGACTGATTCCTTGATTCTTTCAATAACTTTTTATATCTAAACCATATATCGAAATAATCAACGGTTTGTATGGACCGTATTATTCTTGATTTGCTTTGGCGATCGTAGTTAATATATTTTACACAATAATCAATGTACAGTGAATGATAAATGTTTGGCTAATATGAGATACATTTGTATGCACGAAAATGGGAAGTGTTACATCAATGGAAGCTATACAACTGACATTACGAACTCGTTTCGTATCATATAAGGATACAAAATTATTTTACACCAAACAAAAGAAATCAAGTTGTCGATGATTATATAAAAAAGTGTTACAAGATATTAAAATTAGAAATTTTGATACGTTTTTTTTATGAGATCCTTATTACAAGTTTATATACAATGTTTCTACATATTTTCTTTAAGCAAATCAATATTGATCATGTTTGTATATTTGATATTTACAATTAAAAATATCTACTAAATTTGTTTTATTAAGTGAACGCCGGATATAAATTATATAACACGTAATCAATCAATAAAATTTGTAAATTATAAAGATAAACCCGAAAAAAATATTTCAAATAATAAAATACGATTTAATGTAAGAGCCGATTTTGCTGAATCTTCGTATATTTTTGAGTACGAATTAAAAAAAAAAAAATTTAAAGGTTTATTTTATATTAACGGTTAGCAAAAATGTTTTTTTTTCGAAATCAATTTTTTAGTTGAATCTTCAGTTCAAATTTTAGTTATGTCTACTATACAACAGTTTTCAAAATAAAAGATTAAAAAACTCAGTTAAAAACATTTATATTTTTACCAGATTGTTAGTAAATTACTGCATTAAAAATTGTATATTTAAGTTAATTTTGAAAACATTTTGTGCCTTATCACATTGCTTTACATCCCGAGTACGTATAATTAGTCCACCACTGATTAGGAACGCCAAATAATATTTCCATATTTTATTGTAAAAGTGTATGTAATAAATAAACGAAGTTTAAATATTTTTTTTCGCTATTTTAAGTAAATTATTTTTTTAAATTTCAAAAACTAAAAAAAGGGTTGAACTAAAGAAACATTAAAATTCGTAAAGGTCCTAGTAATAATGATTGTTTAAATTTATTTAAAAGACCAGTGTTGCACACATTTCGATCTACGCAATAGTGTGTAATTAAATAAAATTCTGAAATGTTTACGTGTTAAGTCTTTAATGAGTCAATTTAAAAAAATATATATTTTCATCCTTATGAACTCATAAAATGTATCTCTAAATTTGTTGAATTGCACGAATAAAATTGGCTTTCTTAAGAAGGGCTGATTTTATATAATAGAAAGATTGTCTCTTATAAATGAATATTATTCAAATCGTAGCCATGTTTATAGTTTAAAGTAATTATTTATACCTTGTACACCATTTTGCTGTATTGAGTGATACTGTTTGTCAGTTGAAATAAAACTGTTGACTGATACACTTTCGGTGGCAGTCTGGAAATATATACCCACAGAATAAATGTCGCAATATTACGATTAACAATATCGGGGCCCAAAATAATACAAACCCTCGGGGGCTGATTTTCGCTTTATTACGCGATGTTTTACAATTACTACTAACAGCTGTGTATGTCTTTTTAATAAGATATTTTTTTCACATTTTTTGCGCCGTTCATTATCCATTGCCTACGTAATGCAAGGTGTTTAAAGTGCTATTAAAAATCTTTTCCTGCTCACTGCCTAACCGCAGTTTACTCTTAATAAAATTCTCATATTGAGATCAAAATATTTTGACAAGCGACGTTTTTTACTGTAGAGTATTTTTGTTTAGCCTATTTCGAAATATTTCTACAAGAGAAAAGATTGTACATAAATTTATGACAGATGACTTCCTACTGAAAATTTTCGAGATGAATTTTTCGGCTCTTCTGCATACTAGAGACAAATAAATTAAGCACGATACATTAGTTTACTGAACGTCTGTTCAAGTTCATCCGTGTACTTGAACGCATGTAATACTGAACAAAACTTGTGTGAATGTACACAATTTGAACGATTCAAATTTAATATTGATTTTCCACCAAGCACCTTCAGTCGAAATCTTAAATTATAAATTATCTGTTGATGAAATGCCCAACATTAGCTATACATTATGACAAATAAAATATGAATCACAACTACTCAAAACACAAACCACGAAATTAATACCAACACATTTTTTAAGGTTAAAATTTAGGTGAAAAATGTATAGTTTGTATTTAGAATATCTGAATCAACGCATTTTTATATGTTTTCTTTAAAAAAGTAGCTATATCTTTAATATTAATGGTAAAACATCAGGATACAAATATAAGTAATGGTTTCTTTATTGAGTCTTTCCTGAATGAAGATTTCAATGTACATTTTTTTTCCAGTATGGGCTACACTACAACCAATTCTATTGATTTTAACTAAATATATTTTTTAAATTAATTATCAAAAGTCATTTGTAGACTTTTGTGTCATAAACTAATTTAACAATAAAAATGAAGATTAAATACTTTGATATTTTTAACCCTATTTGTATGAAATGATAATTTTATATTGCTTAGCCAAAGAACATACAGTTGAAATGCTATGACACATTTCTTTGCGAGTAAATTGTATAACAGTGACTAGGGTTTATCCATATAATATAAAACGTTCAATACATATCTAATACAGATGCTATTATGTGTATTTTCACGCTAGATCATGTTCCATGACTCAGTTCTTATATGTCCACTGTGTATGTGCATTATATTGAAAAGAGTAAGAATCCTAGCCGAAAGAATATAAAAAATATATATTTCCAGCGGTGAGCTGCCAATACGTTAGCAAGGAGATCACCGAATCTCAAAGTTGTGTGTTTTTCGGTGTTCCAGAAAAGGGTGGATGGGTTTTATCACTCCTATACGATTGTACCCACGTTTTATCGCCCGCTGTGGTCTAGTTGTTTAGAGCTTGCTCTACCAACCAGGTGGGTCTGGGCTCGATTCCCGTAAGGTTAATGTCAAATTTAGATTTTTCAATCTAATTTGAGACTTAAGACATGGGTGTTTGTGATGTCAATTTACCTCGAGTTTATCTCGAGTGACTTACAATTTAAAAATCTCAACGAGTTTTTCTCGTATGACCTTTCTTCTATAAAATATTTGGCGCCTGTAAAGCCAATTTTTTTTATTAAAATGTTATATAAAATCAAAATAAAAAAATATTAATTCTATTGAATGTTCCGTTAAAATACATAATGCTCCAATTTAATAAATACACGTACAATTAGACAATTCAAGATTAAATGAAGAAATAATAAAAAATATGCAATCAAATAACCCTTTCACTCAACAAGCTTTGGTACATTTTGATTTATCTAAGTATGTATGAATTGAATCAAGTATTCTTTAAGAAATGTTTTTTTTCAATCATCCGTAATTACGGAAGATTAATAATTACGATAAATTTTACATTATACGTATGCACAGAACTATAACAATGAATGAGAAAAGTTTTAGAGCCATGGCCAACTTAAATTTCACTTAAATCCGCTTAAATTAATCTACTTGAAATCTGGCGCAGTAAAATTAGTTACATATGTAGCGATAACAGCGGTGGTCGGCCAACAATGGCGGCTGTCATTTTACATTTTGCAAATCCGCTTGCGTTGCCTGTCACAGTTACCAACAAAATCGATTATTTTTTTCACGACATTAAAAAGCATGTCTTATATTTATTATGCACGGAGAAAGAATTACCCTTTTGATGACCGTCTTAAAAAAATGCCTTATTTATTAGAGTTTGATAATTAAAAAAAAGATATTAGAATGATATTATATTTTATAATTGGCGTATTTATGATGTAGTATAAATTGGTCAGGTAATAATAAAATACATAATTGAAAAGTTATTTACTTACTATTGATTGAATGACAAACTCTTTACAGAAAATTATTATATAATATTAAATCAAAACTGGCAATAACTATTCATAGTTCTAACGATATAGTGATACTAAAATATATTGCACTATTAGATAAGAAGACTTATTCACCTATCCACTTTTATGAGCCAAATATTTATATTGAATTTTCTATAGTTTACTTCAGGTAAACTTTAGCAGAAAAGACATCGCAAAAGTTTTTAAATATGTATTGAATTGAAAAAAAAACAGGATTTTATATTAAACCTGTAAGGACTTGAACTAGTAACCTTATCACCACCAAGTGAAGCTCTTACCACTATACTATAGATGCATAATTGTATGTAACTCGAATGACTGAAGAGTAAATGAAAACATTTAATCAATTGGAGACATAATTTAATTAATAGCGTTTCTACAATCGACTTAGCTGGTGGTATTTTTTCATTTCATTGTTTGAGATACAATATTAAAAAAATGCGAAAAAGAAATAAGAACTGTGTAGATTAAGAAAATATCTTATTTCTTCAGTTGAATGGTTTAATTATATAATTATTTTTAATTTAAATATAAAGCTCTAATAAAATTGTAAACTCTATTGTAATCCAATTAAGCAATTAATCATTTGATTCATTAAAATTTTATATGCTTTATTTTAACTAGAATAATTATAAAAACCGTTTAAAGCATCTGTTTAAGTTTGAATTTTTATTATACGTGTAATAGCTCAGCTCCGGCTCGCAACGGGTGATTAGTGATTACATATGATTTTTTTTAAATTTTCACTTATCATGCGAATACATAATTATGGCATTGTTTCTGGTCAAAAGTAGGCTGTGTTATATAATATGCCTGTTAAAACAACGTCCCGCGATCTGATTTCGGGTCGATTATAATCGTATTACAGATATTACCGAAAACGTACCATTAAGTCATTATTTGTTGTTATTATTACTTCGTACATGTTTGTTTATCAATGTTGTTTTTCTTAAGAAATGTATTGAAAATATTCTTACTTAAAAAAGTTCCACATACAGGATGAAAACAAACAGATAAATATTTTTTAAATTGTTAATATATTACTATACTATTGAATATGTATGTAAATATTAATATTACAGCGTATTTCAATATAACTTCTTTTCATTGTTACTCGTTATAAATGGAATGCTTACTTCTAATTTCAAAAAATAAATAGGTAAGACATATTTAAAAACATCATTCATTTACAGTTGAGCCAGTTTAAATGGAAGTGGATCATCTTTAATTTACACATTATTTTTTAACTGTCGTCTTTTTTATGTTTGAAAATTTACATATTCTTCTTTTACATGTACTCGTAATATTTATAAATACACCAAATCTTTTTGTACGGTATACGTTATATGCGAAAAATATCGTGTAAAAAAATGAAGTCTACACAGAGAAATTAAAGATACGTTTTATTACATTGAACCATGTAAAAAAAACATGAAAAAACGGAATTAGGTGTATGTACATTGCGTAAAAAAACCAATGCATGCAAATGTTGAACATATGGTTTTTAGAAAAATAGATATTGCCGCGGTCTGCATTATCAACATTTGAAAACTCTTAAAAAATAAAGTCACAGACATTATGGTTCATTGTTTTGAAAATTTTCAATTAAATAAAATACGACATAATTTATCGAAAGTATCTCTTTCATGTACAAACATTAGTCTACAACATTAAAAACAACACATTATGTTAGCAAATATCAAATGTAACACACAAAACCGAAACACAGAATGGGTCCATAAACCACAAATCATCTTCCACGTTTTGATTTAATTGAAGCATATTAAATATGAGATAAACGAAATTAAAGACTTTAATAATTGAATTATAGATCGGCAGACAATATTATGTAAACAAATATTTAAAAAGTTAAACACGGACGTCCTGTATATGAAACAACAATTGGTGGTTATGCAGATGCATTTTTTCTGGGTGGCCTAAGTTGATAATGGATAAATATCACCAAAGAAAATTAACGAAGTATAAAATTAATTAGAATAATTATAAATTTATCGCTAAAATTTGATTGCATATATCATACAGTGTTTCCAGTAATAATTACAATATACAGATTTTCAACACATCATAAATCAAATAATAATTGTTCAAAATCAGATTATCATTTCACTATCACTTGAAATAAATATAATAAATATTATATATGCAAATTTGAAATAGATATTTGAAACATAATCGTTTTATTTGCTTAATGGAGTATTAGTATCTTAGTACAGTATAGTAAATTTATTTTGCATATTCATACATTTATTAAATAGGTAAACCTTTATATTTAAATAAAGAAATTCTTAGTGAAAAGCTGAATATTAGAAAAACGCAAAACTTGTATATTTTAAAATAGCTTGTTATTGTTTAAAAGGAAACATCTACATGATTGATTATTCTCGGGAAAGATTTTCCAACGGCAGTTTCTCTTGTTTCTCGTGCGCTTGATTTACTAAAGAAGATACGATTGAATTGAGGATGGTTATCAATGTTTTTTTTTTACTTTTTTTGCTTACTTGCATATGTAAAAGTTGTTTGAAAAAATGGCATGGTCGATTAGTGCCACTTTGTTTTTTCGTTTTGTTATCCGACGAACCCATAATCTTGCAAGAATTGAATATATTTATTTTAAAACGCAAAACCGTTTTCGTTTAAATATTGAGCAATTTGGTTCAAAGTTGAAAGAATTTGATTTTTTTATGAATAGAATATGTACGTTTATTTTTTTACCAGTAGTGTATTTTATTATTCGATCAAGATTTTTTTAATCCATATCTTCTTCCAATGCGAAGCATATGGCCTCCTAATGGAGGTAGCTCAAAAAAAGGATTTTTTACGAGAACTGTTTGTTATTAAGTTGCTCTCCTTAATAGTAGTAGGGATAAACGGATAAGGATAGGACTAGTGGTTGACTAATCCCTCTCGATACCCCTAGTTATAAAAGGACCGGAAGGGTGGGAGGGAATTTCTTTTGAAAAAATGCTGTTCGTACTGGGATTCGAATCCGTGAGATACAGCCAGACGCCAACAACGCTAACCGCTGCGCCATACTCAATCAAGATTAACAGTGAATAAAATATTACGTATACAAAAGTAAATTGGGTCAATTGGCATTTTAAGCCTTACTTATCACAGCCAGTCTTCGAATATGATAAGATATATTTGAAATTCAAGAAGTGCTACCAATTTCATTCACTTAAACATATTGCGACGAATGGGCCTAAAAGCTGTCCATTTCGTATGCTTTCTGTCTAAATACTCTATTGTGTAACCACGTGGTCTATGTTGAAATCTAATTTGTCATACGACAAATAAAAATCTTTAAAATAATACACAAAGCATTTACTATTACATTAATTTTGCTTGGCAACACCTTTTCTTTCACCTTAAAAAATATTGGGCACATAAAAAGGATTTCGGTGACCTGATATTTTATTTGAGCGCGCGTGTGTCAACTGTTTGCGATTCATTTAAAGTGAAAGCAAAAAGTGAAATATAATTACACGATGTATTTTTTATAAATCGAGCGTTTTTTTACCACATGTAAATTACTTAGTTGTGTGGGATATACATACAATACATGCGAAGCAAAAAATATAAATGAAATAATTTGGTAATTTTGTCTTATGATTTAAGCCAGTAATATTATTATGCCTGGTATTCAATAGAGACAAAAGAGTTAATAGCACTCAAAGAATATTTTTTCGCAATGGATTTGTATGTCTTGTTGCAGGTGCCTATTTATGACATCATTTTAAAATGGACTCAATTAAATATGATATTGTGTACCTACACTATCTTACTATTATTTACACGGAAGCTCACATTTATTTTATGAATATACAACTTTGCTTCAAAGCTAATTACTCTAATTTAAAAAATGCGCCCAAAAATTTATCAATAATTTTAATGAATTTCAAATCTAGCGTCAGAGCAATAATTTTTGCACCACGTTATTTATTTACTTGTGGGTCCCTGGCACTGTGGTAATCACCGTTGGCTTCCGTGACGGATCTTACGGGCTCGAGTCCCAGTAGGAATGGGTATTTGTGATGTCGAAAAACTCCCTCCCATCTTTCCAATTTATAAAATGAGGCGTAGTAAAATCGATTATTGCTACTAGTCCTGTCCTAGCTCTATCCTTCTAACAGTACTCTCTTTAAAAAGGAATGGTTGAAAAAACGAGTAACAATCAGTTCTCGTAGAAAAAGAACTTCTGTTGAGATACCACCATGGATTTTAAAAAATATGTACAGTTAAGGTTTCAAATCTTACATATTGAACGATTTCGCTGTCAAATTCCTCCTGTTGGTTTTTTCAATGCTTGAGCCTCAGGGATGGTCAGTAGCAGATTATTCGCTTGGGGCCTTCGAATCTTAGAGGCCCCCAAAATGGTATTTATTAAATATTCTGATATTCTTATGTTATCTGAAAAATAGGGCCTCCAAATTTTATTGAGCCTGGGGCCTCCCGTGTGCTTAGTCCGCCTCTTAGGATGATGTATTTCTTTATGTTTTACCCAAATACGTCTGATTAAGTTTTACGAAAATTGTATTTATTCAAACATAAACAAGGAAAATCTTTCTTCTGTTGAAGTGTAATTTCCTAAATTATGGTTAGGTGAGTTTAGTTTCAAGCATTTAATACATGACTAAGCCATCCAAATACTCGCCAACATGCATGACCCGGTTCTCGGGTATTGTTTTATAAAGTAATTGGGTATCCAGTTTGGTTCCGGCTAATTTTTGTCAATAGTCATTTAATGACCCAGAGCTAAGATTCATAATAAGCGAGTATATATATAATATGTATATACAAACACATTTGATTATAGCAGTTTGTCTCAATGGTATTTAATAACAATGGCGGCTTAATTTATTTATTAACTTTTTAACAGATGTATAATAATTTATTATGATTCAATCTAAATATTCATGTGCGCTCATATCGTTCAAAGAAACACAGAATAATGATACTCATTGATATTGAAAACATGAACATTATAAATTTATATTTTATTATGTAGTTCGATTTACGTACATACGAACATAAGAGTTAAAATACTTAATTCCAATGTCAACTTATCCAGTGTTTGATATTTCATAGAACCTTGAATTATTGATGAAAAACTGTTGGCAGCGAAAAATACGCGCTAATTAGCAAGGAATCAAAAAGCTTTTATTGTATTGAACTTCGCTTATCAGTATATTCCAGATTCAGTTAATCTGTAAATGAGTTTTGCGAAATAAAACTATATCCAGAGAATTCTACATTTTGAAGATACATTTAACATGGAGAAATAAAATATAATATTGAAAATAATATAACCACGTACCCGTTAGACAACTACTTGGTTTTCGGTTCGTTTGTAAACGTGTGGGTAACCGGGAACCCTGTTCTGGTTCTACCCAAGTCGGATACTTTATACATGACCCTCCAATCAGAAAACAATAACAATTGAACGTTATATGAGTATTCCTGCACATTGATTTATAAAGTATTTATGCTGCTCACATTACGTATCATCTTTGCAAGGCAATTTCCTTATATACCCCATCATTTTATATATCAGAATTATTTGCCTCCACCATCGACAACGATAGTTGCACAGAAATGCCACAAATAAATTATTGAAAATTGCTTGGGCATATGTCACCTTGAACCGAAAAACTCTTATGATAAATTACAAGCGATACTATTATATAATGATTATAAGACAACTATTAAGTAGTTAAAAAATCACCCCGTAGGATAGAAGTAGGTGGGTGGCAGTGAAAAACTGAACCCATAAATTAAAGAATCTAAAGTGAGGTTTAAAACCCTTGACAAAGTTGAATTAAGTCACTCAAGAATCTACAATAAAATTTGAGCAATAAGTATGAAGTAATAAGTATATTTTTTGCAATAATTATATTTTATAATTAATTAAATGTCACTATTGGTGTAAGCATTTAAGAGAAACGCGGTCAAGTGTATGATAAATGATTATTGGTTTCGCAGGTTATCAATGACTATGTCGGCAGAAAACGACCCAATTATAATGATTTTTTCGGCATGTTTTATTTCTTAATTAGATTTTTTTGGACACCTTAATACTTATAGTTTATTTTTAAACAAATGTTCCATAAAAATAGTTCGGAGAAAGTACGTTATTTTAATATATTTTATTAAATTGTTCGTATAGGGTTTACCTCATCGCGAACACAATTAACTTATTTTAAAAAAATAATTAAATTTTAATTATTATAAGCTTTAGACGTTTTCCACCAATTCTCACGGACATGAAATGTAAGATCGGATCTGTAATAATTTATCTGCATTCATATCAGGGTTGTAATAATTCTTCCAAAAGTTGTATGTAAACATAACGTCACCTCCATTTTAATAAGTTAAAAGTTTTAGGAATTAATAAATTGTAGGAATTGTTTATTCCAAATTTACGCTACCGACAGAACTACATATGTTCATCTCAGAACTCATCTTAGTTTATTTTAATATACTGGCTAAGAAGAAATGTACACTTTATAATCTTACATATTATACCATTATAAATTGTATTTGAAACATTTTTTTTCGGTACGTTAATTTTGTTAAAAATATCAAACATGGTACAAATTATTACTCGAAAAAAAAATACATTAAAATTGTATTGATTAGGTTTATTTAATAACATCACCTTTTGTAGTGGTTTAAGAAGCTAGTGTAATTTTTAATTATTCTTAATCACTTTAGAAATTAAAATTTGAGAGACAGGGGTGTGGTGGAGGGTGTTCAGAAGGGCTAGCACTAGCCTTTTGTTAAGTTTAACTAAGGTCAGCGAGCCCCTTGTTTAAATAACCGCAACTTACATACTTATAAATTATATAATGTCAGACGGCTTAGTTATAACGTTTGAAACATGAAATTGGTGCAAGAATAATAGTAACTTAATAATATAAACATTTCTCACTCTAGCAATCCACTTAAGGTATGTAAACACACTTTTCAACTATTGATATTATCTATTCTTCAGTTGAATACTATGAGCATATTAAGTAACATTCGATTGCTTTAATAATTAGTACATACAATTGAATAAGAGAGATAAAAAATCCACTATTTTCCTAGAACACCGCAAGTAGCTTGGAGATTATGAGGCCCCTTGTTAAGGTATTGGCAGCTCACCGCTGGTTAGTTTGTTCGATTTAATTTTGTTACTTTTTGAGTAATAATCTGATGACTGGAACTGAGATGATTTTAAAATCCTATTGAGCTAGATTCTATCAATTAAAAGATTTTTTGTATATAGCTAAGCAATTTAATAATTTGTCTTAATTATATGTGTCTCTGTAGACCGCGACTCTTACCCTTAACATTGCACTGATTATCTCACCTTAATTGATGCTATACCCATTTCAAATATTAAATTAAAAATACATTTTTTTATTTACATTTCAATAAACAAAAAAATATGTTTCGATTGTGAATTGCGCGTGCTACACATTTCGAAATTAATAATTTGTTACTGTCAAAATATGGTAGCTGGGATTAAAATGTTTTTTTTGTTACTTCGTTTGTGAATGAAATAAACGTATTTAAATCTGGTATTAATTTTTACATCTCATTACCATAGTAACAAGATATTTGGTCAAATGTTAGGCGTGTTGTTTCAAAACTTACTATTCAATCGCAAAAGCAAGTGCTTATTTATTTTCTATACTACCCGAAAAACATTAAATATTTATCAATTAAATGTTTATATTATTGACAAACGGATTTTATGTAAATGAAATTCAAAAGTTTGTTTTAATTTTAGTATTATTTAAAAACAAATCAAATATTATCCCAAATTGTAAATTTCATTGAATAAGTCTTTCCAACTTACGTATTCATAATAATATAATTGACTTGGACTTTTTATGAAAAGACAAAATACTAAAATACATCAAAGTTAAGCTAAATATGCTCGTGTTGTTTATAAATACAGTAGAACCCCCTATAATGACACCCCATACTATAAAACACCCTACTATTTTTGAGACACTTTTTCTCACAGTGAAATTACCCCCTATAATGATAAAAAATCAAAACCTTAATCGAAACTTTTTTAAAAATATATCGTAAGCATTCATGCTACAAATACGTTTGCGTATCGACGACTATTCAGTAGCTCTGCTTTCGTTGGTTTTGAAGGACGTATGTGACGTGTCATCCGGGAATTCATAGACGGTGATTCATCGACGAGGGGTATTCAAACTATAAAGTAAGATAATATTTTTTCTACTTTCATATCAATGAAAAAATACAATTGAAAATCCCAACCCCCTATAATGACCCCCCTTTCTCGTCACAGTAGGGGGTTTTACTGTTCATTATTTACTTAAAAAATAATTTGCCTATCTTTTGACCATGCATTATTGTGATTGAAAAAAGCAAGAAAGAAAAAACGAAAATCGTTCCGGTTTTAGAAAAAACAGTGTTGGCATTTACGGTCATTAACAATAAAAACAATCAATTATACTGGTTACAACAGGGTTTCCCAAACTTTTTCTGCAATGGAACATTTCGCGAATTCAATTTTTTTTACGGAACACGGAACTCATTTTTTAGGTAAGTTAATTAATTCATACCAGTAAAAATAAATATATTACTAAAACACTTATTATTTATTAAGTAACTATTTTTAAAACATCAAATATCACATAAACATATAGGTGTACCCAGATACTTGACAATAAAATATAATATAAATCGTCATAAAAATCACTCGCCTTTCAGTATGAAATCGAACATTTTTAAATGTGTTGCAGCGTATAAAACTATTCCAAATTTTCGCGGAACACCTATTCGGGCTTCGTGGAACACTAGTGTTCCGCGGAATATAGTTTGGGAAACCCTGAGTTACATGATAATTTTTTTAAGCACAATTAATTGAACTAAAACTTTTAAATGTCTGTCAGTTGTCATCACAAAACGGGTAGTGGGAGATTAGGCCTAAAAAATCTCGTCACATATCACTGTATACAAAAAACGTGATTGTGTTGAGTATTTATGACCGTTCAAAATAAGTGAATGTACGCGGGAATACCACCGTAGATGTAAAAAATATATGGTGAAATTATGTATAACGATTCACATTAATTTCTGCACAAAAAAAATTTGTACGTCATTTTTTTTTATCAAAAGAGTACAATTTAAGAACGCTCCAACATTTATGTTGAATAAATAATGACGTGATAGGTCGAATAAAATAAACATAGATTGATTTTAATTTTAATTGTAAATAATATTGCTTATTTTTCAATAATATCTATACATATTTAAGAAACAGCCAAAGTAATCAATAATAGAGGACCAAAAGTAGGAAATTATTTTAAATTATGGGCTCTTAAAATAAAATAATACCTTACTATCAACTAAGTTTTCAAGCAGAACAACTTTAACACCTAGAAAAAAATGCGCTCAAATCAAATATTAGTTTTATACTAATTGTATGTGACTTGCAACTTATATCGAATCTTATGAAAATGAAAAGTAATACAAAGCCTAAGGTGTTAGCGTAGTTAATTGTAGAACGAAGTTAAATTGCATTTTATTACGGGTATAAAACAACCGACAATTGTTTGAAAAGTATCATTCAATCTAATAGACCTACCTTATCCACTACCATGGCATACAAGGTATAATAACCAACAACTGAATAACTGTTAACAAAAAATACATTTTGTGTTGTTTATTATAATCTTAATGAAGTCTTAGTGTTTATTATATTTAAAAAAATAAAATAAAAAGGATAACACAATTATGATTAAGCACAAAGTTTTTTGATCAATATAAAAAATAAAAAATTGAATAAAAAAACCTTTTTATAATATTGTCTTTTACTGAAATATTTAACATAATAAAGCTTATATTGATCATATTAAAAAAATAAATATTGTAATTGTTTAATTATATATTGAACTTAAATTTCTTCACAACCCTTTTACGACGATCACATAATATCTTGTACAAATCTTAAGAGCGTCAACAAATATATTATATTTGTTAGTTTTGTTCCTGATTTTTCCAAATAAACGAAATGTTTATATTTTATGTTATAGTTTTTCCTCATTGCCACCCTGGCTATCGCCGCCAACGCCCAACATGAACACTACGCCCATGAAGAACATGATGATCATCCTAAATACGAATTTTCATATGACGTAAAAGACGAGCACACAGGAGATGTACACAGTCAGCACGAGTCTCGTGATGGAGAGGTCACCAAGGGATTCTACTCTTTGATCGATGCTGATGGATACAAGCGCACAGTCGAATACACCGTAGATGGAAAGAGCGGATTCAATGCCGTTGTCCACCGAGAACCAACCGGTCACGCTCCTGCACCAGCTGCTGCTCCAAAACACCAAGCTCCTCAGTATCATGCTCCTCAACACCAGGCACAACAAGTTCATCAGGCACCACAAGTGTATCAGGCCCCACAAACCAATCATGCCCAACAAGTTTACCAAGCCCCACGAGTACACCAAAGCCCACAAGCGTACCAGGCTCCACAAGCTTATCATGCCCAAAAAGCTTATCAAGCCCCACAAGTGTATCAAGCCCCACAAGCTTATCATGCCCAAAAAGCTTACCAAGCCCCACAAGTGTATCAGGCTCCAAAAGCCCAACATGCTCAACAAGTTTACCAGGCTCCACAAGTGTACGCAGCACCTCAAAAGTTCCAGGCTCCACTTTTCCAAAAAGCAGCCCAAGTCATTATGGCACCTCAAATGCACCAAGCACCAAGACAGCAGGTGCCAATATATGAAGCCCCTAAATATGTCGCCCCCCAAAAGTTTGCATCCCCTAAATACTAAGTACAATTATCATTCAAAAAATGTTCCTAAATGTGCGATGTATGAAATGTGATTATGAAATGTTATTATGGAATTTAGTTTGTTAGTGTTGAATAAAATCAATTAGAAGGTTTTTGTATAAACCTGTAATACTTCGATGGAAAAAGATTGTGTTCAATGTTAATAAATTTAATTTTGTTTAGTTTGTAAAAAGACAATCTACTTGTTAATTTAATAAAATATTTATTATGAACCGATATCTGACTTGCTTTATTTCTCTTAAGTTATTGATCTATTTATTATACCTGTTCGTAGGAGGTAGCCAAATTGAGACATTGAAATAGTGTAATGTACCCCTCGACGCTTTTTTCAGTAATATTGTTGAAACTCACATTTAGTTATAGTTCAAAAATTCTATAATAGGAATAGTAGAAAAAAATTCCGATTACTTAACACAAATTTCATCAAAGAGATTTGAACAGCCATTGTGAAAAAATGCTATTTTTGAAATTGTGAAGTTTATCTACTTCCTGAGATTCAGAAAAAAGTCTCATTAATGACAAATTTTAACGTCATTATTATTCATATTTGAATATTTAATAATGAAGTAGGACTTTAAGCCCGGCTTGAATCGAAACCGGTTAACCGGTTTATTGCCTGTTTTAAAAAAAACAAAAATCAGTTTTTCGTATTAATTACATTAAGTACAATGGATTTTTATACAACTATTCACATATCGGGTTCGTGGAGCAGTGGTCAACGTCGTTGACTTCCGTGATGGATCTTACAGATTCAAGTGACCCAGTAAAAATAGAATTTTTTCATTGGAAAGCATGCGTGTTTTTAATAAATTCTTTCCTTCCATTTCAATGCTAAAAAAACCGGGCATATATGTAGAAAGAGATTTGTTAACTATTAGTTCTTTCCTGGACTTATTTATACCCCTACTCTTATTTAAAAAAGAGAGGCTGAGCAACTGATTAACAAGCAGTCCTGTAAAAAAAATCTTGGAAGCCTTATGCTTGACATTAGGAGCGGACTTGATTGAAAAAAATTAAATAAGATAATCTACTCTTTTACGCACCTTATTAGTTTATATTTAAGTAAGCAAAATGCCTTATATTTTTTGTTTTGTTTTGGAATATTGGTTTGTGTGGTACAATTGTTTTTTTTTAAATAGTTCCGGCTTAAGCCAGTTAGCAGGCTTATTTATTTGAAAAAAAACCGAAAACCAGTTAGTTTTTATGGACGGTCAATTAGATGCCCTATAATGAAGTGTTTATAAATTTATGCCTTTTCCACATCATTAAGTTAGTTATTCATGGGATGTTTCAATTAAAAGAATACGAATTTTATAGTTTTACCATTTTATTTTTGATATAAACATTCGACAAAGTCAATCAAATATCACACGATGTGTTTACGCTGTGCTATACCAGTTTGTTGAACGTCGACATTGAATCTATTCGCCGAATATGTTCATGAAAGTATTACAAATCAAACTGCTCAAAATACTCTTAAAAAAACATACGATAAAGACGACCACTAATCATACCAAAATCAGTTTTCGTATTTTTAATACTTTGTAACCTCTGTGTACCTCTAATAATGAAATGAATAACTTCAAATACCTAAAAAATAAAAGTTATGATATATATATAACATTTATTTTACACGTTATTAAAAAATATTTTACTAATGTATCTATTTTCATTATTGTGAAAATGAAAGAAATCAATTTACAACCGAAAGCAATTCAAAAAATTGTATGGCGCTGATATCCTGAAAACAAGATCTAATTTGAATTATGTTACTAATATATTTACTAATTATATTTTATATCATAAATATGATAAAAATGTAAAGATTTATATAACACCAATAAAATAAAACATATTCTTTTAATTAAATAAGAAAATATTAAATTCTAAAACACAAAATATGAAGCATATACAATAAAAACGATTTAACTGATGAACTCCAAAATTGTCTATATAATTCTTTCATTCCAACTTGCAACCATCATTCTCCTCTTTTGGAAAAAGTGATTTTTGTACTTTATTTTGTTGCCAGACATTTCCATATATCAGACAAAAAAGGCGTTTAATCATATTTCTATGGTTTTCATCATGTATTGTTTTGATATAACAGACTAAACATTTTTTTATAATAAGTATAAGAATATATCATTCACTCTGTTTAAGGAAAAAAATACGAAAAAATAACAACGAGAACACAACATTTTTTCATAACTCACTTTCAATTCAAGAAATTGGATTGTAAAGGCTGTTTTAGCGTTTTTTGATTCATATGATATCGGAAAAAAAATAATGAAAGTTTATTTATTAAGAAATAACCATTGGCCATATATTTAAATTTTGATAGCTATACATTGTTTTATATTATATATCCGTTTGATTTTGCGGCTTAAATTGTTTACTTTCACTTGCCATGTGTTTCATTTAACTGTGACATATCATTAGACTAAATGTAATATTGTGAAAATACTTTTCGCATAAATTTGAGAGGGTTGAAAATTAAAAACCTTTATTTATCAAAAAATAATAATTTGTAATTTTTAAATAAAAATATATTTGTCGAGATAATCGGCTTTTTCGAATACAAAAAGCGGACTGAAATGTAGCGTGGTTGTAGAGCAGTGATGCACAAACGCGGCCCTTTTTGAATTTTGTGGCGGCCCTTAAATCTCTTTCTCAAAAATACTTTTTTCACGTAAAACATGCATTAAAAAAAATTAAGCAAGCTTTTTCTTCAATGAAGGAGAATAAATCGGTTCATAGAAACAGGCTTACAAATATTATGTCAAATTAAAAAAATAGTTAAAAATTAACAAAGACCATGAACGCATTAACTTATATATTACATATAAATGAAACATAAATATTTCACAATGAAATGATTTTTAATTAGCAAGTACTCATGATCTTTTTTTTGCATGGCTTATTTATTTTCTAAATAAAACGGTCAAAATAATAAAATGGAACCTATTACTCATTTATCTAAATTCACTTAATCTTTTTTACACGTTTTTAAGGCTGTTTTACATGGAACATACATATTTTCTGGATAAAAAAAGGATTGAGCGTACTTTAAATCATTTTTTTCTTTGCAGCCCGAACCAACGAAAAATTTGTTTTATGCTGCCCGCTATAAGGTAGAGGTTGTGCATCACTGTTGTAGAGAATAAAACAAATGAATATACAACATTGATTATTGATCGAAATGTTTACACCTCGAAAACGATTAGTAGTCTAATTGTCTACGGGTAGGTGTAGAAGAAGACATATATCTGTACAGCTTACAAATTTATAAGTTTCTGCCAGTAATAGCTACCAATGATATTGACTTAGTTCATATTACTTCTTTAGATATCGAAATAAATAAATATCATAAGAGTGTTCTTTCTTAATTCCAAGCACCCAACTTTTGACGTTTTCTGACAGTATTCCGAAGATTATATAAATAATGAGTTTTTCCTCTTTCCACTTCGGGTCACCAGGAAGAGTTCTCTATATTATTAATTTTATGAAACGATCAAACATTTTCATCAAATATAAAATCAATGTCAACAATATTTTATTTAATATAAAATATTTTCCCCGTATTAAAGGTGGTAGAGTTCATTTTTAAAATGAAATGTATATAGCTGATTCATAATGAATGATTTTTCTTTCAAATTTGCATAATGTCTTTTTGATTAAACGTGACTTAATTGACAAAAATCTCGCTCAAGTCAAGTAATATAGATAGTATTTGTGACTTGCAACTTATTACTTAAAGAAAAAAAATACGTACAATGCAATGCCTAAGGTGTTAGTTAAGTTAATTGTCTAACAAAGTTAAATTGCATTATTCATTTCGGGTATAAAACAACCGTCAACTGTTTCAAATATATCATTCGATTCAGAATATCCATCTCACTCGCAACCATGGCATACAAGGTAAAATAATAATTAGTTCAGACCAAAAAAAACAATATACTGTTAAAAATATTATAATATATATTTATTTTAAAATATACTTGAATTGTGTTACCAGTAATCATTTATTATATGCTATTATATTCATGTAAGTGAAAAAATACAATGTAAATTACTTGTTCGATGATTATAAAACAAAACGATCAGAAGACCAATTTCGTTCAGCGATTGAGTATTATCAATTTGATCATTGATATGTTCAATCATTTTCACCAGTTAAAAATCACTATATAAAACTGTTTTGTTATGTTAATACGTTGCAAGATTAAAGTTTAATTTTATACTTGGTGAAATCTTTTATTGATAGTCTACGGATAAATTACAGCCTCTCTAAGTATATCTTGAGGCGTTCGTATTAGAAATGATAATCAAAACAATTAAGTATAGTAGTGTACAAAATTTAGCGCGATCTGCTCACATTAAGAAACATAATAACGATTGTTTTTTTTACAGTTTCTTCTTATTGCCACCCTGGCTGTTATTGCAAACGCTCAACACGAGCATTACGCCCACGAAGAATACGACGATCATCCTAAGTACGAGTTCTCATACGACGTGAAAGATGAACACACTGGTGATTATCACAGCCAGCAAGAGTCTCGTGATGGAGAAATCACCAAAGGATTCTACTCCTTGATCGATGCTGATGGCTACAAACGAACAGTCGAATACACCGTTGATGGAAAAAGCGGATTTAATGCTGTCGTTCACCGCGAACCTACTGGTCATGCTCCCGCCCCAGCTGCTGCTCCTAAGCATCAAGCTCCTCAATATCATGTCCCTCAATACCAAACTCAACAAGTTCACCAGGCTCCACATGTTCACCAAGTGCCACAAATTCACCAGATCCCACAAGTTCATCAAGCCCCACAGATGTACCAGGCTCCACAAGTTCACCAAGCGCCACAAATCTATCAGGCTCCACAAGTAAACCACGCTTCAAAAATTTACCAAGCTACACAAGTCCAACAACCCCAAGTAGCACCAAAGCATCTTATTGCTACGCAAAAAATCCAGGCCCCACAAGTCTTACTTGCTACTCAAGCGCATATGGTTCCTCAAATGCAACAGGCACCAAGACAAGCAGTACCTATTTATGAATCCCCTAAATACGTTACCCCACAACAGTTTACGGCTCCTAAACACTATTAACTATATTTGATTAAAGTGTTTCTGAATGTACGACGAATTAAGTATGATAATGCTTTGCCATGTTATGAATATTGACAATAATTTTGGATGAAAAGTTAAAATGATTGTTATTCAACAAAATCATTTTTTTTAAATTTCATCCATCCATCAGATTTTTGTGGATCGGAATAATGAAAGAAAAGTGCTCTGTTAAGTAAGATTTTTTTTAACATTAAGTTGACTAAACACTTTTCACTCTGAAATTATTGTCTCAGATTGTGTTATTGGAATGTTTACTGTTTATTTAATAAATTATTTATTTTAAATCGATCTCAAATGTATTTTATTTTATCAACTTTGGTTTTCTCACCTTTGATACGATTTTATGGTTATCATTTATCAAACGAAGTAAACGAAAAATATCCGAAAATAAATAAAGTATTTATAATACAAAAAAAGTTTCTACAGTTAAGTTAAAATTTAAAAACTGACCACTCACAATCATAGCTTCCAATTAAAATTTGCCTGTCTGTAATGCACAGCACAACATAGCACACATTGAGTTAATGCTATCAGGTGTCAATGCCAATTTATAGCATGATATTATTTATGATGTGATTAATACTTTTGAAAAATTATACTTCTTGATTTACAGAAATATCATAAAATTTATACACTACGATATTTTATCTCAATACACACTTAGAATTTACATCAATCAGAACCCTAGTATTTTAATGCAAAAAAACAACATTTACTAACAAGGAGCGCACGTGTTTCGTATTTGGCACATCTAGGCATATTGCAGGAACATCGGGATACTTTTATGTCATGTCTTTTGCGAAATACACGTTGATATGATTTTTTAGCCATCCATTGTTCGGCTTATGGCAGTATTTTTCCAAAATTTATATCACTACAAAATGTCTTCAAAAATAATGCTTCGAATGGTACCAATATTTTCACAGAATACTGTTGTTTTTTTAGCCCAAAATTCACTTAAATTAAAATAGAGTTTTGTTAAATATGTAACTACTATGTAGCATGGAAAACTATACGGTTACGTGCCTTTACAGACCTTCATGAAAATTAAATTTCTGACATATTTTTGCGCCGCTTTTTGCACTACTAGCACGAACCTTCAGTTTGCAAATTGATTGCTAAGGTAATATATTTTTTGCAGTTTAAGACGGGGCCTTGTGTAGTTCGTCCCCGCTTTCACAAAATCCTAGAAACGCCACTGCTCAAAGAATACCCCTTAAAAATTCTGTCTGAAAGCATTTAAAGTCTAGATACATAGAAAATAACACATGTCTCTATAATAACCAAGCGAGTTATTCCACAGAGACGATTAAAAAACGTGATGAATTCAGATATAATCAAATATTTTGAATACCGTTGTGTAAATGGAAGAAAAAAACTAGAAATCAATAATTCTGTTTATTCATTACCCAGGATACTTAAGCTTCTCTATAAAGATGAAATAGAGAGGCAATCGTTAATTTAATCGCCAATATGCCTGACTCTTAAAAACTTAAATGTTTTTGTGTAAATTCGATGTCTTTTTTACGCGGTTTATCGTGAAACCTAACGTACTGCGCAATGTGGGTATTAGAATTATAATGTCACAAAGAAGTCTATTGAAATGATTGAAATAATAAATTAACTGAGACAGCGCGAGTGGATACATTAATTATAGACGGTTAACTTATATTTTGATGGCAAAATTGGTTTTAAAATAATAAATTAATTTGCTCTTTTTTCATAGAATAAATTTTCAACTAACGTTCTTTTGATTCACCTGGAAATTTGTCAATCGCAGACTGTATTTAAAGTAAAAAATTAAGTATGATCTCGAACACTATTGTAGTGAAGTCTACAGTGCCACGCCCGTTGATCTTAACATAAACAGTGATAATATATTTCTTAAATTTTGTGATAATGAAAGATTACGTAAATTTTGTTATTATCCATTATGGTAAACACGTTAACGATATATTTTTAGTAATTATTCTTTAATTTTAAAATTTGATTATTTTTTATGATTATAATTCACCAAGAATTTTTTGCTTACACAATTCAAGTGATTGATTAACATTGTGATAGCTTTATATTACATTTTTACAAATATGCTTTTATACTTCCCTGACACCACATTTATTCAAATCATTTGTCAAAAACTTTAATAAACTATTTAGGCCTGTGCTCAACTAAAAAAATTAGTATTTTTTAGTGATATATAAAAAAATCAATACAAAAAATTGAAATATCTATTCATGATAAATTTTGTGAGCATAATTTATTTATTATACTTATTTGATTAAGAGAAAGTCGTTTGATGTCATTTGTTTTAATGAATACGTTTTTCATTCCTTAGTCGATCGCAAGATTATTATTATTTGGAAACATTCTTAGCGTGAAAAATACGAAAGGATATGTACTAATTCCACTAATTTGCACTAATTCCACTTTTATTTTATATGATCAAAGCCGGTTTCGCTTATGACGAGCATTATCAACGGATAAGAGAGTACATTATTAGTGTTCTTTATTTTTAAATTCTTTTCATAACAATATTTTGTTACACCCTTATATTTTTTTGTATAAATAGCACTGCAATAATATCTTATCAATTGATAATAGGGTGTCCAATACCGGATCCTCTTTGTGATCCGGGATTTCGGGATTCACAATTTTTTGGTCCCGGAGTTGATCATTGCACAATTGCTTGAGATTGATTCATAACTATTTCAGGATGTTGGTTTTCGGGATCCCGGGATTGATCACCGTGAAAAATTCAGAAATTGAGAGATTCTATAATAATTTTCAACTCGAACAATTTTTTATCTCCATAGTTTCAAAAAGTTGAGAATTTATAGATTTATAATTATTGACAAATGTGAGAGCTTTTTTTTTAAATCACTGACTTGAAAATTTTGGGAAATGACATATTGCACCTTTATTGAAAAACCTAAGATCCTTTTTTTTAGCTACATCCTTTCAAAAAGTTACGGCTGCCAGTGACTCAAGCGCAAAATTATGTTTTTAGCAGAATAAATAGATTTTTCAATTGTTATAGTAAATCCCGAAATCCCGGGATAAGAACTAAGAAAATCCCGGGATTACGGGATCATAAAATTGGATTGGAGTTTCTAGTTGAAAATGCTGTATTAACCAGTCCTGATTATATAAAATAAAAGTAGAATTAGTTATAATGTGTGTTTAATTTTTTGAATATAATAATTACCTTTCAAGTATTGACAGTGAACACATTAAAAGTTAAAAAAAGAGAGTTTAAATCTGTAATCTATTTAGGTAATCATTCTATTATGATGTCGATAAAATTAATTGTATTAATTAGATAAATTCAATATTACCGATTGTAATTATTAAAGAATGACGGCGGAGGTGACAAAACTTGACACCCAACTCAAATATTGTATTTGTTACCCTACGCGCTTTGTGTGACTTTCAATTCAAAACTAATCTTTTAAAAGTGACATGTAATGCAACGCCTAAGGTGCTATTTGAGTTAATTGTTCGACGGAGATAAATTGCATATCTATTTTGAGTATAAAATACCCGGCAATTTTTTGAGATATATCATTCGAATCTGTTGATTAAGCTAATCCACTGCCATGGCATACAAGGTAACCCAACTTTAGATTGAGCATACGATAGTTGGTGTAATAGTTTTTTTTTATTTAAATATTTTATTTTATAAACGATCTTGATCAAAATTTACTCAGTAACAGAAATAAAATAATAAATGATTGTTGAACCTCGATATACAGTCGAACTCGGTTATTACGATCACGGAAATAGCGAAATTTTGGATGTAATGAAGAAACATTCATTGAGATTTTAGTTTACAGTTTTCTCCATACATTTATTCACTTTTATAACGAGCTACTTCTCAGGCATACCGAGCAAAAATAAAGAGCAAAAATTAATTGAAATAAAGAGGGTGAAAACAATGAAACAAGCATCAATTTTAAATTGTATGAGAAATGTAGATTGACAGAAAAATGTAATGTAAAGGTTGTGTAAATAAATTCTAATTGTGTATTTTTGTTTGAATTGTGACTTTTTGTGTTATGTGACCGCTCCAGATATTTCATGTCTTCATGTGATGGGTATGTTTGTAAGCATTTAAAAATACATATTCTCTGATATAACGAGCAAATTCAATCGGTCCCATCTTCTTCGTAATAACCAAGTTCAACTGTATATTATAATAGTTTCATCGTGTATCGTTTTTTTCGTAATCGCTTTTTCATCATGGGCTGTCATTTTTATTCAACACCACTGTTCTCGATAAACAATTAAAATTTAGATTTAAGAATTCATTCTAAAAAGTTTAAATTCGTCTACATAATACGTATTATATCATATTAGATCATAAGATATTAAAATGCTAAATTACTAAAATAAAATCGTTTCAATACTTTAACCACTAGCACGCCAACGACTCACCAGTGCGTCGCACGCTTATATACTCCACACGCCAGCGACGCGCCAGTCCGTCGCGACGTTTCTTCGTGGAAAATAAATATTTTTTCAATATCTAAAAATAATGTGGTATTTTTTAATAAAACCAAAAATGGCTAAAAATTAAAAATTATTTTAGATTATCCATATAATTTTTAAATAAATGTTGCAAAGGCTTCCTACCGATCTTTGTATACAGCATACGCGAATCGTATAAAAAGGTATTTTTTACAATGCTTGAAAAAAAAAACGATAATTTATAGGTGAACAGTTTCAGGGTTATAAAACTTCATAATATGCTATAATTTTAAAAATACAATAATAAGAAATATATGTTTATTTAAATTGAAAAAAAATCTCATGACAAGTTTTCATTCAGTATATATGTATATTCATTATGTGTTAAGATATCAATACATAATTTGAATATTTTTTATACTGTTTAAACCGCTAGCGTGCAGGACTAGATCGAATATTTCGCGCTGGCAGCTAAGAAAAGTTAAGAAAAAAGAAAATGAGATTTTTTTATGAAACGAATCAATAAATATTTTAATCTTTGGCACGCGTAAAACAAAATGTTTTTGAATTTAAAGAAAACAAATTTATTTTATACAATTTTAAATCAAATAATTGGTTCCTCATTTGGAAATACGAGTTCTACACGAGTATTAAAACTTCAACGTTCACGCTATTTTACATTGTTTTATTTCTCAATTTGAAGTTTATATTCTTGACAGTTCTTCCTCATTGCCGCATTGGCCATCGTAGTCAACGCCCAACATGACCACTACGCCCATGAAGAACATGATGATCATCCCAAATACGAATTCTCATATGACGTAAAAGACGAGCATACAGGAGATGTCCACAGTCAGCAAGAGACTCGTGATGGAGACATCACCAAAGGATTCTATTCCCTGATCGACGCCGATGGCTACAAACGAACAGTTGAATACACTGTCGATGGAAAGAGCGGATTTAATGCTGTTGTCCACCGTGAACCAACTGGCCGTGCTCCGGCACCTGCTGCTGCTCCCAAGCACCATGCTCCTCAATACCAAGCACAACACGTGCACCAGGCGCCACAAGTTCAACAAGCCCAAACAGTCTATGGGGCTTCACAAGTTCACCAAGCACCACAAGTTTACCAGACACCACAAGCTCAACATGTCCAACAATTTAACCAGGTACCAAAAATTCAAATGGTACCTCAAATGCACCAAGCACCAAGGCAACATGTGCCAATATATGAAGCTCCTAAACACGTCGCCGCACAGATGTATGCAGCTCATAGAAAATGAATACAATTTCCTGACGGATAATGTTCCTAATAATGCTATGTATCAAATGTGATTATTTTATAAATATAAGACAAACTATTTAATCAATTATTAATTACCAATTACGTAACAAGTTTTTTTCGTCTAAGTTGAACTATTTTTTTTATTATGTTTTTTAGTGGGTTCGTGACGATAATAATTTTATGGATAATATTTGTAAACCGACACTTTTTTTTGTAATATACACAGATTAATAAATTATTTATTTAAAAATTATTTCCAATTTATTTGTTATTTTTGTAGAAAAAAAACATTATAAAATACAATTTTGAAAATCACTTAACTTAGAACAATCCAATATTTTAAAAAAGTAACTGAGTATAACTCATTGTTTATGAGGCTAACGTTTCCGTTTAAAACACTTTCAAAATATGACTATAAAAAAATAAAGAATAGATTGTTTACACTTCAGAATGTTCTTGCGGTTTCAATCGAATCACTCTGTAAAGTCAGCTAAGGACTAGATGATGAGTATTGATTAATAAGTTGATTTAAAAGAGTTTCTTAATAATTTATATGAGAAAACGGATTAAAGGCTTATAACCACCCTAGAAGTAAACATATCCGGGAAACTGAGAGCGTGCTTCGCAAGCTCCATTTTTTCAGCAGGCAAATAAATATACACTAATTGATACCTAAAGAAAAGAAACGAAAAAAGCAGAGAATTCTTAAAGGGTGAATATAAATGAAAGCTACCCTAAAATTTTCATGTTTATTAAATGATGTAATTGCCACAAACTTACAATTTGTTTTTTTTCAAAAGTACATTGACACAATACGTTGTTCTGACACAACCTTGTTATCCGATAGGTACCTATTTACTATTAATAGATAGTCAAAACAATCTTATTATTAATATGACCACAGATATAATGGTAGAAAAAATATTTTTTTCGTAGAATCTCACTCGTTGTTCTGAGAATTTAATTGTATTATAAAATAGGTAAAATGAATAAATTAAGAAGTGTGATAATATAATTATAAAGTCATAAGATAAGAAAAGTGATCTAGACCATATTCAAATATAATATTAAGTGATCTTATCGTATATAATATAATGCTTATGTAATCGAATTGTTTTAGGACGAAATTTAAAATATTAAATTTGACGCTATCTGCTGGTTATATCCAAAGCAAAATATATCAAAATAAACTTATAATTTAGTACATCAAGCCTTTTTAAATCCTGAAGTATATTGAGGTGAAGTAAGCCAACTAATAAAATGATAAGACTTTTTTCTTGGAATTTTAAGTACAATCACTTTACTTTGTATTTTGATGGATGGCATATTTTTATTTTACGCAGATAACACAATTGCAATGTGTATTAACTGAGGTAACTTTACTTTTACGATATTTTAAGACGTGTAGAATATAACAACATATCTAACTTTTTTTTTCTAAAATACCTCTTGGTTCACTTCAACTGCACATATCAATTGTTAAGATGTTAAGTTAGTCTAGTGATACTTTCGATGGATTCGGCGGTAACTTTGTGGAAGATCATTTTAATATAAAATAACTTAGATTATTCTACGTATTGTGCTACAAACTGTGACACGTGTTTCGCCTCTTTCAGAGGCATTTTCGGACATACTACTTTCGCAAAAGCTTGCTTAAGTACGAATGATTTTAATTTTACTATTCTGATATATTATAATAAAAATCAAATAAAATGGGAGGCAAGAAGGGGATGATAGAAAAACAAACAAACGATAATGGTTATACAAATGACGTTTACACTAAGAAATGCCTCCTTGCCTCCTACATTTGAAAAGACGAAGCTCTTGCGTATTCAAATTATTTTTTAAACAATATTGTATAAATGTAATAGTTTAAAAAATGTTTTTTAAAATCACAGTTATCTTTTGAGACTTTTATTTTGGGAAGTAAACTATAAGCTACGAGACGTCGAACACATTGATTTTTTTCGTAAGCTAAGTTGACTACTTTTGATAACAATTAAATTAAAAGACTTATTGATTTTTGTTTTCGTAATGGTGAACGAAAAGCTGAAGTTATCAAAAAAATAAATTGATTAATGGAAAGAATGGTATTTTTTTACAAACTTACGTACAAATATTGATAACTAGTTAATGAACACTCAAAAAGTTTTGGTGAATTAACTTATTCTTTTAACAACATTTAAATGAACCGTTTACGCCTAGGAGGCCTGTGATATTTTTAATCGATAAAATTGTTCATCTGTACTAATTTCCCATATTTTATATTAAAGAAAAAACATTAAAGCTACGATTTCTTGTATCTTTAATATAAATAAAATTGATTATATTTATATTTCAAAATTTACGAAACATTACAATAAAAAAGCGTTTGATAATTTCTAAAATAAATAATTTATTATTTAGTAAGTACACATAAATATAAGGTATATCTATACATTCTTAAGACATTATAACGTAGACATCCAGTCAAGCATGGATAAATGTAAACAAAGATCATTTGGTAATAATTATAGAATCATAAAACGAATTCTTCAAAAATATCATAGCCCATCATACTGTCATCAGAAATCATTCTGCTAGACCAATTCAAAGACATTTAATACTTGTGACCAGAATATTGGGGTGCTTGGTATTGAGGAGCCTGATGAGCATGGTATTTGGGGGCAGCTGGGGCAGGAGCGTGACCTGTTGGTTCACGGTGGACAACAGCGTTGAATCCGCTCTTTCCATCAACGTTGTATTCGACGGTGCGCTTGTAACCATCAGCATCGATCAAGGTGTAGAATCCTTTAGTGACGTCTCCATCGCGAGCCTCATGTTGGGCGTGGTAATCTCCTGTTTTTTCGTCCTTGATGTCGTAAGCGAATTCGTATTTGGGATGGTCATTGTATTCTTCGTGAGCGTGGTGGTTGTACTGGGCGTTTACGGCTACGGCCAGGAAAGCTAAGAGGAACAACTACAACCAAATGGATATTGTTTATGCGAGTAGAATAAAAGTGTCACAAGATAATAATATCAGTGCTCACAAGAAATCAATTTAATATAATAATACTGACAGTGGAAAATGTTCGAAAACAAATTGTCCAAGTTGTCCGTATTAATTGCAAAGTATGTGCCACATGAGGGCTGTAGAAACAAAGGCGACACTCTCCATGCTTGATTGAAAGTGATTTAGATATTATGTCATCGTGTATAGCTGGCAATTCCGTATATATTAAGTAGCAAGTTTAAAAAATAACGTTCTAACTTGTAGATATTTGAACAATTAAAATCGAGTTTGTAACCATAGTTCTGGATAGAAAAGACGGCAGTTATTCAACAGATTGCATAAACCAACGCTCATTATATTATATTTACTAGAAAAATAATACTAATAAAAAAAATAAAAAAAAATCATTTTCAGACGTTTATATATAAGAAAAAAATCATAACTTCTAACTAAAAGAAAAAAAAAATATGGATTATAGAATTTGTCACATTTGTTTCTCGAGCACTTTTAATTATACTAATAGATCGACTGACATTAACGCAGTATTTCAGTAATAAAAGGTCTTCTTGATTAAGGATTGGCAGTTTAAAATTATTACAGACACAACAATATGAGTACAAAACAAAGTCTCCACCGGAGGTGGAAAACATTTAATATTAGAAAGCCGGATTCAAGAAAAATCAATTATATTCTCTTAAATAAAAAGTATTTAAGTATTATTTGATCACGAATGAAAACAATCAAATAGAAAATTTGATAAAGTCAAAGATCCGCACTCGAAGAGTTAGAGTTGGCCGAAAGTTTTGTCTGGTCTAAACTAACAGGAAAATCAAAGACCATGCCTCTTATTAACTTATACAGAGAAATCTTTGGTTTTATAGTTGGAAAAAATATTTAATATGTATTTTCACACCTTGAATGCCATTGTAATGGATTGGAAACACTTCGATTGAATGATACCAGACCATTGATAGTTGGTCGTTTTATACCCAAACCGAAATTTTGACCGATTTTCAATAAATTTCAATATGATTTCATTGAATAACCCAAGGCATTTTATTACAGGTCGTATTTAGGAGATTAAATATAACTTGCAAGTCATATTATAAACGTTATTTGACACTACTGTAAAGTTTTTTGTCATGCTTATTATGTCATTCAGATTAACTTACATTCACCAATGTCAAGTATGCAATTAATATGTTACCTAGTAACTTACTTTCATGAATAGACAAAGTTTTTCGAAAACTTAATAATTTGCTTTCGTCTCTCAAATACATCATGCCATGCACAAATCATATGATGCTATCCTCATTTCAATTAAAAATCTACAACTATATGTTTTATCTACAATAACAATATGTGCTCACAATAAGAAAAAAAAATACATTTAAGCTAATTTCAATTCCCTCAATAATTAAGCGTATTATATTAATCGTGCTACTCTCGCGTGTTTGGCACTTATTTTTTAAATACAATACCGTTCTGATTATACAGACCGTCCAACATAATCACGTGTTGAGTATTTCAGGCCATTCAAAATAAAAACCATGCACACGAAAATAGCACAACAGACAAACTCGATGAGAATTATTTGCAAGTCAATAAGGATCAACTGGAGAAGAATTGATACCACAAACACCCATGTCTTGTATTTAAATTTAAATGGAAGAACAACTTAATTTGACATTGACTTTACCAGGTATTGAGCCCAGACCCATCTGATCAGTATAGGCAAGCTCTTACCAACTAACCCAGGGTGGAAGACTGAGCCAGGGTATCTTTATTTATAAAGTACCTACCCTATATTTATTATTTACTGACTGAAATTATGTGCTTATAGTAGCCAGTGTATCTCTTTTTTTAGGGTGGATATTAGATACAGACTGAGTAATTATATATCTTTCATCGATGTGATATAATACTATAGTCATTTAAATAGAAAAAAATCCCTAATAATAACACACCGAATACATATTGTAGGTGGTCAGTCAACAACAGTTTTCGTTGTATGATCTATATTAATGGTCGGCAAATATATATAAAATAACGTTTTAAAATTTATGAATCATATTATTTTGTATTCTCCAAATTTCAGAAAAAATGGGTAAAAACTTTACACTGAAACATAGTTATAACTTGATTGTGTTATTTCGAATTAATTTTAAGGTCTCTTGGTAAAACTCTACTTTGATACATTTAAAAAATATTAGTATATTATTGAAATCAATACTCTACACCAGCGTTTCCCAAACTTTTTCTCCGCGATATGCTTATTTTAATATTTCTCCTTCGTGACCCACTATTTTTTTTATGGCCTATACTACCAGCCTATAGGTAAAATAAAACAGTATATTTATGTCCATAAAGTCGTTATATGTTATAATACAAAATAATTTACTTTGATAAATTTATATAGAAATCAAATGTACCAATAAATTATTAATGAGAGGTATTGCGAAATTATATAGTAAATATGAAGATTTATTTTAGAAAATTGGCGACTCGGCATTTTGCTTTCCGCGACCCGGTACCGGGTCGCGACCTATCATTTGGGAAACGCTGCTATTGTATAAAATAATAAAAAAATATTATGAAAATTTAATAACTACTTGTGAATAAATGAAATAATAATCAGTAGAAACCTTCATTAGATAAACAATTAAGAAAATGGCAGCTCAAGTCACAGCACGTTGGCGGCAGAATAATTCGTTTGCAAACGTAAAAAGTGTTCCAAATATTTTTTATTAAACTATTAAAGACAGAAATAAAAGCGTGTATTTTTTTAAACCTTTTTTAGTATATAGTAATAATTGTATGTAAGATAAAAGATTTCATTTAAACATTGCCATTTAAGATTTCGACTGAAGGTGCGATTTCAATATTCGCTCGGATTTCTCATTTCGGCATTTCCGGCGTTCAAGTGCACGGATAAACTTGAACTGACACTTGGTAAACATAATCGTGTATGCACAGTGGAACCCCGATCTACCGTTCTCGCATTTTTCGTTTTCCCGCATAGATCGTTTATTTTTTATAGTCCCGGCCAAACACCCATAAGACCAATGTAAAAGAATCCCGCATTAATCGTTCCCCGATTTACCGTTTTCCTCGATCTATCGTTTAAATATTTTGGTCCCGTCACGAATATTATCCTGATTGACCGTTTTCGCTGAATATTTTTCACAAATAGTTTTGCCTCGCATTTCGTTTCGCGTTTTTTTTCAGTGGAACCCCAATCTACCATTCTCGCTATCTTCGTTTTTTTGCATGGATCGTTTATTTTTTACTCGACCAAGACCCCGTCATAACAATATTGAATAATTCCACGTTTATCATTTCCCGATTTACTGATTTCCTCGATCTATCATCTAAATATTATCGTCCCACCCCAATTATTATCCCGATTGACCGTTTTTGGAGAATATTTTTTTTTTAGCTCAAACAGTTTTACATCGCATTTACATAGTTTTGGTATTATTTGAAGATTTCCCGCATTATCGGTTTCCCGCATTATTTGTTCATTTATTACGGTCCCCTGAAAAACGTAGAATCGAGGATCCACTGTATAATGAATAAATTTGTTTATCACGTTTTTTCAAGTATATATAGATTTGTACACTCCCACAGATTTTGTCACTAACGACCCGGGTTTCGCCTTTCGGCATCTTCAGGCGTTCAAGCACGGATGAACTTGAACTGACGCTTAGTAAATGGATGTTTCGTGTTTATATATTAAATAAATGTATCACTGAGTCTAAAGCCATCGCTGGCGAAAAAGGGTAAGCTCATGGGAATTCCCAAAGATTTGAGTAGTGAGTGGTTTTTAGAATTATATTTATTTGTTTGTCGGCAAAGGTTTTATGATATTATTTATGATATTATTTATATAGGGTATAGAAGCGGAGACCCAGGAAGGCCTAATATCTCGTTCAAAATCGGGAGACTATGTAACTGTGCCCTATTAATTTCTAAAATTTCCTGGAAAAAGAGCTTATGACTGTCCGTATTTGGGTGTAACATTTTTATCCCCTGTTCCTGATTGCGGACAGTCATAAGCTCTTTTTCCAGGAAATTTTAGAAATTAATAGGGCACAGTTACATAGTCTTCCGATTTTGAACGAGATATTAGGCCTTCCTGGGTCTCCGCTTCTATACCCTATATAAATAATATCATAAATAATATCATAAAACCTTTGCCGACAAACAAATAAATATAATTCTAAAAACCACTCACTACTCAAATCTTTGGGAATTCCCATGAGCTTACCCTTTTTCGCCAGCGATGGCTTTAGACTCAGTGATACATTTATTTAATATATAAACACGAAACATCCATTTACTAAGCGTCAGTTCAAGTTCATCCGTGCTTGAACGCCTGAAGATGCCGAAAGGCGAAACCCGGGTCGTTAGTGACAAAATCTGTGGGAGTGTACATAATTTGAATGATTCAAATTTAATATTGAAATTCCACCAAGCACCTTCAGTCGAAATCTTAAATTAAAAAAAAATATAGATTTGTAGTGTTCTTTTTCTTTTTTTCTATAAGCTTACAATTTGGTTTTGTTTTAGGTTAGAAATAATCTTACGCTCAGCTTGATCGTTCATTTGGTTTTCTGTGAGACGTTCTTAGAAAACATCTATTATATTAAGTTGGAGTTGTCAATTCGTTTGAAATTGTGCAAAAAATATTTTTACTTAATTGCCTGCCACGAAGTAAAAATATTTTTCTACCCTTTTTATATATATATATAATTTTTATAACCGAAAATAAAAATTCATTTTCAGAGAGTAAATTTGACATATACGACTACAATTATAGTCAATATTGATCAAAAATAAACAAATGCAATCTAGGAAGATTGTTACGAAAAACTAAACCATATCTTAATGAAGCATTTGAATATTCAAATACATATACTACAACGTATTCACTGTCGACTGAAAACTCGAAGGTGAATAAATATAAGGATTCAAATTTCTACGTATTTCCAGCAAGACCATTCCAGGGATTTTGTCGTAAAGAATTTAAGCGAGTTCTTTGTCTTGAATCCTTGAGGTATTATCTTGTATTTTAAATATATATATATTTTAATGCTTAATACATAAAAACATATCTTAAGATAAGATTGCTCGAGACATTTATATTGTTATAAAAAATAATATATAAACGTAAAAGCGCTTTGTTCATCATGGCCACGAGTTTACATTATATATAACTATATATTGGGCTATTCTAATTTTTCAACAATAAAATGAATAAATTTGTTTTATAATAAATTATTTAATTATCAATAAACATACAAACATACATGTAGATGAAAAATGATTAATTCATTAGCCATATCACTCACACATTATGTTACATTCGGCCAAACATTAACGCCTATCAAACAAATATATTTAAACATCATAATACTGATTTTTAAAAGTAAACAATTGGTACAAATCGTAATCACAATTTATCTCGTAAGGTTAGTTGAAAGATTTTCAATATTTGTGACCGGAGTATTGTGGTGCTTGGTAAGCTTGATACTGAGGAGCCTGGTGGGCTTGGTATTGGGGAGCATGGTATTTAGGGGCAGCTGGGGCAGGAGCGTGACCTGTTGGTTCACGGTGAACGACAGCGTTGAATCCACTCTTTCCTTCGACGGTATATTCAACAGTACGCTTGTAACCATCAGCATCAATCAGTGTATAGAATCCTTTAGTGACATCTCCGTCGCGAGCTTCCTGCTGTGCGTGATAATCTCCGGTCTTTTCGTCCTTGATGTCGTAGGCGAATTCGTATTTGGGATGGTCATTGTATTCTTCATGACCGTGGCTGTATCCAGCTGAGGCATGCTGGTAGGTGGGCTGTTGTTGGTGGTGTTGAGCTTGGGCGACTACGGCCACGGCGAGGACGAGGAAAAGCTGTACAATAATAAGTAGATTCATAACATAGATCATTCGAAAAACGTAAAAAAACAAAACTATTTTCATTTATGAAGTGTGAGAAATTTAAAGCTATTATTTATGATTCAATATAACAAGACAATATTTATTCATACTTGGAATAGAATTAACTTGATGCACAATACGTTTTCCAATTACATACAAATATATGAAATATGCTTTAAAATTATTATTTTTTAAATATAGCGTGTTAAAATCTATTATATTTATCTGCATTCATTATTTAAAATATCTGATTATTGACTTATCGCCTTCTGTTTTTATACTAACGATATAAGGTATCAGAAAGCAGGTAAAATCTAGCCATCGTAAAATATATTGTAGGAATAAGCACCGCAAAAATCTGTATGAACTACAGAAAGTCAGTGTTTTTATTTGAAGAAAAGTTGAAGATACTTTAAATTTGAAAGTAAAAACACCCCCTTAGAGTTTAAGATATTACTATTAGATATTAATTAATATCGATATGAAAATATCAAATATGAATTTATATTCGCACCTTGATTGCCATGGTAGTGGATTGGATAAAATTCTTCGATTGAATGATATCAGTCAAACGGTAGTCGGTTATTTTATACCCCGATCAATCTGCAAGTCATATGAGCGTTGTTCCACTATATTTTTTTGTCGTGATATATTATTATGGCATTCCATCACTAATGTGTAGACACAATTACCAATGTCATGTATGCTACCGATAAATTACTTACCTACTTTCATTGATTAAATATAAAGAGTTTTTTTAACAAATAAAAATTCACTTTCGTTTGTTAAACGAAGTACGATACGCACGTATCAGTATATTAGTAATTACATATTAATAATCGTGTCCTAATTACCAACATTGTATTTACGTTTATTAATCATGTGCAGATATTTTTTCATTTCTTATTCATATTTATGCTGAAAGTATAGACAGTAAGCAATGATCGTAAATCTATTGACAAATACGCCAAACTATCGATCGAATATTCAGGAATAAAATAGATCTTTTTAATCGTCAAGACTTGAGAATGAATTCGGTTGGATTATTTAGATGTTGTCAATAATAATAAAAAAATCACAAGATAATTACAGGTATTTTTAAAAAATAACCCGATTTAAATTAGAAATATATTATAACGTCATTATATAATATATAATAGGGCTAGGGACACAATGGCGACAGTTTTTATAATCCAAAAATGTCGGCGAATCAATTAAAACGTTTTTTTTTGTTTTATACATACATAAAACGTCTGAAAAAATATTTTTTAATATTCTAATTAGTATTATCTGACTATTATAATATAATTTACATTGTTTTGTAAAATCCGTTTGACAATTGTCATGTTTGCTATTCATGAATACTGTAACTGCAGCTTTTGTTATAAACTCGATTTTAATTCTTTTAAAAAAATACATATCTGGAGCCTTATTTAAAAACATAATAAATTCCTATGTATGGATTTGCTAGACACGATGTTATATCAAAAAAAAAAAATCAACAAAACTTGGAGCCACAGATATACATATATTGTCCAGTTCATTAGTCACACAACTCCGAGATATCGAAATTTGAGTTAAATATACTACTTTGCACTCTTTTTGGTACAGTTATCAAATAATTTAAAGAAATACAACAAACATCTTGATGCTTATAAATTTGTAGACTTAATAAACATTTGTATTATCTGGGCCATGACACGTATATTTTTTAACATTATACTCCTGGACCTGGCTTAAGCCCCTAATCTGGAAACAAATGTTGATAAATTTTATGAATCTTGGGCACAATTGAATACTATTTTATTTACGTTGACAATATGACATAGCTTTTCACATTATCACAAAACAGGTTATTTGGAGAATTCTGACTATTAAATTGAACGATCGATTAGCTCTTACTTATACGCTTAACCTTGTCCACTACTTACTTGGATTATACTAAGGACTGTCATAGGTCAGTTCCTTATTTTTTTATATATCTAAAATATAATATATTTAAAAAAAATTATCGAACGGATAACATATTCTACGGTTAATCATTTTCAGCTTATTTATAAACACAATAATTCGATAAGTAAATTTCCGTGAAGTAGATGAAATGCAGAATTCAGTAAAAAATCACACAAAATATGTATCCTTAATTATTAAAAAGTTCTAACAATGATCATCGTTAAATTATGCGCAGCCGTAGAAAAGATCACTTCAATTTATTTGTGGTTTTAAAAAATATATATTCAACAGTTATTTGTGCAAAAAAGTCTATAAATATTATTGCAATATTTCTATTTCAGGAAATCCTGTTTCTTAATTATCATGCATAGGAGATTTAAATAATTTGTTTTATCTATTTACAAATGGGAAACTGAAATTGAACAGCCATGCATATATGATTTTTTAGACATTATAATAATTAATTTATACGCTTAATAATTTATTGTTTATTTAAACTTCAATTTGTAATAATACTGTACGAAATATCTATAATTGCTTGATTGTATATTCTTAATTCAATATACATACGTATATTGTTAATTTAAAAAAGAAAAATATTCTTGGCATCCGCATTAGAAAATACTACTATAAAATATTTCTCAAAAATGTAAAACTCAATTCCAACTCGATTAATTCGACCCATAAAATGCGTACTCACTACCCACTAGGGTTTCTAATGCCAGGATCCCTAATGCCACAATCCCGGGATTGTGATAGTATTAATCCTGGTATTTTGGGATTGAGGATAAAAAGGTAAAAATTCACGAAAAGTTTTTGAAACCAAACAATAAGCCGAAAAATATCCCAAATTTTTTAACCCGTAAATTCCTGGGTTTTGAAATCATTCAGCGAGTAATATTTTTGGAATGACGAAAAAAAGTGTTTAACCTTTTTTTCTACATTATTTTAAAATCTCTCAGTTTCTGACTTTTTTCCCAGTGATCAATCCCGGTTTTTGAAAAATTGTGAATCCCGAAATCACGGGATCACAAAAAGAGTCCGGAATTGGACGCACTACTACCCACATAACAATGTGACCAGGACAAATCATTAACAGAAAAATTGGAAATAATAATAAATATTTTTAATTTTTGATAATAAATATATATATTTTTTTTAAATAAACATACATACAACAATGAATTCATAAACCATTAACTACACATATCTGTCAATGGTAAATGTTACTTTAAAACAATTTGACAACGTTAATACGTCCCTAGTTACAATTCATAACAGCTTTATTTAGTTGGAAGTGGTTTTAATACTTGTGACCAGAATATTGGGGTGCTTGGTATTGAGGGGCCTGATGAGCATGGTATTTGGGGGCAGCTGGGGCAGGAGCGTGACCTGTTGGTTCACGGTGGACAACAGCGTTGAATCCGCTCTTTCCTTCGACGGAGTATTCGACGGTACGCTTGTAACCATCAGCATCGATCAAGGTGTAGAATCCCTTGGTGACGTCTCCGTCGCGAGTCTCGTGTTGTCCGTGGTAGTCTCCGGTCTTTTCGTCCTTGACGTCGTAAGCGAATTCGTATTTGGGATGATCGTTGTATCCTTCATGGCCATGACTATATCCACTGGACGCTTGCTGGTGGGTAGGTTGTTGCTGATGGTGTTGGGCTTGAGCGACTACGGCCAGCGCGAGGACGAGGAAAAGCTATATTGTGATAATTAAAATTAACATCTACGTAATTGCTTTGGCAAGATTTTTTTTATATTTTTTCTCAAGAAATCGATTATTGTGTTATCGTTTGTGACTCTTTTCCAAAGTAAAAAATATATTTTTTTTGAACGCAAATTTATACACAAATCTATCGGTATAGTTAAAGAATATTTCGTTATAATTGGGTAAAAATAGCAACGTTTTTAGTTCTACAGTTTTTATATTTATTACTTGATAGCTATTTCGGCTTTCGACATCGTCAGGACTATTCCTATAGTCTACATTTACCCTATTATAATGGAGTTCTACCAAGTAAATTCCAAGTCAATAAATATTTAGTTAACTTTAAAGATTGTTTACTATGACTTTTGAATACTATATCAAAGAAAAAACGTGGCATTAAACTGAATTTAAGACATTATGTAAGTCTATATACGAAAAAAAACATACAAATATTATATAAAATAAAAACCCTGTATTTTTTTTATAATCTAAAAATAATATTTAAATGCATTCGCACCTTGATTGCCATTGTAGTGGATTGGAAGAAATTCTTTGATTGAATGATGATAGTCAAACGGTAGTCGGTTATTTTATACCCCGAAATTTCGGCCCAAGTATCCACGACTTGAAAAGTCAAAAATCACCTCAGGCAATATCTTATCAGTGAATTGTTTAGAATAATTAAACTTACTGCAAGTCATATTTACATATTTACACGCGGCGTTTGACTTTATCTATTTTTTTGTTCATTGTAAATAATATCATTTCAGCCCTCCACTACTGAAGTGAGCCAAATGGTAAAACTTTTCTATTAAAGTACAATCACGCCTTTCCTTTGTGCTTCGGTGGATTGCATATTTTTATTTTTATTTTAGAGAGATAGCAAACACTATTGCAGATTGTATTTGTTTAGATCACTTCACTTTTAAAATACTTTAAGTGATGTAGAATATTATAACGCATCTTACTCAATTTTCAATCAAAAAATTCATCAGGGACTCATTATAACAGTTTACTTGTTATCATCATTATCAAGAATTAATAAAATATTTACTTGGTTATTTTCATTAAATAAATACAATTTTATTGATATTATTATAAGATATGGACATAAAGCAGAGTGGTTAAGGCTCTGCTTTTCGTTTGCAGTGTCGAGGAGCTCAAATCTTGGTACGGACACTTTCAAATAAACTTTTTTCAACCGACTTAAGAATTCGTGTACGAAGGCCCGGATACTCGTAATGTCATAAATTTCCTCCCAAAAGCAGGAAGTAGCTTGAGCGACTATCTACCAACTAGTCATTTTCTAGCCTTGTCTGTTTACGTTTTTTCTTGAAAAAAAGAAAAGCTGTGCGATTGAATAACAAGCAATTCTCGCAAAACATGCATATTCCTTTTAAATAGAGAGAGTTATAAGAAACAGTAAATTATACATTGTCATATTTCAGTCATTCTAAGGTTGTCGCTTTTCTATTTAAAGCATTATTATATTTTTAATGCGTATAAGAATAATTTAGTTGGTAAAAATCCTCATTTAATTAAAATCATATGTATGACGTAATTAAATGCTGAGAGTAAATTTCAATACCACGCCACCCCAAATGAAAAATAAATCAGATTTGCCTGTATTATTTTGAATTTGATTGGTAAAGTTGTAGATAAAATAAATAAAAAACAGATATAATACAAGAAGTAGTTGCAAGCTACACAGATTTTGTGTAGATGCATTTTTTGGTACCTTCTACTTAATGTTCTAGTACAGGAATGGCATATAGGAAAAGATAAATAATTTTTAATGACAAGGGGGAAAATTATGAAATTTATAAAAAAAAGTTTAATTAGTTGTGAAAAAGTGCCCACTGCTGTGACTAAAATCTTCGAACAAATACGATACTTAATTAGTAACGTCATCGAACAAATTGTTGACCAATAAGATCTCGTTTTGTTGAAGATTTATCTGTAGCATGTGTGCGATTGAAAATCACAGAATATTTAAAAAATACATTACTTATTTGTCATCAGACAACAACTATGTTACTAGGTTCTAAATTTTAAAGTGCCTAGATGATATACTTCAATATAAATTGTTATAGTGAGAACAGTTGCACGCTTTGGTTAAATTTTCCGAAATAAAAAGATCGAATTATCCCTACTCATCATGATAGGAAAATAGCTTTAATGAAAAATTATGAATTTCTTTATAAACATTTGCTAATGCGCTAAATATTTTGAAGTTGTTAGATCTCTGGAGATCAACTCGAGAAGAGTCGATATCACTTTTTAGGTCTTAAATTTAAATTGAAAAAATCGCCTTAACGGAAATTGAGCCCAGACCCACCTGATCGTTAAAGAAAGCTCTCGCCAACTAGACCACAGCAGGCGTCATATTATAATATACTTGTAGTATAATATTGTGACAAGATAATTTACACAACATAATATAACTTTTCACTTGTGGGAACCTTTTATTTTCACTATTCGTTTTTATTTCTAAATATTGTATGAAATATCAAAACTCGCACTAAAATCATTAATTTAAAAATCGGAATAGCGATTTTGATTTCAATGGCATGTACTTTAAAAATCGAAGTATAGTATAAATTATTGCATGTAGTTAATACATGATTCGAAGTTTTTATGACTATTCAATAGAAACGCTCGTGTTGACTGTTTCGAAGCGCTAGTTAGAAATGTTTTAAGCATTTTAATTTAGGTCAATCAAATTTCTTTTAAGGTGTTAGCTGTCATAACTTGGTGGAAAAATGTTATATTTTGGTATGAGACTTATTTTAACACACGTCAAGACTGATTACGACAAATATTATCGACTTTTGATAGTTTCAGTGGATAATTTTTGTAATGAGTGAAACCTGTATTAAAATTTGTTAAAATACGTAGAATGAGTACAAAATATATATATGAATTTGTAATTTATAGCATGGGCGCTGGAATTATTTATTATTGGTCCTCCTCAAGCCATAATAATTTCAGTACAATCTATACGTATACAATAATTCTGCAATCTAATCGTTTTATACGTTATTTATATTTATACGTTATTGCAATCTATACAATAACGTATACAAAAATATTAAACTGCGGGATAATTTAAAATCACTTAGTTAATAAGAACTCTGATGTGGCTATAGTATGTCAAATCGATAAAAGAAACAATAATTGTAAAAAAATATTGAAAAAAACAATTGTCTTTGCTTAAAGTAAAGTGTTTTGAACGGCGCGGAAGATGTAGATCACATCAGTTAGCATCAAGTTATAAGGTCTATACCAGGCGTGAGGAACCTGTGGCCTTTTGGCTACTCTGGTGCGGCCATCTGGCCAATTCTGTAATTTTGTAAATTGTTGTAAATTCGTAAATTTTTGATGTCAAAATTCTTGGAAGACTTAACAAATTCCCTAGTCAATGTTTACTGCGGAAATTATCAAATCAGAAAAATGAATGCGGCCTTTAGAGAAAGAAAGGTTCCTCATCCGTGGTATATACAAAGTAAAGTCGCCGCATACCCAACATTGAGCAAAAACAAAAAAATCACGAGGGAAGAAAGTAAAAAAATATGTAATTTTTCATAATAAATAATTTATTATTCACACAGTCATAGGTCATCATTTACACAAATTACCATTTATCAATCATAAATTTTTAACAATTCGGTAATAATCATAGTCACAATTAACATAGTCAACAATCGAGAGCTTAATATTTGTGACCGGAATAATGGGGAGCTTGGTAGGCTTGATATTGAGGAGCCTGGTGGGCTTGGTATTGGGGAGCATGGTATTTAGGAGCAGCTGGGGCAGGAGCGTGACCTGTTGGTTCACGGTGGACGACAGCGTTGAATCCGCTCTTTCCCTCGACGGAGTATTCAACAGTACGCTTGTAACCATCGGCATCGATCAAGGTATAGAATCCCTTGGTGACGTCTCCATCGCGAGACTCGTGTTGTCCATGGTAGTCTCCGGTCTTTTCGTCCTTGACATCGTAAGCGAATTCGTATTTGGGATGATCGTTGTATTCTTCATGACCGTGGCTGTATCCGGCTGAGGCTTGCTGGTGGTATTGGGCGTGGACGGCTACGGCCAGAGCGAGTACGAGGAAAAACTGCATAGTCATAAGATAAGTTAACATAAGTGTAGATTGCTTTATCCATGGTTATTTATATATGCCTATTCCGATAAATTTACTTTTAAAGTACATAAATAAACATAAAAAATCTATCGAAGAAATAATATTTTCGTTTACTAAACGGTAATGTTAGAAAGACATGATTGATTACTTAACAGTAACACGACGATAATTTTTATAAAGATATGTAGAAATACATACAAATATATTATACAAAGTAAAGGTTTGCATCATATTCAAAATACTAGCCTACCTTTGATAATTTACTATTAAAAAAATGTATGTTTATTCGTACCTTGATTGCCATGGTAGTGGATTGGATAAAATTCTTCGATTGAATGATATCAGTCAAATGGTAGTCGGTTAATTTATACCCCGAAAATTTAGTTAGAACTTCTATGGCGCTTCAAAATCAGGTCGTTTTTTTAGATAAAAGTTGAACTCGCAAGTCATAATATACGCGATGTTTGACATAACTTTATGTTTTTTTGTCACTCATATATTATTTCATTGCAACAGTAATTGCTTACGCACAGTCACCGATGTCAAGCGTGCAACTATATATGTAACATACTTTCATTAAACGATTTTAAAAATATTGTTTTGTTTGACAAATATTTACTGCCAGATGGTCGTTCATCATATTTAGTCATAGCAACCTTTTTGCCGAAGCTTCGATAATATTGTCCATGTCGAAATTCACTGGCTCGAATCCGAGTAGGGACAGAATTTTTTCAATCCTAAAATAACGAGGCGTAGCAATAGCGATTATCTTATCACTAGTCCTGTATTAACCCTATCTTGTCTATCCCTGCCATTTTCAGCAACTGAGTAACAAGCATTTAGCTTCTATTATGAGGCCAAATTCTCCACACTGGGAGTTGACATTGATTTAAATATATGTGTATATAACATGGTACTTGATGAAAACCGTATATTGAGCTTCGAGAATAGTTCTGTTGGATAATGTGGGTGAGATGATTTTGGATTTTAGATTTAGGAAACGTTCAAGACAGTGTCTTGTGACTCGATGGTCATAGAGAGACGTTGGAACTGGCTTTTTCACACCATGGGTGGAATCAGAGCAATTTGCGGGAGACAGGGAAACATGGAGGTGCCTTGTTGCGGCCATATGCTCCACACAGAGAGCGAATATGGTCAAAGATGAATACTGCATTGTAGAAAGATAATAATGCATCGTGTTTACAAGAAAGAACGAAGCTGAGGCTGATATATTAGTGAAATAAATGTGAAATATTAATAATTAAGATAAACTTACAGTATTGTACGGTAATAAAAACACAATAATCCTTTGTACTTCATTCCACTTTATTTAATATGTCAAGACCGGTTTCGCTCATTACGAGCATCGTCAACTGAAGTTGACGATGCTCGTAATGAGCGAAACCGGTCCTGACATATTAAATAAAGTGGAATGAAGTACAAAGGATTATTGTGTTTTTATTAATATAATGCCTTTCCACCAAGTATTGACAGTGAACACCCTAAAAGTGTATTGTACGGTGTTGATAAAACTAAACTCGCCAGAACAGTGTTTCCTAAAATTTTCCCCCCGCGACCGGTCATTTTAATATTTCTCCTTCGTGACCCACTAAATTTGTTATGGCCTATAGGTAAAATAAAACAATATATTTATGTCAATACAGTATTTATATGTTATAATACTATGATAAACCTATGTATGTATATAGAAATCAAATTTACCAATAATTTATCAATGAGAAGTATTAAGAAATTATATAGTAATAATACGGATTTATTTTAGGAAATTGGCGACCCGGTATTTTGTTTTCTGCGACCCGGTACTGGGTCGCGACCCATCATTTGAGAAACGCTGCGCTAGAATGTTTATAACGTTTTGATTTAAATACTGTGTTAGAAAAATATGTCTTCAATGGTGTGTCGCATAAATAGCGGATGGGCAATAATTATTAATTATCTTAAGCGGTTCTTATTTTCAAAAAAGGATGAACCAGAAAAGGTAATTTTTACTGTATTATTGAAAAATAGTTTTATAACGATTGTCTTCCCAAATAGCATCAGATAAAAGTTTTTTTGTATTAAAAAAACACTATGAATGTGAAATATGTTATTCAATAAAAGTAGCCCCGACCTCATTTATCACGAATTATACGTTTTGAATATTGTCCCAATAATATACATTTCGTATCCACTAAGGCAGCGATTTCCAACCTGGGAGGCGTGGACTATTACAAAGGGAGGCGCGGACAGTCGAAAATATTAATTTACCCTTTAAAACGTGTTTTTATTACTATATGAAATAAAGGATGGTGAGGCACGAAGATATTTTTTTTTCAAAGGGAGGCGTAGTAATATAATGTTTGGAAACCACTGCAGTAAGGGATTAGAAATTAAAGTCATTTAAAATATAAAAACATTACATTAACTTAACATAATGCTTATTTTGTTTTACGTTGCAAAAAATAATATTGATATAATTTAATTTGACTTTGTTTACTATGGAAAAATTTGACCATACCCGTAAATAATCCGATCGAACTTCAAGTTTTCTAAATTAGATATTTCGGATTTAAAAAAAAAATATATCTATCGCATTTAACGTATCCGCACTCGATGGGCTCGCTATAAACGAGGGTTATCTATAATAGGTTTGATTGGTATAGCTGTTTAGTTAACATAAAGTTGTCTTCAAATAGGATAGCACTAATTTAAAGATAAGTCAATTGATATTATACAGTTTTGGAGAGCGTATGAATTGAACGTCCCCATAACATTTGACGTTTTACTAATTAACTTTCAACAGAACACCACCTGGCCTGCTGAAAGAATAAAGCTTACGGGGCTAGTACTCCTCCATAATAAGCTAAGCATAATATTTAAAATAAAAATAATAAGAGTTTAATAAGCGCCCCGATGTAACGATTGTAATAAATTGATCCGAAAAAATTTAAACTTTGATTTGATAAAACTTAAATAAATTTATATTTGTATTCGTTGCCTTTGTAATAATGTATCCATGTAACTTAAAAGGGAATTTAAAAAATACGTTAATCTATATCTATTTTACGCTCACACCTGCAAAAAATCAATTACGATTAGGTTACCAAACAAGTTATAACATTATTAGATCGTAAATGTTTTGGGCTCGACGGGCCAAGAAACAAATTTAAGGAATTAATATGATTGATTATACTGAGAAATTTCGGTGGGGAATTTTATGAGACTGTCCAGATTTCTAGATCGTTTACAAATATTCATTTTTTTAAAGTGTATTCCTTTCTTATTGCAAATTAAGTCTACTGCATTGAAAATCGTAAAACATATTTCATGTGAGTAAAGTATACAAGTTTGTATAATATAAAAGGGTTAAGCCTTTGTCGCGTATTTCTCATAACCGGTACTGTTGATTAGTGATTTTTTGGTTGGAGTCGGAGGCGTAAAAAACAGGTGATTCCGACCCATTTTTAGTGAAACCAGTCATTATCATATGAAATAAAATTGGAATTAGTACAAATAAGTGGTTTTTTGTTGTTGAATATAATGCCTTTCCTCCAAGTATTTACAAATAACACCCTAAACGTGATAAAAAATGAAATGTTAAATGTTGTATATTTAAGTAAATATAAAAATAAACACTTAAAAGAGTATCGTTTTGTTCACTGATTCGCGCGCTTTTTGGCGACGTAGTTTTGGCCATTACAGAAATATCAAAAAGTGTTTTCTATAATTAATTGTACACATACAAAAATTATTGTTTCGAAAATATCACATGGGTTCCTTTTGAATTCTTATATAAATTAAAATACAAAAATTAATATCTTTAAAACATAATTTATTACTTAAAAATATGGATAAGTACAACAATGAATTCATCAACACTACACACAGCTTTCATTCATATACACACATCTGATTTCTCGTACAAACATGTACATTTCATAGTAAGTGAGAACATTTTGAAATAAATAATAATATTATGCAAGAAGACGGCTTAATACTTGTGGCCGGAATACTGGGGAGCTTGATGTGCTTGGTATTGAGGAGCCTGGTATTTGGGGGCAGCTGGGGCAGGAGCGTGACCTGTTGGTTCACGGTGGACGACAGCGTTGAATCCGCTCTTTCCTTCGACGGAGTATTCAACAGTACGCTTGTAACCATCAGCATCAATCAAGGTGTAGAATCCCTTGGTGACATCTCCGTCGCGAGTCTCGTGTTGTCCATGGTAGTCTCCGGTCTTTTCGTCCTTGACATCGTAAGCGAATTCGTATTTAGGATGGTCATTGTAATCTTCATGACCATGGCTGTATCCAGCAGAAGCTTGCTGGTATGTGGGTTGCTGCTGGTGGTATTGGGCATGGGCGGCTACAGCCAGGGCGAGGACGAGGAAAAACTGCATAATCATAAGTTTTAATTATAAACTAGAAACCGACTTTTATGTAAATATCTTTTGGTTCTCGAGTAACTGAAGATCTTAAATTATTGATTACAATATTGTTGTCATTTTTGATAAATTCTTTTGAAACACACGAACTTAAATAGCAAACATATAGATAAATGCACTTTGATTAGAGTTAAATAAAATAATTTTAATGTCATGATTTCATAATATATCGATAAAAGCAAAATGCCTTTTGGGGCTAATATTTCTAAAACACCTTTTGAATGACTACTTGTTATTAACGTCACACATAATTAAACAAACTATATGATCAAAAAAGACTTCGTACGAGAAAAAGTAATTAATCATACTTATATTTAAAATATATATATATATATATATTAAATAGAGTTTTGTAGCTAATATTTTAACTAAATATGAACATGTTAAATATGTAGATATATTCGCACCTTGATTGCCATTGTAGTATATTGGATAAAACTCGTCGAATGAATGATGCCAATCAAACGGTATTCGGTTATTTTATACCCTGACAATTTAGCCCGGTGCTCAATAGTATAAAAAATCACCCCAGGCATTTAATAACAGGTCGTTTTTTATATGTAAAATTTTACCTGCATGTCATACGCGATGTTCGTTTTCTTTTTTTTTACACGCTTATAATTATGTCATAACGACAGTTATGCGTAAACGAAATTGCCAATGTCAAGTATGCAATCAATAATTTGTCAAACAACATAAAAACTATATCGACCCGTAATCGGCAGTAAGCGACAATTCTTAAATTTTACAGGAATGGTCAGATTTTGATCATAACGGAAGGTTGTTTTTAATTTCTCTTTGTTATAAGTTCGTAAAAAAAATCCTCAATTGGGGTTTATAATATATTTGGTCAATTCATTTTTTTTGCGAGCTTATTACGAGAGGAAGTTAAGACACAAACCTTCTATCATTTAGTTTAATTTAAGATTTCATCTGAAGGTGCTTGGTAAAATTTCAATATTAAATTTAAATCGTTCAAATTACGTACATTTACTCAAGTTTTATCATTACCGACCCTGGTTTCGCTTTTCGAAATCTTCAGGCATTTAAATTCACGGATAAACTTGAACTGACGCTCAGTAAATTTATCTTTTTCATATAAAATATAAATGTATCACTAAGCTTAAAGGCATTGCTGGCGAAATAGATTAACCCATGGGAATGCCTACAGATTTGAATGATGAGTAATTTCAACAATTATATTTGGTTTTGTTTGCTGGAATATTTATGATTATATTTACTTACATATACGATACAAGAGTGAAGAAATTGGCAGATTTGCCTGCTCATTTAAAATTGGTAAACTATTTAACTGTGCCCTGTTGATTTCTAAAATTTCCTGGAAAAATAATTTTTGTCACCCGTGTTTGGGTGTAGCATTTTAGCCCCTTTATCTACGTTGAACGAGTAGTTCTCCGACAACAAGTGGTTAGCAAAAGTTTACGTGTCTTTTTTTAATCTCTTTAGGGGGCTATGTGTTCCAAAATTCTAGTTTTAAAGGATCTTTCTGTTTTTCCGATGTATAAATTTGTGCAAAAAAAGCATTGCAGTTATATAAATGGTCTTCAAGTAAGTAAGATAAATAATCGGCTTATTGATAACTATTTTTTCACCAGAACGTTTTTACCTACTTCGATTTAAATACAGTAGTTTTCTTGATTGTGCTTTTATATTTTTATATCGTAGGTTTAAACATGAGCTTAGTACATTTTTCGACAGTGCTTCTAACGCTTTGCTCGTGGGCGCTTTTGCCTTGTTGTGTGAAAAAAATAATGATAATTGTTTACGATTCAGATAATTATCTTACACTTCTTACTTTTGGAAATTAGTAAGTGAAGTCATTGCCCCAATATTGCACTAATTGTGTTTTGTAATCTTTTTGATATTTTTGTACTTATTACTGTATTTTATCTTTTTATATTTTTCAAATACCCTAATAGACATATGAATGTACAATTTAACGATTTATAATTGTGGTCATAATATGGTAATTATAACCAGGGGTGGGCTGGAGGGGGCTCGGAGATGCTCGCGTGAGCCCCTTGTTAACTTATGAGAAAACAATATTCTCAGATCAAATTAGTATAAAACTGCAATTTCTAATTTTACGACAGCTTCAGTATACACAATAGTACATTTTTAGCTATTTACATGGATAAGTTTACGGTAAATTGCATATTGTTACATATTATAAGTGTATTAAGTAACAGTCGATTGTTTATTTAAGTATTGCATAAATTTGCATAGGAGTGATAAGAAAATTTACTCCTCTCTCAGAACACTGAGAATTGCTTCGAGATTAAGCGAGCCCCTTGTTAACGTATTGTCAGTCCACCGCTGATTATAACACATTTTGTGTTTAAAAAAATTTAGCGAGCGCCCATTATCGAAGTAAAGTTAAGAACTCCTGCTATACTGTGTATTTTTTTTATTGTTTTATTTGATAAACTTTTTTAACGTATCATACTGAAGGGAGTACATATTTTCTCAACCCTACACTTGTACATTTATATGTGAACAGCAACAATAAAGAGTATCGGAATGATACGTAAGTATTAATTAATTTAATTGGCATTTACTTGGTAGAACTCCATTGTAATAAGGTAAAAAAATGTCAAAGTATTTTAGCTCTACAAATAGTATTCAGAAAAAGAAAAGATACTCACCAACCCAAACACAGCCAGATAATTCTAATACAATATATAATTAATAATATTCATAGAGAGGTGAGAATGTAAGAAACAGGCAGTTAATCGAAAGAAACTTGATATCATATCATTAAAGCTCTATTAAGTTTCCCACACACATCCGTTGAAGCAGAAGCTACACTAGAAACGTTTGTAAAAAAATAACTGATACCTACCCCACTATCATTACTATTTGATGTATTTTAAAAATTAATTTCCGAAACATTGTAATTTATTTATAACAAACATTAATAAATGTATGTAATATTGTTTTAGCCGCCTGTGTGGTCGAGTGGTCAACGTCGTTGGCTACCGCTACGGAGGTCGCGGGTTCGAATCCCAGTACGGGCAGTTTTATAAATTGATTTTTCAATCGATTTATGAATTTCTGTTCAAAGGCATGTATGTATGTATGTGATGTCTTGAATTCCCCCCTCCCACCCACCGAACGGGGCGTATCGAGAGCGATTAGCTAACCACTAGTCCTGTCCTAGCCCTTTCCTTCTATTCTTATTCTCTTTGGAAAAAGAGAGGTTGAGCAACTGAGTAACAAGCAGTTCTCGTAGAAACACTTCTGTTGAGATAAACTCCATATGCTCCACATTGGGAGCGGACATGGTAAAAAAAATAATATATTGTGTTAATATAATTAATAAATACATATATCTAGTGATTATTTTATTATTATTCTTTTGGGCTTATTTTCTTATCCGTTCTGACATGTCTAAGTTTCCCGGGAAAATGCTGAGATCCGTTTACTTATTTCCCGCTATCCCACGAACCATAAAATACCGGAAAATGAAAAAACCCTACTCGTAGTGTTATTTATTTATTCTTAGTTATCGTCTGATACAACTTTAGATTATGAAAATGTTTTCGAGTCAAAATACTGGTTTCTTTAATATTTTATCGAGCTATGGTAAAAATAGGCAAATTTCTTTTATAAGTTGTCACCGTTAGAACATCGATATATAAATTTTGTCTAACTCACTGTATGTTTTGACTTATGTTTGTGTTAAAATTGACAACGAATATTATTTATAATACAAACCAAATAATTAGTGCATAAACATTATATGTATTAATAATTAATGAGCCCTTGAGAGGTGAAGTGAGCCAATTAGTAAATGGTAAAACTTTTCTATCGGACTTTTAATCACGTATTTAATTGATGTTTTGGTGGATTGCATATTTTTATTTTAGGGAGATAACAGTGTGAGTAACAGAGATGCAGTGTGTATTTACTGAGCTCACTTCATTATTATGATACTTAAATACTTTTATAAAGCATGAAACTCATTTTCTCCCTAATATATTACTCGGCCTATTTTACTTTTCAGGGGCTCAATTTAATATAATAAAATGTAGTATTATATTATGCATTTTTTTGTAAAAGTAAATATAAATAAGGTGAAATTGAAATACATAAAATATTTTTTATAATAAATAGTTTATTGCTTAATAAATATGAGAAATTACAACAAGACATTCATAATAAAATATGTAGATACATCTCCCATTTTATAAAGTATAGTATCAAAGCATTATAAACATACATAATAACACAATGATACTGAATATTCGTACAAATCACTATAATTCATAACAAGTGTATTACTGAATAATCAGAAATACGCATAACATAAGTCACAATTCATTTCGTCAGTATAGTAGGAAGGTTTTTTAATACTTGTGACCGGAGTATTGGGGTGCTTGATAAGCTTGATATTGAGGAGCCTGGTGGGCTTGGTATTGGGGAGCATGGTATTTAGGAGCAGCTGGGGCAGGAGCGTGACCTGTTGGTTCACGGTGGACGACAGCGTTGAATCCGCTCTTTCCTTCAACGGAATATTCGACGGTACGCTTGTAACCATCGGCATCGATCAAGGTATAGAATCCCTTGGTAACATCTCCGTCACGACTCTCGTGTTGACCATGGTAATCTCCGGTCTTTTCGTCCTTGACATCGTAAGCGAATTCGTATTTGGGGTGGTCGTTGTATTCTTCATGACCGTGGCTGTATCCGGCTGAGGCTTGCTGGTGGTATTGAGCGTTGGCGGCTAAGGCCAAGGCAAGGACGAGGAAAAACTACAGAATTTAAAATGTTACAATTTGATTTATTATTTATTTATACTTGTAATTTTATTCAATCATATTTTGTTATATTAGTTTTGTCATTAATGACTGGGAAAATTTGAGTTCATCCGTGGATTTTAATACCTGAAGATGTCGAAAGGTAAAAATTTGGCCATTAGTTACAAAGCATATGGAAGTGTACAAAATTTGAACGGTTCATTTTAAATATTAAAATTCTATCAGGCAACCCCAGTAAAATTTTAAATCATTTTATATTTGTATATATTTATTTTTTATTTTAAAAACAATTTTACTATATATTTCATGATAGATTTCACTCATAGATTTACAGCTAAAAGTTACTTAAAAATGTTTTTTTTTGGAAAGCCATTGTATTTAAAGTATAAAACGCTTTTAATTTATTCACATCAGGATCAGGTATAATAGAATATTGTATTATATAAATTATTTTAATGTTTTTCAGCGATGGTAGTTAATTTTCAAATAACACAAAATGTTCTTACCTTGATTGCCATTGTAGTGGATTGGATAAAACTCTTTGATTGAATGATATCAGTCAAATTCAGGTTGGTTATTTTATACTCAAACCAAAATTTAGCCCGAATTTCGACTTTGACTATATTAAGTCACCCCGGGCGTTATTACATGTCACATTTCTTAAAGATTAACTTTAACTTGCAAGTCATATAAGCGTTGTTTGACTCTACTATATGTTTTTTTTGTCACGGTTATTATGTCACTCAAGCTGTAAAATGTACACACATTCAGCAATGTCAAGTATGCAACCAATAAATTGCCTACTTACTCACTTTCATAAAACTTTTTTTGGATACATATTAATATACTCTTGTTTTGTAAAATGGAACATGCTGTACACGGCTCATTCAATCAGTTATGCTATTTCAATTATATTGTCCTCTGCGTACTATATATATACATTTAATAGAACAAATCTATTTTTTGGTAACGAATTTGGTTGAGATATTTGCTACATTTTGAGATTTTTGCAAGCATTTTAATTACAGGTACTGGATATTATGATTTCTTTTAACTAACGAGGAGACGAGACATTACAAACACCCGTGCTCAAAATCTCACATATTAGGTTGTATACTTAAGCCCAGACCCATATGATCGCTATGATATAAAGTTTAGAATGCTTTTATTACATAGACTGACAATTTTTTTGCATTTCCTTCAGCAAGGTGTCACTTGTCGTCAATTATTTTTACTCAAATATTATATTAAATAATGTCTACGACTCTTTTTCGAGATCGAATCAGAGGGGATGAGCCACTCTTAGATAATAAATTATGTATTAAATATCCATTTCGCGATTCAAACTATATAATCCACTCAGTTACGACAGTTAAAAACATTTAACTTAAGACATAGAATCTCAAACAGTATCCATAAAAAAACATTACTTAAATATACTAAAATACAGTCATTCCTGTTGCGTGTTCAAGTGGTCAACGATTTCGACGTCACAGATTTAAATCCCAGAACGGACAGTTTTAATATTCATTTTTTAATCGATTTATGCATTTTTGTTCGAAGGCATTGATATCTTTAATTCCTTTTCCCACCCATCCTATCAAAAAATGACACGTAGCGAGAACGATTAGCTAACCACTGGTCCTGTCGTAACTTTATCCATCCAGCTTTACTGTCATTTAGAAAAAAAACTATCGTAAAAATATTGTTAATATAAACCATATAAGGAATCCATATTGGAAGCGGGCATGGTTTAGTTGTAAATGTTTTTCATTTCATAGAAAACATAGCCTAAAAAATATCTTACATAGTTTATTCATGTACATATAACTGTAATCTGTAACAGATAACTTAAAAAAAGCGATGTGAAATTGTTTTACCGCATATATTCGATATATTTTTTTTCCTTTTAAGCTTAGATTAGTAATGGAATATTTACATATTCAATTTAGTAAATTTTGTAATCACAGCTTATGATAATTTAAATTTGTATCATTATTATTATACTTTTTATATCGATCGATATTTACGTATCATTGCGATTAATTAGTATATCTACCATTGTCTCGCTTATATGTACAATCAATTGGTTAATAGTAACTTTATCATAACTACACGAAAGTGATACTCAACTAATAATATTTCTCACAGTGGGAATAAAAATTTTGAAATATATTGAACTTGTATGAATAAAAAAATCATATATGTCACAAGACAAATGATAATTAATGCGTCATTATGAAATGTTTTAAATAAAAAATAAACAGTCACATTAATTACCGAAATTTTTATTTGACTCAATGAACATTTAGTATGAGAGTGAAGTGTAGATGAAAATTACACCAGATGCTCATGTTATATTACAGTTGTGAATATTAATATATTTTTTATATTCAAATATATGTATGTTTATATTTTTTTCAACGAAACTGTTTAAAATGATAAGTATAGCAACGCGATACGTTACTACGCTCCTCGAATTCAACCAATATTACACGGTATATTAAAAAAAAGTGCCTATGGTATTTAATTTTGTACCCACCACCACCCACTACCGTTTCATTTTCTTCTTACAGGGTGTATTCCGTAGCGCAACAACGCTATTCAAGCTCAAATGTTTGCCAAGGTTGTCCTGAGAAGAAATTCCTCAAGACTTGGTTGCATGCATGGTTCTTTTGAGATTTTTTTTATGTAATTCACAATCGTTTGCGTCTTATGGTATTTAATGCGTGAAATCTCGTAAATGTAAACATTAACAAGCAGTTTTAATTTAAGCTTATGTCTATTATGACAATTCACATTCACTTTGACTAGTCAATCAATCAATTAACTAATAAGTATATGAAACTCGCCGACGAGTGATAGACATAGTAGAAATGACATTACAGCTTAGGTTAGGTTTTGTTACGATATACATAAATATATATACTATATATATGTCGAATATAAAAAAGGCAAAAATGGCAAGACTTTTAAATTTTGAAGGTTATGTGTAATGTCAGATGACAGTAAAACTCATCAACTGCATGATTGCTTGTTCAAATCAGGGGAGAGTAGTTGGCAATACTATGAGTGCACACGTGATTATTTTTAATTTTATATTTTTTTACTAAGTCTGTGTAGCTACCTGTGTAGTTAAAGTGTTCATATGTTTTCGTGTGCACTCAACTGGCTAAAAAGGACAAAGTATACATTTTAATAAGTTTATACTTTAACTGTAACATTTACAAAACAATTTAACAAATACTGCTTATGGTAACCTTCTTGTTTACTGTAAAAACAATTTTTACATTGTATTTACCATGATTCAATATCTTTTTATATGTGAGTACAGTGAGAACTATTGATAACAATAGTTTGTAAAGCTGTGGTTAATAATTGTAAGCAGTTTTTCCTCATTTTTATTGGTATTAAGCTTTCAGTTTACAATATCTATATCAACAAAATAAACAAAAAGTTAATCCGTTTTTTCAAATAAGCCACGGAATTGTTTCATACTAGGAAAAATCTGGAATGCAAAAAAATGTTCTTGCTTTCGGTTGAAGGGTAGGACGGAGGGTTTTGCTTAAGAAATCATATCGAAGTTTTTTGAAAAATAGTTTTACTCGATAACCCTAATGTTTACAACTATAGACACCATCTGCCAAAAGGACTTAAGCCGCAAATGCCGAATGAGTATTCAAATTTAGCTTTTAAGTTTAAAAAAAGAAGGAACTTCATAAAGAGTTTTCTTAAACAACTTATTAAATTTATTCTACGCTGAGTTAATAAAACACCAGTCTTTTAAGTCTTTGAGTTGTGTTTATTTAATAATTTGGCTTTGGCCTAAAATTAAAAAGAACGTCTCTCCTGTAAAATTTGTTTCTTTTTACTTAACTACAGTCGATACAGTAAATAAATCATTGTAGTATTACAGGCATGGTAAATATACAATGACGTCACAAAATTAGTGAATAATGTTCAAGAGTATCCTTATAAATTGAATATGTATATTAAAAAAAATATATAGATCATTCAATTAAATAGAAAAAATATTCCGGACTAGTTTTCATCGGTTGGCATCTACTGCAGATTAAAATTGTCATTTTTAGGTCGCAACTAGGTTGTGGTCAAGTGGCAAAATTCTTATTTAAGTGTGATTTAAATTAAATATCTCACAAAAAGTGAAAGCAAAAAGAAATATTAATTGAAAAATGTTTTTTTATAAAATAGTTTTTTGGTATTGCAATATCGATTCGAAATTCTATCTGAATTCGGTTGCTAGCATATTTATTTACAATCAAATATTTAGTTTTAAATATGATTTCAACAAAATGAAAAAATATAAATTAATTACCGATATTAGATTCATTATTTTCTTAAGCACCAAAAAACTTATTTAAGTGATTTGATGTTTTAACCGTCGTTTGTGTTTATTTCGTTTTATTATAATTATTATTGTATGTTTAACTATATTTCTTACTACTTTATGACCTAGTTAAAATTATAAAAGGCATTCACGTTTCATTGTATAAACTGACATTGAGTATTTTTTTTGTGTATTATAAAAATAAATACTTTTTTGTTTTAAAATATACAATATCTTGCTTTTTTATGCTAGCGGTAAAAGTACGCTAAGCAACCATAAAGTTTTGATTTTAAGCCGTGCTCAAATTGAAATGACCAATATCAAAGTGTGTGTTTTTTTGGACATTTAAGATCCGAAATTTTCGCTACAGGTGTTTGTGATGTCTTTTCATCTTGAGTTGATCTTAGGTGGCTCTACTAAAATTATACATTAGTTTCTTGCAAGTTTTTTTAAATTTCGCGTACTACATATTAAAAATATATTTCAATAATACCCCCAATATTCATTTTAAAATTCCACCATATACGAGCAGAAATATTTTTTAAAAAATCAAACGCGCCGTGTCAGTTTAAAAAAATAATATATTATAATGTAAAAATGCGTTGTAATATTCTACACTTAAAGTATCGTAAAAGTGAAGTAACCTCAGTTAATACACATTGCAATAGGTTTATCTCCGTTAAATAAAAATATACAATCCGCTTGATTGACTGTACTTCAAAGTCAAAGATTTTTTTTACCATTTTACTAGTTGGTTCATCTCACGTCTAAAGGATCCAATTATTTTACCATCATTCAAGATAAAGTGGCCAATAACATTTTACATGAAAATTAATTGACTGTCACCCTACTAATTATAATGGTTGTCTGGAAAAAACGCACTAGTAAATTGTACATATGAATACAAGAAATAAAAAAGGATGTGCCACATAGAACATTTCTGTATACATACTCACTTTTTTTCGTTTTTTTTTTGTACTTAGTGTCTTTTTCATTTCCTGTAGTGATATAACTCTAAAATTATGTAAAATCTAAATATTTCCCAATTCATTGATTACTTTGGATAAAGTCTCTAATAAAAATATTTTTTAATTATTTTCTGTAACTACGGTTTGAACTGTACATTCTTTATTTTTAAAAGTAGGACAAGTGCGTACAAAATTACACGGATACTTCAATTATTGCTAAATCTATATATTAATAGTCGTTAATGTCCGTCTGTCCGTCTGTCCATCTGTCCGTCTGTATGATTGTCCGCGATTTTCCCTCCCCCTCCTCCGCCCCAGCCCCGCTGTCACCATTTTTTTATTCATACCAAACACATACTTTTTTCGTTTGTATATGGTCGCGATTTCGCCTTTTCGATGACGTCAAGAAAGACGGTCCTCCTATAGATAGATTGGGGTCAACGAGATTAAAATACGGCAAAGTGAGCCAAGTTAGGATGATGGGAAAAAGTGAACTGAACCCACCCTTTTTATTGCATAATTTCAATCATTTTTTCTCTAAAATACATTGTTTATGCTTTCGATGGATTCGTCGGTAACTTTGTGGAAGTTCATTTGAATATAAAATAAAAAATAACTTTGATTATTCCACGTATTGTGCTACAAACTGTGACACGTGTTTCGCCTCTTTCAGAGGCATCCTCAGACAGACTTACTTTTACTTACTGAAAGTAATACGTGGAATAATCTAAGTTATTTTGTATTACTTTTTTATGCTTATTTATTGAATAAACTTTCACATAAAATTAAAAGTTGATGACAGTTCCCACAAAAAATAATTGAAAACGTAATTGCACTTAAAAGTCAAATGGAAAAGTTTCACCCTTTTTTCCCTTAAAGACTCATATATTCCTAAAAATAAGCTCCGTTTGGCGAATTAGTGAAGTTAATTTATTCTGATTAATTTGATAAATATGCATTTGATTGTAACATGGAAAATTTCATTTTTTTTATAATACGAAAAAATCCTCCAGTTGGGCCCAACGGGCTTACAGCTATATATATTAAATTTCGTTTGAAAATGGAACCTTTCGTTTTTTATTTAAGAAACAGCATGCATATAATATGTTTTATTTTATGAGCTTTTCTCAATTCTACTGTACCCTAGAGGTAAGGTACTCTGCTGATAATCTGTAGGAAGCTGGTTCGAATCTAGCCTAGAGCGCTTTTTTTTGGGTTTATAACATTTTTTTTTTTTGAAAACTTTCTTTTTAAATCACAGTACATCTTGATCGTATGAAAATAAATGCTACCAAAATAACAAAATCCGATTGACTAGCAAAATATGTTTTTCAAAAAATAAATATAAGACGCAATTATTTCAAGATTTGTTTTTAATCTAGATACATACGTGGTATAGTTAATTGTTGGCGAAAGCATAATTTCAGTATGTGTAATAAAATAACTTCAGTAAAAATCATTATATATATTTTAAAAAACAAGTTCTGTTTGGAGAATCAGTCAACATTTTGATAATTTTGTTTTGATAAAATGTGCAATTAATTTATACCATTTTGCATGTGAAAAATGATTATTAGCAAACTTAAACATTATTTCAAAAATTAAGTAATTTACAATTTAAAATTGCAGGGCTGTCGATATATGCGCCGAGGTCGATTTATGCTACTATGAAAAATGATTGTTAGCAAACTTGAACATTATTCCAAAGATTTAATATTTTACGAAATTTCTGTCACTACGAAAAAAAATGTTAGCAAACTTAAACATTATTCCAAAAATTAGGTAATTTACGAGGTATATTTCTGCTAATAGGAAAAATAATTGTTAGCAAACTCAACATTATTCCAAAAATTAAATAATTTACAATTTAAATACAACAGGGCATGCTGTCGATATATGCCCCGAGATATATTTATTTTATTTTTAGAATTTCTGGCTTATTCAATAAATAGGTTTGTAATTTTCTGACTTCTTAAAAATGCAACAAAAATCCCCCCGTTGAGGTCAACGGGCTTACAGCTAGTTGTTCCTTAATGTCGCTAATAAAGTAGCATAACGTATAATATTATATCTTTTTGATTTATTAATGTAAACATAAAAGAAAGTTTTGTATGTATAATAGTTTAGAATTTGAAATGATTGAATAGTTATATAAATAGAATTTATGATATAGCTAGTGGTACAACAATTATTTTTTTATATTTGACCCAGATATGAATTTTGTAACAAATCATTTAAATAAAATCAATAATACCTCTCTTCTATATATTATATTTTCTTATTATATTACATTATTACTTATTTACTAACTATAAATAATAAGAGTAAAAGGGCCCATTAGAGGTAAAGTGAATCAAGTGACATTTTTTGTACGAGTTTGTACTACGAAATAACGGGTTAGTTAATTCTCTTATATGTTTTCTTAACTATTTAAAATATATTTATTTAGCTTCATACCGTATATAATCGCAATGAAAATATTCAATCTAATATTATGAGACATTTTAAAATTCTATTCTAGTAAAAAAAAAACCAAAGCAAATAGCGTTCATTGCATTTGCACATTAATGTCAAACTTAAATTTGGGTTATAGCCTAATTAATTCTACTTTTGATATGAAAACCTTCATAAGTTTCATATTTTCTTTGTGTGAAATAGCTACTGATTACTAATATTTAATTTTATACGAGAGAACGTGACATATTGTTATTATTTCTCTATTTTTTTAATATATTGATTTAACAGTTTTATCTCATACTTGTTCTGTTATAATATTATAAATTCGAGTGTTTAGTTACACACGAATTGTAAAATATAGTTGAAAGTTATATCTGACAACTATAATACAATATGATAAATTACAACTCATTATAATAATGGAGTTCTTACAATAAATCGTAAAGAAATCAATGAATAATAATGCGTGTCCAATTATTATTGATTTAATTTTAAAAAATCCCGAACAAAATATATTTAAAAAAATTTTGGTACGGTTTATTTTTTTTATTGTTATGTAAAACTAAAAACTTTTTTTTTTATTATTTCATATTTTTTTATTTAAAGAAGTGAATTTCTGCGATGTATTTAATATTCCTTCTCAAACTCTCAACCTATTCATGAAAATAGTGCGTATTACTATGTTCATAAATTCGTTCTTACATCTTCATTATGATTTTATATTACATCCAGTTGTCGTAAGATACTTTGTATAACATGTTGAATTAAAGGTTCATAATGACTTGAAATGAATGAAAAATATCAAGAATGAAGAACTTTTTTTATTTGAAAAGTATTGCTGTTTCTTGCAACATGTTTCCATATCGAAAAAGAACCGTTTATGCAGGAAAATATTTTCCCTACCCATAATATATTTCTACACTAGCATCGACCCCAATTCACCTGTTGACTAACTCATGTATTGACTAAATATTACAATATAATTACAAATTAAAGTAAGCAAAACAAATCAGGAAAACGATCCATGTAATTTATAAACAGCGATTTTATTTTATTATTTATATTTATTGAATTTAACCACAGCATTAAAAACGAATTGATACAAATTATAAGGTTAATTTATTCATTGATATATTTAAGTACTTACAATAACAATACTATTTAGAGGTTTGTGGTATTTTTATGATATATGTATGTACAGTTTGAGATATTTTAAACACTAAGTATATGTTATATTCTTCTTTTGAAGCTTTTATCTGAAAAAGACATAGCCCTGCACAGATGCATTTGTTTGATCTTTAACCGCTTGATTACAGCGCAAATAAATCATTAATATATCCCAGAGATACTGCGTGTTTTTGAGAAGAATAATTTTGCCTAATATACACTCGAATTTAATATTTTAAAAACCTATATTGACTCGGTATAGACGGAACTACACATATTCATCAAAATATTGCTTATATTCTATTAGAATACCAAGTATTTGATTTTTTTAATGTCTTGGGCATTCGTGTTCGCTTGCATATCTTCCGGACATCTGTGTCTTCTTGGTATGCAAGTGGCTAAACTAAGCAACATATATTGTTACTCACACTACACAATTTATATGTGATAAAATACGAAATTGTTTTTATATATGGCCCATTTAAAATTGACTTCGACTTTTGCGCAATGATGGATATTTTTTTTGTAAATATTTCTATATAAATAGACAATAGTAGGTATGATTTTTTGTTTTAACAATGCTTTTATTGTACGCTCTCAATGTAGATCATATCGATTTTTAATGGAGTTTATCTCGTCAGATGTCTTTACGAGAACTGCTTGTTACTCTATATGACTATTATGATAGGACTAGCGATATTAGTTAATCACCCTTGCTATGCCCCATTTTTTGGGATCACATGGATGGAAAGGAATTCTGTACTTCATGACATTCGTCTGTTTGAACAGAAATTTATAAATCGATTTAAAAATAAATTTATGAAACTGTCCGTACTAGGATTCAAGCCATTGAGCACATCAATCAAAGAAAACTACGTTGCCATTTGACCATAGGGTCAGACTGCTGACCCCTCTGTATTTTTACGTATTAAATTATTTCCTTATTATAATTGTTACCCATTAAATAATTAAAAAATATTTGGAAATTTATATATTACATGCATACTTATGACAATTTGAGAGCAATTATTTGGTAAGTAGTCCATCCAATCTGTTGAAAAATTACGCATGAAATTAATTACATTTCTTTTTTCTTTTTGACTACGTGCCAAGTTACCAGAACCTACAATTACTATTGATTACTGAGTGATATACTTAACGGGTCAAAAATAAGGCTCATATCTTCAACACTCGCCAAGTGATAACATTAAATTTTATAATTATATAATTTAAGATTTTGACTGAAGGTGCTTGGTGGAATTTCAATATTAAATTTGAATCGTTCAAATTATGTACACTCCCACAGATTTCGTCACTAACGACCCGGGTTTCGCCTTTCGGCATCTTCAGGCGTTCAAGCGCACGGATGAACTTGAACTGACGCTTAGTAAATGGATGTTTCGTGTTTATATATTAAATAAATGTATCACTGAGTCTAAAGCCATCGCTGGCGAAAAGGATAAGCTCATGGGAATTCCCAAAGATTTGAGTAGTGAGTGGTTTTAAGAATTATATTTATTTGTTTGTCGGCAAAGGTTTTATGATATTATTTATATAGGGTATAGAAGTGGAGAGCCCGGAAGGTTTAATATTTCATTTAAAATCGGAAGACTATGCAGCTGTGCCCTATTGATTTCTAAAATTTCTTGGAAAAAGAGCTTATGATAATACGACTAAACGTTAAAAAGTTCTTTACTTAAAATTTGCCGGCTGTGGTCTAGTTGGTTAGAGCTTGCTCTACCGATCAGGTGGGTCTGGGTTCGATTCCCAGTAAGGTCAGTGTCAAATTGGATTTTTTCAATTTTAATTTGAGATCTAAGACATGGGTGTTTGTGAAGTTAATTCTCCTTGAGTTAATCTTATGTGACTTACAAAAATTCTCATCGAGTATATCTCGTATGATCTTACAACTTAATATTTGACGCATTGGCGTATGCTGTAATGTCAAATATTTTTTTAAATTTTAAAAAATAAAATAAAATAAAAATTAATTCTATAAAAGAATATGTTATCGCATTTAAATAAAAATTAACATTCATTTTACATAAACTCTGCTGTCACATACTTTAAAAAATATCTTGCAACTACTGACATGTCATATTTGTATGTAATCTACGACGGATTAAGTATATCATTTGAAACATCGAATTATAGAGAAAAAAATAGTTCGCATTGGGGTGTCAATCTTGGAACTCTTCACTCTTGCAATGTAAGTAAATCGTTTACCTATTGATATTAATTATTTAATGGTGCATTGCGCGTTGTGACATAATATATTTAGGTATATTAAATAAAATTTGATTGCTATAATAAATATTGCGTAAAAATGAATATTTGATTAATTAGAAAATTGATTTTTAAAAATTCACCCTTTACCAGAACACTGCGAATAGTTCTAAGGTTAAGCGAGCCACTTGTTAACGTATTAGCAGTCCACCACTGCGATAACCTAATGAGAATCTTATTATTGATTGTGATAATTTCATTAGACCGGTTGAAAATACTTATTGGCTTCTCGAAACTGGTTATGTTTGTATCTTTAAAAAATGTTAGATATAAAACGTTTTCTTTGAGGTGATATTATAGGAAACAAACTGATGTATGTTGAATTAAGTATACGAAAATGATTAGAAATGAAAAATTATAAAACCATTACAATGCTGGTAATTGGTACACGATTGTGATGTCTAAAAGTTCCCTCCACCCTTTCCAATCCTTTTATAACTGAGCGTATCGAGAGCGATTAGTTAACCACTGTCCTGTTCTAGCCTTATCCTTCTATCCCTAGTACTCTCTTTTAAAAAAGAGAGGTTGAGTGAATGAGTAACAGAGAGTTCTCGTAGAAAAAAAATGTTAAGAGGAGGAGAATTAGGAGGCCATATGATCCACATTGGGAGCGGACATGGATTAAAAAAAACACAATTCATTCACCAAGAAATTTACATGCGTAAGTTACAGAATACGCTCCTTGGAACTAGATAATGCTGGTATATCATGGGAAGAAGCGATGCGATTGGCAGATGACAGTGCACTCTCGCAACGCACCGTGGTAGCTTTATGGTCAAAATATGAAGATTATAATATGCTTCAAGATCAATGAGTAAACTACTGAATAAACGGCTAATCGACAGTTTTTGAAACTTGACGCCCAATATGACAAAAAATACGACACGGTTTAAATCATGCCTAAATTATGTGACTTGCACTTGCCGAGAAATGAACTAAGAAAAGCACCGTGTAATGTAACGCAATGATGCCTAAGGTGTTGATTTTTGGTTGACGAGGACTCGGAGTGGTCTGTAACGCCAGGTACCATTTCACTTCGACTATAAAACAACTGGCTCTCCATCCAGTAGTATCATTCAATTGAAGGATTCTGTTAAATCAACTATAATGGCTTGCAAGGTATGAATTAAATAATTCAGTATATATAATCAAGAGTGAAGTGAAAACCAATTTATTTTATAATAACTATACTCTTGCAGAGTCAAAGAACTGTTTCATAAGCTGTTGCTAAGCTTCCTTGGTCAAATATTATTTGTTTAACCTTTTCAAAAAAAATTGTTCCCAGTTCCAGTGATGAATATAAAATTTAAAGAAAAACTTCAATGAAAAAAAATGTGGTTTGATTTTTTATAAAACTAATATTTTATGATTATTTGTGAGATTATAAAAATAACACTTGTTTCACTTAAACGCGATTGATTTTTATAGACTGCACTTCTGTATATTTTTTATTTTATAAAAATGCAAGTTATTACGTCACAAAATTAATTTGGATTTAGTAACAGCTCGTTCTATCACGCTTAAAATGTTCGCCGTTGGTTTTTCGTAGAAAACCATTATATTGAAAAAAACACTATTTCGTACAAATTCAACATTTACATTATTTATTAAAGATTATTTGTTTCGCTCATCACTACATTATCAACTGATATTTGATGTTAATTTTCGTGGTGAGCGAAACCGGTTATGATCTTTAAAAAATATTATAGTGTGTAAATAAAAATGTTTATTTTTTTTGTAAAAACTTTAAGATAATTATGTTTTTTTGTTATATATTAACCACTTGAATACCAAGCGGACACAGGTGTCCGGAATATATGCAAGCGAACATAGATGTCCAAGATATTTAAAAAATCAAATACTTGGTATTCTTATAGAATATAAGCAATATTTTAAATGAATATGTGTAGTGCCATCTATACTGAGTCAATATAGGTTTTTAAAATATAGAATTCGAGTGTATATTAGGCAAAATTATTTTTCTAAAAAACACGCAGTATCTTTGGGACATATTATTGATTCATTTGTGCGGTATTCAAACGGTTAAAAACGCATTAAATATATAGCTTAAAACGATCAGAAAGTTAAAAAACATTCAATTCTTGTGATACTAAAAAATGTATACAAAATTAATTGCTACTTAAAATATTCACAATACATTATTAAATCAATGAAAAAAATCATAAAATATTCCTGTTATATTATAGTAATGGTGTAATTCTTTTGACTGAGTCGTTGTTTGTTTATATAACGTAATGTGTTGGTCTGTCCATTTTGTACAAAGTGCAGTTTAAGTTGAACGGTAATTAAAAATATTTGTATTATATCAAATAAGCTCAGTATAGCAATAAGGAAAAAATATGTTGCACAATGTATTATATCTACAGCTTTCATTCCGTTACAGTTGTTCATCGTTCTCGCTCTGGCTGTAGCCGCTCATGCCCAATACCATCACCAACAACCCGCATACCAACAAGCTTCAGCTGGATACAGCCACGGTCATGAAGAATACAACGACCATCCCAAATACGAATTCGCTTACGACGTAAAGGACGAAAAGACCGGAGACTACCACGGACAACACGAAACTCGCGACGGAGACGTCACCAAGGGATTCTATACCTTGATCGATGCCGATGGTTACAAGCGTACCGTTGAATACTCCGTTGAAGGAAAGAGCGGATTCAACGCTGTCGTCCACCGTGAACCAACAGGTCACGCTCCTGCCCCAGCTGCCCCTAAATACCACGCACCCCAGTACCAGGCCCACCAAGCTCCTCAATACCAGGCATACCAAGCACCCCAATATTCCGGTCACAAGTACTAATTTAAAAATGTCATACGCTGGCTGTATATATTGTTTGTATGATCCGAGTAATTTGTTGACGATATGATTGAAATAGGCAGCTGCGAAATTACTATGTATTGTATCAACAGTACCGAGTATTTTTGGCTCGATCAATTGTCGTCATGAAATACTCACTGTAATGTTTGATATTTATTTAATAAATTTATCTTTAGTTTATTAATGTTTTTCATTTAAATATATGAGGTCCGTTCCACCTAGCAATTTGCGCTCGCATATATATATTGGAGTATGTAACACTACATAAATCTGGAAATGTTACCGGAACACAGTTTATTTTTTAGGTCAGGTATTATATGTTATTAAATCGCTTATTATCTATTAATTTATTATTTTTAACACTTCCCGTAGAGGAAGCGTTAAGCCATGTTAAACAAAAATAATATCATTATAAGTAAACAAAGCTCTTATTGATTCAAAATCTCCGCCTGCAGCTAGATATTTGACATCTTAAACATTAGTGGAAATTTACTATCACTCGATTTTTAATATAAAGTAGAAAATTCTAAAATGTGTTGCAGTGTATATAAACATTACCAATATTTGCGGGACACCTATTTTGGTATCACGGAACACCAGTGTTCCGCGGAACATATTTTGGGAAGCCCTGCATTAACGTATCCTTATCGCGACGTCAGATGTGGTTAGTTAGCATCAGGAATTATATACACTTGCGTAAAAGGGGTCCACGAGCCTGAGGTTATAATGCAAAACAGTTATATCAATGTTCATATTTAAGATGTCTCCAATAATTTAAATGTAACACTTAATGTAGTTTTTGTTTCCGAGTTCTGTTGTTCACAGAAAAACTGTAATGTACTTAATATTTTTCAGCTATTTTCATCTATCACAAAAATCTCATAACTAACGATTGTTCACTTTTTGGGTGTTACTATACTTGGTGGAAGGGCACTATATTAATAAAAAACACAATATTCCTTTGTACTTAATTTCCACTTTATTTATAAAGTTTAGGGCCGGTTTCTTTCATGGCGAGCATTGTCAACATCGGTTGACAATGCTCGTCATGTGGAAAGTGGAAATAAAGTACAAATAAATATTGTGTTTTTTCTAACCATCGATTGTTACAATATTAATAATTCATAATCTTTTCTATGGTATATGTAATAGGTCTAAAAAACAAATTTAAAACAACTAGTCTTGATTTACTTTTTCCATCTCAGACCAGGGCTTTTTTCGAATGTCAGAATTAAAAAATATAATATATGATATTGCTAATATGACAGTTTAAATATAAACAGGCTCAAGTAATTACAGTTATGAAGCACAACTAAGTACTAAGAACATGTTTAAAATAACATATTATTAAATCATGATTTCGTGCAATATCTCACGTATAACGAAGCCTTAAGCTATATTAACTGATGCGGAAAACAGCCCGAATTAGGTGTAAGTAAAGCGGGAAACATACTGCCGACACCCGACCCCACGTATGCGTGTTGGATGAAATCATAGCTACATATTTTCCATTGTATTGTATGGAACAGGAACGCATTGCCGTCGGGTCGCGTTGGATGTTGGCAGTGTGTTCCTGTTCAATACAATACAATAGCAAATATGTAGCTATGATCTCATCCAACACGCTTACGTGGTGTCGGGTGTCGGCAGTATGTTTCCGCCTTAACGCTTAAGTTAAGTTTTGACACGTCTGGATAACAAGTAATATTTCATTCATACGATTCCATTTTTATGTTTTTTTACTGAAATATTTTAAAAAATAAAAATACTGTTTTGAAGAAACTAATGCCTCCTGTACAACAACCGAGTACTCGATTTAATGTTTCAACACTCGTCCATCACATGTTCTGAGACGTCAAAAACGTGAGTGAAGGCGTGATACAGGTGGTGGAGGTAGCCCTTCGACCGGGAAAATTGGAAATGTTTCTATTCACTCGCTCACTAAAAATCACTCATCGGATCGCTCGGCCAAATTCCGTGCATCTGGTTCAGATTGTTTTGTATTCGGTCGAGTTCACTCTCTCGACCGCGCACTTGGTTGCTATAATTATATATTTTATTAAATTTACCGAATCATAATCATTATTTTGATAAATCCTAAACATGTATTATGTTTGAAAGTATTTTTTTTACATGTATTCATATAAAAAAATTATACAACATACACATCGTCGGCTTTGAGTGCAAAGGTAGTAACTAAGTACGTAAAACTTTTTTCTCATATCATAATTCAAACTATTATAATACATTATTTTATTTGTGTGCATAAATAATGCATTTTATTATTTTGTATAGAAATCGTTGGATAAAGTTTTTTCTTAGTATTATCTTTTAAATTGAAGGTCACTTCTTTTAATGTTAGAGAATTAATTAAATTAATGTTTTAAATTACGGAATGGTTTTTATGTGAGTTATTGTACATTAAGATAAACCAGATTTGATGGATTAATACTAAAATTGCTTCAATTTTTATTCAGAAATTGTTACTTTGAGATCAATTGAATTAAGTTCAAATTATTTTATAAAAAAAATCTTGTCTTAGGTGATTTCTTATATTGTACACATGTAGATTTATAATCATCAATAAAATAATTAAATTATTTCAAGCGATACTGCGATAAAAATATTTACAGCAGTTCGATTATTATTTTCTACAATTACAGCCAAAGAAAAATTATTGTTCATCCCTTTCAGTCAGTAAAATACAATAAAGTATCGGTCTTTGTACGACTACAAACAAAAAAAGACGCCGGGAGTTGTAGACAAGTACAGTTAATAAATACAATTATCTTTATTATAGACTTCAAATTAATACATACAAATTGAATCTTAAATAAATAATTGAAAGGAACAATAAAAAATTATCAACATTGGCAAAGCCCTAAAATGATCTAAATGTCTAGTACAAATTAGAAATATGTAATATTTAAAAAAAAACGTGATGTAATATTTTCCGTATGTGATAAAAAGGAGCACAAGTATTAAGTCCATGACTAGTTTCTTATGAAAAAAACTGAACCTATTTTTTGTTTTGTTTTGAAGTGTGCGGCAGTTCAAACGAACAAGTGTTGATTATGTAATTGTTTTTAAATTGTACAACATGTTGGCACACGGCAGTACCTTTAAAAACATATGATTGATTAGGTATCTTATATTATGTTATGTATTACAGTTTTTTAGGTAAAGCAAGAATACTAATTCTAATAAATATTTAATATGGCTAAAAATTCACGTTCATCCTGATTTTTCATGCACAATTTATTGTGTTAAGTTCAAGACGAAAGATGTCGTAATGATGATTTTGTATGACAGATAAATAAGAGGAGTAGTTTTTATTTTATTTACGGTAAACCACATAATTGGCTATCCCCAATGATTAACCACTAAGAAATAAAAACAAAAACTAGAGGTAAACACACGTATAACCTTAGCATTGATTATATGTTTCATAATATCACACGTAACAGTATACAAATTTGTACTACATCTACTAGGTATATTGAGTACCGTACAGGCAGTAGAAACGGGTTTAGAAGTGACATAATTATTGCCAAGATTACACATTAACGAAGAGAAGCTCTAGAGGTGAAGCGAGCCAACTAGTAAAATGGCAAAACTTTTTTCTTGGACCTTTAAGTACAATCACGTCTTTATTTGATGTTTTGGTGGATTTCATATTTTTATTTTAAGCAGATAACAATATTACAATGTGTATTAATTAACTGAGGTTACTTCACTTTTCTGATACTTTAAGGCAGTGATGCACAAACCACGGCCCCTTTTGAATTTTTTGGTGGCCTTCAATTTTTTTCTCAAACATATTATTTTCGTAAAACATTTATTCAAGCAAGCTTCATTTGTAAGTAAGCTTTTTCTTGAATGAAAGATAATAAATCGGTTCGTAGAAACAGGCTTAATGATGAAAATTTGGATTAGATTTTGCGACTTAATACTACAAATATAAAGTCGAATTATAAAAAAAAAAATATTACCAAAGACCAAGATCGCATTAACTTTTGAATAACATAAATAAAACATGTACATATATCTAAATATTTCACAGTAAAAAGATTTTTAATAAACTCATAATACTTTTTTGCATGGTTTATTTATTTTCACGTGTTCGAAATAACACGATCAAAATAATGTAATGGAACCTGTCATTCGTTTCACTTAATCTTTTTTACACGGTTTGTTTGCAAGGAACGTATACCCCGTGTAAAAGAAGATTGAGCGTATCTAAAATTATTTTTTTCTTTGCGGCCCGAAGCCATGATAATTTGTTTTATGCGGCCCGCTAGAAGGTAAAAGTTGAACATGTCTGCTTTAAGACGTGTAGAATATGACAATGCATCTCATTTTTTTCTCTAAAATATCACTTGGCTCACTTCAACTTTAATGGGTCAATTTATGATTCCCGGTAAATTGCTTGTAATTTTAAAAATGTACGTATTAAGATTCAAGCCCCTGACTTCCGAAAATAAAACCAACGACCTTTTCCACTCGACCACTGGCAACTTAAATAAAAAATATTTTTTTATTATGACTTATTTTGATTTATGGTTTTTATTTCCCGACTTGCATAAATATATTTTTTAAAGAATGAGTAATTAACGTTTAAACTTTTATAAAAATTTTCGGGCAATTTGTAATTCGAGCAATTGATGTTCGAGGAATTGGTCATTCGAGCATCTTGTTATTCGAGCAATTTGCATTCGAGCAATTGCATTCGAGTAATTTGCATTCGAGCAATTGCATTAGAGCAATTTACCGGCTCCCTCAATTTATTTGTTTTCATAATTTCTTTAACTCATTCACGGTTTTCGGCACAATAACATATGGTCAATAAAATATCAATAAAATTAACATATCACATTACTTTGTAACAGTAAACTTGTATCGTGTTTTACATTGTTTACCTTACAGATAGGAGTAATGACTTTATAAGTGGCCGTTTTATTTCCAAGGTTTCATATTTAAATGATGTTTGTCATTTGTTTAGATCGTTTACTGTTTTCTACATGAAAATTTCAGGGTGTCATTTATCGCTACTATAAAGTATATAACAGTGAGATAAAGTGAAAAGGTCGATTTTTAAGATAAGAATGTCAATCAATTGATGAAAGATAAGCCGTTAAAATGAAACACAGAAAAAATTTAATTGAAGAAGAAAATGCCCTATTTAAAAAAATCTTACATTAACAATTATTAATATTGCCCTGTAACTTCAAAGCATTAGCGAAATTAGTAAAATAACTATATAGAGATAATAGTATACAAAAAAACTACAATTATCTTTTATCATAAACCGTAAAAGAATCTAAATAAAACCATAATTCGCTATTTGAAAAGTAAAACACAAACCTTTTTGTTCAATTATCTTGAAACTAGTATTTTCGACTTATGCCACTGTTGCTTTAAGCTAGCGATATTTAATTTATGTAGGATACAATCAACCAATACAATCTCAAAACTCTAGTGTCTAAACCAAGGGTGGGCAACCTTTTATTCTCTAGAGGCCGCATTTATTTATATGATTCGACATAAAGCCGCAGTAAACATTGACTAGGGAATCTTTGACCGGAAACAGGACTTAACGGTCAGAATATAGCAGGAATTTAAGAATTTACATAAATTTACAGAATTACAGGATTGGCCAAAAAGCCGCTCCAGAGCAGCCAAAAGGCCGAAAGTTTCCCACGCCTGGTCTAAACAAACAAACTGGATTGTAAATTCTAGGCTGGAATAACACTAGAAACTTACAAACAAAATAAATAATATTTCCTGAAAAGTTAATTAAACAAATGAAAAAAGTTCATATACAATGGAAACGGAGTTAAGGTACTCGGTAGAAGAATCTTAGAATTCGAAAAGAAAATTGGCACAGTATAAAAAAATAACTCACCATAAAATAGAAGGTCACGATGACTACCATGGGGATGGATGTGACCAGCAGAAAGTGTCTCCACGTAACCAAGTATATGGCCACTAATGGTACCACTACACACCCGAGGCAATAAAAAACTCCGATGCACAAATTAAGTCCAATGGTACGCATACTTGGTCGCACATATTCCATAACTGCAACAAATGGATACAAATAGTTTTCTATAAATTTTTTCGATTTAAAAATAATTATTTTATCAAAAGTACGAATGCAGCTAATCCAAAATTCAGACACTATATTTAAATATAATATAATTGTTTTAGCATAAATTAATCGGAAACAATTAAAATTGTACTGAGTAAGTGATTTAATTTAATTATTTTAAGATAAAATAATTGAAAAAAAAATGTGTCATAAAACATAAAAAAATAATAATAACATATGTGATGTCCAAATGGTGCAATAATTATGTGAAATATAATTATGATTCAAAGAATTCAACGATATTCAAAATTAATAAATATCTTCTAAATTCATGTATGATATCGAACTTTATAGTGGTTTATACAAATAAATAGAATTTATTCATATAATTTTAATTTTCATGAATGAGTAAGCTTGAATAAAATATCGAAAAAAATAATCAAAAAGATGATAATATGACGTTGAAAATGTTGGTAGATTTTAAAATTATAACATTTATAATAAAATTAGCGCATTTATGTTGAAAATCCAATAACTGTTCATGATCACATTTTAATACTCAAACGGTATTTTCTGTTTTACATTATAGACATCATATGTGTCTACTGTGTTAGTTTATGTCACACTGTCCCATATCATTTTAATAAAGCAAATAATGGCAAAAATAAAATAAAAAATTCATCTGGATAGAGTGGGTTTCGTTCTACGTAAAAAAACTAAGACCAAAAACGATCGTTTGGTTGTTAGCGCAATCAACTAAAATTAAGATTGAAATATTGCATCATTTGGACAGAGCTTAGGCATTAATCTCTTCTTGATTCAAATTAGACAGATCAATGGTTTTGAACAAAGCGTAATCTGATTAATACTCAATCTTGATATTGTTGGTATACATGAAGTAACATTTATTAATGATAACATCATGTTTTGAGTAAAAAAACGAATGAATTAGCGCTGTTTAAATTATATATAATATATCATCGTATCAAAGTAAATAAAGATTTACCACCACAGCGGATACTCAGTGTATATACAGAATACTTTATATTTACACTGCACTAAAATATTGGTATTTTTCAAGGTTATTTATAGCCCGGGAATTTGCCGATTTGGCCAAATTAGTTGGCGGGCGCCATGGCGTCCGCGGGCACATGGTAGGTAACCCCTGGTCCAAGGCAGTGGCTTACAACCTTCCCCATTCTTGATTTCATATATTATAGTAATAAAGACACGTTTTAAAGAGAAAGTAAATATTTTGGAATGTTCGCGCCTCATGGAGGCTCACCTCCCAGGTTGGAAATCGCTGGTCTAAGAGCATGAGGAGTAAATAAATTTTATATCTCGATTGTTTTTGGATCATGGAATTTGTGAAACAGTAAATGCATACATATAACAGCTGCTGGTGGTAAAACAAACTTGAATACAGAATATATCGCCAAAAATGGAGAAAGATAATTCTATATTATTGATTCAGAAAATAGAAAAAAATACTGACCTATAATGTACATCATGACGAAGTTGCTGTCAGTTGCCATTCCCGACAGAAAACGACATGCCGAAAATAGGGGAAAAGAGTGCGTAAAAACTGTTGCCAGATTTCCCACCAGAGCGAGTATATTGGCAATACTTAGCACCGGAAGTCTGCCAACGACGTCAGCCAGCACACCGAGGAACAAAGTTCCTACTACCGAGCCCACACTGAATAATGATTGTGCTAGGAATGGTTTCCAGTCATCGTCGCATACCCAGTTCAACTGCAACAAAATGAGACATATATATAAGTGAAAGACTAGTCAGATAAACTCTATTTATTACAAAATACACCAAAAAATCACTGAATAAAATAAAATATGTACCAATGATAAATGTCAAATTTAAAATTGATAGTATTTTCCATTGCAATAGGTGAGTAAAAAAGGATAACACGAATTTGAAAAAGTTACATTTAATGACAGCTAATTTTTCGAATTCAAAAATAAACATTAAATTTGATACAGACAAAACGTAGGCATTTTTTTATAGCTATCAGCATTGCTGATAATCAAAAATTCTTGAGAAAGTGAAATCAATGTTTTTATCACCATGGACTCACAACTGTACAAATAAAATTCGTCCATTTCCTTCTTTGTAATTAAACAGAGAACGCTCCAAATTATAACATTGACGTTATGTTGTTACGTGCTTGCATTACCGACAATACGAGGAAAATTGACTTTCGGTAAATACCGGTAAATTATAAAAAAAAATATTCGGTAATTATCGAAAATTAATTTATCACGAATTAAGGACAAAATAGGCATATTCTAACAAAAGATTGTTGCGAATATACATTCGTAATTTAGAGTTTTATTTTGTTAACTCTAAAAACATTGAAACACTTAATGTAATCGTAACCATTCATGTGTCATAAGCTATCCATCACCAAAACGATTATACTCTGAAGCTATAATATAAATATATTATAAGATTTTACACATTTGGTTATATTTTATTCATTATTTGTGTATTGTTATTCTTTTTTAATTAATAATTGCCTACTTTTTAAATATATTACAAATAAAATGACTTGCCGACGAAATACAACAGTATTGAATCTTAACGATCGTTTTCATCTGCGGTACAATTATTTACAAAATTCATACAAAAGAACTAATTTCTTTTATCAAAGCATATTTTAATTCCTAAAATTTTTTCGTTATTTTATGAAATTTTGATAAGGAATTCATACCAATTGTATCTTAAATATGTATTAAATAAATCAATACGTTAAAGGATAACTTCTTACCAAATTAACCAAGCTCAACGTGCCATATACTAACTAATAAATACGAAATTCGGATTTTCTACGTTTTTTGTAATACTTAATTTTGAGTGGATCTATTAATGTACCTTTGTATCGCATTCATTGAAATTATTTATAACAACCGCCAAACCTTTGCCTATGCTCTGCGATTATTATTTTTATTATTATCACTTCTTATCGGAAAAGAATTGTTATTTATTCGGTATTTAAGTTCTACAAATACTATTTTATATATACATAATTTTTATAAAATAGTATTTCGGTATTTCGGCTTATGTCATGTTCTTAACACAAATTTATCTATTGTATCGTATTCATTGAAATTATTAATAAAAACCGCCAAACCTTTCCTATTCTCTGCGATAATTATTTTTGTATCACTTCTTATCGGAAAAGAATTGTTATTTATTCGGTATTTAAGTTCTATTTCGGTAGTATTTCGGTATTTCAGCTTATTTCATGTTTTTAACTACAATTAATTATTATATCCTATTTGTAATATTTTTTCGTGATCTAGAGAACATAACTTTAAATACGGATTTCACAAAATATACCATTTTAAAAAAAAATATATGTAAACAAATATTAGTGTAACCAATTACTTAACAAATGTTGAATTTGTAACATAACAAACAGTATGTAAAACATTGCTCACCTCTGAAATAATACTTTCAAATCCACTATAACGGTCATAAATCCAACCGTTGTCACATTTCACTGAAGTCCAACCCCGTTCATCATTCCCTTCAAACGTGAAGTTATCCCCTAGCATCACAAGAACTGGAGATTCACCAGTACCATTCCACTGAAATCTCATACATGACGGATCCGGTAAAGGCGCCAGATAATGTTTAATACTGAGCAAATTCGTTTCGTTCAATGTAATGTCGGCTATTTCTGAAGAATTGCACCAATGATCCGGTATAACACTAATAAATGTCTGTGAAAAGTAGTGAAAAGCTGCCAGGATATTGACGATGGAGAATAAGAACATTAGAAATATTTGGTACCGTCCGAAGTCACCAGCCTTCTGCAGCATCATATCGATATGCATGATGAATATTTTTTTTTAAATGCACTTTATTACAAAACACTTCCAATAGATAATATTCGTTTTTATTTCAAATGAAAATTTTAACGAGACAATTTAAAATATATGTCACTTAATAATTATTTTAAGCACAACTATTTTCTTAATAAAAAATATCGTGAAATACGAAATTTTCCACATAATAAAAAGTCTTCTTCAGACGCATTCGTTTGTTTTGTGGCATGACATTTTTCTGACCTTCTAGTAGGAGAAATAAATCACAACTGAGTATTTTACATTTCATCGCATATAATGGGACCCCTGGTAAAATTACAGTTTGCTGGAAAAATAATGAGAGATTCTCTTATCTAATATTTAATTATTAACAGAAGTCATAGTAATATGTGTAATATTATTGTGTTTATATAATAACTAGGTTCTTTCCTGTTATCCGGATGTGTTTTGTTTGTGAATTTAAAATCAAACTATGATGAATAAATTAGATGTGTGTAAAGGAATAGTTTTTAGTCGCTTTTAAGGTCCTGTTTTAATGATAGGAGGTTTATTAATGTAATTAAAGGAATTAATGTATGTACGGAGGTATTAAGGGATCATGTGTCGTTCTTGAGTTAGTAAATTACCACCCATGTAACCAAAGTTTCCTCTAAGCCGAAGGGTTAGCTGCGCAGAAATTTCAAAGGCTGCGCGGACCGATCAAATATTAATTGTCTTGTAGTGCGCGCCAACCCGGAATGATTGCACGGGAGCTTCCCAACTGCTGCGCGGCCGCGCACGCGCGTAGCTTAGAGGGAACGTTGCATGTAACTCAATTCATAAAAGTTTTTTCATAAACTCATTATTATTTTATTTTATTTGACATTCTGTACACTGCAGTACGTGCAACTAAAAAAAAACGAATTTCTCCTCGGAACATCTTTCGCAACGTCAAGTACTCTAGGGAATTTAATGTATTTTTCATTCAAGACCTGCGAGAAGATTAAAAACGTGAAAATCAGTTTCTTATGCACCCTGACTACAGCATAAACAAAATATTATTGTTTGTATTTTATGTAATGCCTTGAAGAGAGTCATTTTCTGAAAAAAAGTTGAGATTACTAAGACTGTATATATACATTTAGTACAATTTAAATATTTTCATTCACATACAAAATAATATATTTTACATATAAAGTTTATTGAATACAGTCTTCCAAAAAGGCTCTTTATATCTTATTCTTTACGCGTATATCAGATTAATATTCGAAAATAACAAAGCACTTAGAATGTCTAATAATAAGTTATGTTTATATATTTTTTTTACTCTTTGGTTATTTTAAATTTCACAGCCAGTATTCGTTAGGCGTTTATCGTTTATCTCTTCAAAAAGTTATCTGCAACTTGCGGCTATAAATTTATTAAGTAATCTACTTGAGTGGACAGGATGTGGAGGTTTACTGTCAATAAATTAATTTTATTATGAAGAAAACGCAGGTAAAACTCTACTGAATACATTTTTTCGTTGCAAACTTTTATACTGGCCCACTTATAAACATTTTTTATCAAATTTAGATAAGAATTGTTTCAGTGAAACCAACGATAAGCTATAATTGGATTGTTTGCGTCAAAATAATGCAATTCAATTTGATTTTTTGCTTCTATGAGTAATCGAATATTATTTAATGTGGTTGGCTTTAATGCATCATTAAAAATTTCTTCTAATAATTAATCTTTATTTTTATTACTATGATGGATAAAATGAAACACACGTCATTTTCGAAACGAGCAATCAAGTGGCACAATTGAAACACTGGATTCGTTTACGCAATTAGTTTACTGCAATTGTTTGAACTGTAATGAATTAATTTAATCTAAATAAAACACATCAAGATGGCCAGGGTTTTAATTAAAACTTCAATGATAGTAAAAGATCTTCGAATACTGCACAGCTCTGAATTCATTATAACCTCAGTAGGATATAAATTTAAAATTGTACTACTCGTCCAAAGCGATAATTATTTTACTTGACGCTTATACATCTTAACATTACTCCCCCTAATGCTGATGTTAAGTTATGAGAGTAAAAAAATAATTGATTACAAAATTGTTTACTGAACAAAAATTAAACAACTTAAAAAATACTTTCCTATCGAAACTTCCTACATATAATCCAGTACCTGCAAACAATGCATTTACAGGAAGATGTCTCAAAGATTCAAAACGATAAAAACCGCGAGTATTTGCGTGTTTATACTTTACAAAAAAAAGGTGGAGTAAGTACTTTTTCTAATGTTTTCTGATGCTTATCCATCAAACCGAATGCGTAATGCAAAAAAAAAACTTACAATCATGTATGTGATACATACGTGATTATACGTAGACAGTGTCGATATATACTAGAGTTTATGGTAAACATCTTTTACTTGTTTAATAAGCCATTAATGCTTCTACTAGCTATTTGGTTTCACTCCCCGTGAAATCAGATGTACCTTAATATACAACACAATTGAATAAACATAAAATTGTACAATAGGTACTCAATCTGTCACCCATTAGCTTATCTTAAATAAACTCATAATTAATGTCATTTACATCACATACTTAACGATCGTTTGTTTTATGTACCTAGAAAGTTTCCACGATTTTCTTTAATCAAGATATCAAAAAATTTTAGTAATCTTTATTATTTATTTATCACATTCAATATGTCACTGCTATCATCTGCCTATTTTAGTTATAACTTCCATATTGAGAAACATTACAAGGGTATATTATTATTATTTGAAAAAAAAGCCAATGCCATGGCCGCACACGCGATTTAACATGTAACTACCGTATTGTGCAGCGCGCCAAGTTCAAAGACAGTTTTAAAGCAAACGTGACAACTACAGTGTTATTAATGAGTGAACATAATTGTATTGTATTGAATATTTCGGTGTGTATATTGTTTTTTTCATGAAGGATATATGACATTGACCTAGAAAGTACACTCGACTTTTTTTACACGATTTTGAAACAACACGTTCCACAAAAAGGAAAAAAAAATATTTTTACACAAATTATTTGCTCTAACACGATTCCCAGACACGAAAACACAGAAGCGGGTAACGGGTTTACTAATAACAAGAAATTCAACAACACTAGACAGTAATAACAAACAAAAGGCTTCATTAGATCCTAAAACATTAGACGTGTCAGATTTTTTTAGCGATGAAAGCGATGAAACCGATGTTTGCCTATTCTCTCATAAAAGCTTTCGTATTTAATATATATATATTTTTTTCTTATTTAAAATACATATTATTACTAAAAATATTTTGTTCATTTTACTTATTGGGTTTTCGTTATTACCTTTTTTACACGATTTTTTATACCAAAATGTTGTTCTTTTTCATTTAACATGGAAATCGTGGATTTCTGAAATCGATGAAAACAATCTGCTTTTTTTTCTATATATTCTATCACTTTTTTACACCGTTTTCTGTGGCATGTATCTACGGTGTAAAAAAAAGAGATGAGTGTAATTTAAAGTAAGGTAAATCTACAACAGTGATGGATTGCCTGACCTCGGTTTACCGGCCGTCCACGACTTGAAAACAGTTGTCATATATTAAATCGGATGATGACATCCGTATCAAGAGGAATGTATATCGATGAAAAGAAAGTGTAACATGTACAGACAAATAACAAAAAATGATCAAACAAAATTGTATTTATATTAGAAAAAGTTTCCTACAGCACGTATTTTCATGACAGTTTTACCCAAAACGTTTACTGGCGTAATAAATATCTCTTCAGCTCATAATAATATCTCTGGCCATACAAATCAAAAAACTTTGTACAATATATTGACTTGTTAATGTCATTATTATCATACATGTTTAAATATCTTAGTCAAAAAGTGTAAACAGTATGCACTTCAAACTATTTATATTCTGCGGACAGAATGTGTAATATTTTTTTTTTTATCGACATTCATTTAAAAATTTATGTCTCTATTTCTGATACATGCTATGTGTTTATTCAGTTTTAATTTTTCAATGTTATCAGACTTTTGATAAGACAGCTGTTCACATATAGTTTTGGCAATGAGTGGCGTTGCAGGAAGTGAAGCGAGAGATTCGTAATTAACAAAAGTTTTCACAAAACACACAACCTTGATTTTTTTTTCATACGTCAGTCTTAATTAAAATTTCACATAATCGTTGCTATTTTACGGTGAAAATAAAATATGTTACTTTACATTGCGATATTCAAGTAAAATCGTAAACTGAATTCTTAGCTTAGATAAAAACAAAGTAAGCTATTTTTACTATTGTATATAATTTAAGCAGGCAGAAAATGTTTGTGAACTAGTAAAAATAATGGATGACATTAATCATGTAAATAGCGGGTAATAAGTTACAAAATGCTTACATTTAGCATTCTGACTAAGAACTACATTAGACCATAAATTTTATGAAGATTAAAAATCAGAAAAGCGATTAATTGAGATTTAAGAACTGGTCTTTTAATTGTATATTGACGGTGAGGCTTTTAAACTTCACGATTGTTTCCGAAATATTTTTTTCCACTCCAGTGAAATTTGACGTACTTCAGTAGGTAGAGAGCTCGACTGATAATCCAAAGTGTCGCTTTCGAATCCAAGCCGCGGCAGGTATTTTTAAAATGTGATATCAAAGGTTTAGCGATGTTCTACTACACAAAATGTGCTTCTTCAAATCTCTACACATAGATGCTAGTCTAATAAAAAAATATGTCTTTAGTATGAATATAAAATGATGACAGCGGGGCAGGGGAGGGACCATCTTTCTAGACGTCATGAATACTAATGAAAGTAGGAAAAAGAAAAAAAGGCGAAATCCAAATTGGGACCTACAAACCTTCCTTCAGCGGACAGTCGGGCAATATCGGCTATTAATATATATGTAGATATCACGAGCTTTAAGTAGAACTGGGTTCGATAAACATCTAATCCTTTTTAAACGGTTTCTAATTTCCACGGTCAAATGTAAAGGCACCTTTCTGTCACTTATCTATACTCAGTCAATATTTTTTTACACGGCTGTTTTACATTGAACATATCCGTCGTGTAAAAAAATGATTGAGTGTATTATGCTTTTGAAGAGCTTCGACGTTTTCAATGTTTAATTATTACAAATCTGACGTTCTTAATAAACATCAAATGGTCATTCAATAAAACTAAATGACGCTTAAATGACCTGTAATGTTTAGTTATACGCACACAATAAGATGTAGATACTATTAAATTAAGAGTTTCGATATATTAAATAATATAAGTCAATACAAAGTAAAAATAAATAAAAGTGATTTGTGAAACAGTCTGTGGTAGTTCACTTCAGAGAAACGTATAAACTAAATAAGATAAAAAAAAATCTCTTCTCAGACATTGATAGCTTGCCAAATAATGGCTGTGAGATGTTTTTGTTGCATAGCGCTTCGTACAATAAGTACTGCGTTTCATTGATATATTTTTAGCAACATCCACCGAGAGAAATTACATATGTACAGAGTGTTTTTATGAGCTTGCTGCATCTTTAAAATGTTTATATAATGATAAATATTTGTATAAATGTACTTGGTTAAGCTTATTTCACTATTTAAGGTGGTAAACATATTAAAAAAAAAAGAATATTTAGATGATGGGAAATTTTTTGTTTTCATTTTATAAGATTTAAACTATATCATTTTGCTATGAAAAAGTGTCTTAAAGATATTCAAATGAAAACGAAAGTTAATGTAGTTTTTACTTTTATTATTTTGTCACTATTCTGGCAGAAGTTTTTGAGTAACGGATTGATAGTTCTGAGTAAACAGCAAATGCAAATTTTAAGCTTTTAGTATACAATTTCTACCATTTACACTTTACGTTACATACATTATTAGACTATCAATATATAGAGGCATTAATGTCAATCACAAATAAGAGTTTAAAATTAATTTACCTGCCTAAAAAAAGCATTAATAATAAACCTGTAAAAATAAATGCTTTTTTTTTTTTTGTCAAACTGGTATTACTGGTGTACCAAAGATATGGCTGGTACAGGACTAGTGGTTAACTATTTGCATTTGCTTTGCCCTGTTAATTTTAAGATTGGAAAATAAGTATATATATCACATATACCAACGCCTTAACGGCATAAACAATCAAAAGTTTTACGGCATTAAAAATAAAATGTTGCAAATATTGATTTAAAACATTTCAAGAAAGAAGTTGCCGGAACGCCGTTCCACCACGTTACATGGGGAAAAAAGCACTGACTTTAGGTAAAAGGCTGTTACCCATACAAGTTTTCAATCATAAAAGATGCATAATTTCGTTCAGTATCACATTTAAAGTAATAATTTTCATTGTTTTTTTTATTTCAATAAAACGTGTGTTTATAATTATTAGATTAAAACAATGGGGTCGAAATTGATAACCTTATGTATAAAGATATATGAGGCGATATTATTTTACGTCCTACTCTCTCCTCAGTACCTAGTATAAAAACAAATAAAGCATTTAATTGTTATTAAAAAAAAAACGAAATGGAGCATAAAATATACAAATTGCAAACGCTATAATATTTGAGGCTTCTAAAAGCAAAATCCAATTTGTTCACTTGGTATCTTTAATAGTAAGCGATGTTATTTTGTTTCACGCTAATTTTTGATTTTTTTTCTGTATTTTCAACAGAAAAATTTATTATTTATATTTTTACAGTCCGTCAACCACTTATAGCGCTTAATATAAGTGATATAAAATCTGTCATTTTGGTATTATATTGATTGGTTTCTACGTGTGATTTCTGTGACATGTAGAAAAACTAAAATATTTTTTTTGCATACGTATTGTGGGTTTTAAAAGGAAATGCATTTTTTATTTAATTTAATGCACAACGTATAATATGTTGAATTTGAATCGTTCAAAATTTATAAATTTCCATCCATGCGATTATCGGCACTTCCGCAAAAGGAAAATCCCCGGTCTTTAGACGAAAAATGTACAAAAAGGATACGTTTTAAATTTAATATTGAAATTCCATGAGAATCATCATCCGAAAACCTAAAATATAAAATATTTTATCAAATGAATTGTATTTATTTATTGATTTGGCATTTACTTGGTAGAACTCCATTTTAATAGGGTAAAAATATCAAGGTATTTCAGTTCTACAATTATTTATATGCTATATGTTGATAGCTATTTCGGCTTTCGTCATCGTTCATATAGTTCTGACGATGGCGAAAGCCGAAATAGCTATCAACATATAACATATGAATTGTATTTGTTTCCGAAAAGTCTTTTCGTGGATTACAAAAATGAATTTTATGAAAACGGTCACCTAATAATTAAGTACACTTAAAACAGTTTGTTTTTATTATTATTATTTAGTAAGAAGTTTAACTGGAGTTGAACTTTGAAAAATAGCTAGTGGAACTTAGTAGATATCTAGATTTGAAGAAGCGAAAAGGGTTATTTGGGGTCGCGGTATGTGCATCACTGATTTGATTGTTGACGGACCACGTGAGTGAGTTTTTGTTTGAGTTACGTAATGGTTTACAAGATTTCACTTTTTACAATCAGACTTAAATAACATAAAAAAAGAGATATTTTTTTGATATTTACGCAAGAAACGACACTTTTTGTCTGACTAGATAGATTTACTTGAACGATAAGAATATTTACAAGCTGCTTCACTTTTTACAGTAAACATATAGCAATGATTTTATATCTGCAGTACAATTTAAATTTTTAAAAAAATGTGACTGATAACAACTGTTTATGATTATGTGACGCTACATTAACTCTTTGAACCCTGGATGCTGGTATATCGGCTTAAGTAAGCAATGTCGATACCCGAAAGGCCAGCTTATCAGTCAGCAATCAGCATATACATATACTCTATCATTCTGTTTTACGCTGTTTTGAAATTATACGGTCCATTAAAAATAACTAATTCGGTGTTTTCACACGATTTCTTCTAGCACGATTACCAGAAACAAAAAATTGACAATTAATAGATTTCTTAACAACTCAGGACGATAATAACAAACTAAAGTCGTTATAAAATTCTAGCACATTAGACGTGTTACGATTTTTTAGAGATAGAAACGATTTTCCCTCTCTTATTCGCGATGAATATTATTATTTTTTCTTAAATTAAATATGTATGATATAATTTAAGATTTCGACTGAAGGTGCTTGGTGAAATTTCTAATAATAAGCTCATGGGAATAAGCTTTGGGTATTCCCATGAGCTCATCCTTTTCGCAAGCAATGGCTTTAGACTCAGTGATACATTTATTTAATATATAAACACGAAACACTCATTTACTAAGCGTCAGTTCAAGTTCATCCGTGCACTTGAACGCCTGAAGATGCCGAAAGGCGAAACCCGGGTCGTTAGTGACAAAATCTGCGGGAGTGTACATAATTTGAACGATTCAAATTTAAATATGTATGTAAGAATAATATTTTGATTTTTTTTAATATTGGGTTTGCATTATTACCCGTTTAACACGTTTTTTATACGGAAATTTATTTTTTAAATAACACTGTTTTTTTTCATTCTGAGAACAAATATTCAATAATCCTATGCAGTTTTCCCTCTAAGCTGTGCGCGTGTGCACGCGCTCACAGCTCGCTGAGTGCGTGCACATACATTACAACAGAGCGCGAAAAATTACATCACTATACCATCACCAGAATAAATTAATTAACATTAAATAGTGTTGTTAATTATTATCATTATTAAAAATCAACCTTTTCGTTTAGTATGTCTAAATACCGCTATGTGGCGCACAAATCATTGATCCTATGTATTTTATCAATTTTTTAACACATTGTTAATATGAATACCGTGTATTTTTTATTATTTTACTATCATAAACCTACAGCCCACGCCAAGTTGGCATGTAGTCGTTAATAGAAAATCTGATCTAATTGATCCAAGTCTTGTCAGTAGAATATTGAGCAGTTTTGCACACATGACTAAGCGATGAATAAATGCTACTTTCAATGAATGCTATATTGATTATCTGATCAGAAACATAAATATGGACCGATATGGAAAAGTATAAATATTCGTGTGTATTGGCTTTCTTGAAAAAGAACTGATTAGACGTTTAAATATTGAATATTTTTTTAAATATTTACCTTTAAGTTATTGTATGTATTGCTTGTTTTTTTTATATAAAAATAAATACATTAAGACAAATTTAATGTAGTTATACTTTAATTTGCATAGTAGTAAAATGTGTGTAGTTGTCAAAAACAAAACAAAAAATTATGGTTGAAAGTTCCCAGTTTTCCAATTTTAATCAATGTTATTCAAAACTTCGGCAGCTTTGGGTTCAGTGGGTTAAATATAAAACTCAATTACCTAATCATTTAATAACATTATACATAAAACAATTAGATGATAAAAATCTCCGTGTGGGTATTCAAATGATAAATGTTCAGAAGTCGTTGATATGCTACTTCAGTTTGAACTGATTGTCTGGCAATCATTAAAATTTTTGTTTATTTTAATGCCATATAACTATAAAAATTAATGAATGCTTATAGCTGGTTTAAAGATAAGAAATAACTTTAACAATAATGTTGCAGTATCTTTCTTCATAATACATAATGACTGAGTAAAACACGTCTTGCTGTGATATTACTAATGAAAATTGTGTTGGAACTTGTTCCGTGACAATCTTCTGTAATTATTATTATCAGAAAACACTTTTTAGGTTTAATTGTCGGTTCTTGGAAGAATTGAATTATATTTAAAATTGTAAACACCTTTTTTAATTAAAGGAAGTTAAATAAATTATAACGCCTACCGTCAACCATTTTTAATAATTTATAGAGAAATTTTTGAGTAAAATGATTTAAAATAATATTAAGCAAATTGCAATTTACCGGATATTTCGGGATTATAACTGGTTCATAACATTATCAACTAAATAAATTGACAACATTATACCTAGATTTTTCCAAATACACTTATATTTATTCGTAAAAATAATTAATAGTAAATTATTCTCATTAGTAATACGTCATTCGGATATTAACTTTATCGTGGCTTTTCGTCTCAGTCGCGCAACCTTCCTCTTTCGGGGAGGCTAAGTATGAGCATTTAATTTGTTGATTAATTATGATTGTTCACTGATTGAATTACTCTAACTTTGTTGTCATAATAAGATAATTACGAAAAAGCATATAACCAATGCATAAATGAATTGAAACCGCCTGTGTGGTCGAGTAGTCGACGTCGTTGGCTTCGGCTACGGAGGTCACGGGTTCGAATCCCAGTACGGACACTTTTATAAATTGATTTTTCAATCGATTTATGAATTTCTGTTCGAAGGCATGGATGTATATGATGTCTTGAATTCCCCCCTCCCATTCATCATACCTATGAACGGGGCGTATCGAAAGCGATTAGCTAACCACTAGTCTTGTCCTAGCCCTATCCTTATATTACAACTCTTTTCGGAAAAAGAGAGTTTGAGCAACTGAGTAACAAGGAGTTCTCGTAGAAACACTTTTTTTGAGATAATACTAAAAATAATATTTTTTCCTAATTATTTTACAAAGCATGACTTTTTCTATCCTGTAAAATTGTGTCAGCAGCAAATATTATAACACTTTTTCAAAATGTGACCGAAAATACTTTTCTCTTCAGACTCTTTCGTACAAAATCATATAAGCTATTAGACGAAAACGATGCCCTCGAAACTCATGACGACAAAATTGAATATAGCCTCTTATGCAACGTGACTGACAAGGGCGACATTCATAATGAATACTTTTAAATATGTAATATTTTTAATTGTGTATGTGGAACAAATGAATAATATTATACATTACTACTTTTCAGTAAAATCACTCTAACTAAAAGAGCTGGACAACTGATAACGCATGATGACACGTAATTAAGGTGATTGCATAGAATCATGCACGTGCTTTATGCAACTGACTATAATTGCACTTATACGTAAATAACGTCAGTTACAAATTATTTAAAGCTATTTATTTCAATGTCAATGCTGATGTTTATTCGAATGAGATGATTTCCACATCGAACGTGACATTTCCTTTAACAAATTTGTATTAAAAAATATATTTCTCTGGCGGGAACTACGACGTATTAAACTCTTTTTTTAGTTTAATATTATACAATGTCGATGAATGCAAAAAGGTTTGTTTTCTCCATACATACTGAATCTAACCTTATATAACCTGGTCCGCATGTGACCCATTCAGATTTTATGTAAGTAACAAAAAATACGTAAATGAAAAATTTCGATACATTTTACATTAATTTATGTTATGTCACTGTTTTATGTATATTATGTGGTATATTTACGTAATAATATTTTGCGGCCTACGATATGTAGAAAAAACCAGCCCAGACGAAACAAAGGTTCAATATCGCCGGCTTAAAAGAACGATGGAACGACTCCAGGCTTTCGACGGCGGGCAATTTAGCAACAAGCAGGAATTAATAGATAACATAATTGTCGATGTATTGCTCACCTATGCTTCAACATCCAACACGACACAAGATTTACTAATACAGGATAAATTAATATAATATTTAGTTATAATTGAGATAGGAATGATGAACAACAAAACATTTCAGTACATGCACTTACGTGAATTAAAGAAATTCTCAAAGAATGTGCATATACAGAGTAGTTTCCCAGTCACTCTGGAAAATAAGTTAGGAAATTAAAGAAAGTATTGTCTTTTAGTTTAAAATCATACAAAAAGTAACACTTTTTTTACTTATGAACGTCATTATTCGTGAGGGGTTTTTTAGTTGCTTTCCCGTTATAAAATCTGTATATGACATAAACGTTAGTATAGTATAGTTAGTGTAATACTCAACATTATTTAAAAAGTAAAATTGGCATACCTATATGACGCTAAAGTAAATAAATACTTATCATACTAGTGTACCTGTAACATTAGTATTAGTGGAAACTTTCACTTTTTTTTAGGTGATAACTGTCGATTCTTGGTGGATAAGCATTATATCCAATGTTCCCTCTAAGGCAAGAGGTTAGCTACGCGGATCGATCAAATAGATATTGAAAAACACTGTCTTGTAGTGCGCGCCAACCCGGAATGAGTGCGCGGAGGCTTTCCAACTGTTGCGCGGCCGCGCACGCGCGCAGCTTAGAGGGAACGTTGATTTTATCCATAAAAAAACTTTGTACTAATTCTAAATCATTTGTTGTTGATCTGGTGTTTTTTTTTAAATAAAATATCAAGATTTTTTAAAATAATAAACTGTTTACTATAATTTGTAAAAATACCATTACCGAAACAGTTTTCTTTCATTCATTCTAACACTGATTTATAATAGTGCAATTTGACACTACACGCTTTTTTCTGTCGTCAATATTAAGAGACATACGATTAAATACCATGTACACTTGATTTATTGAAGGTTTAAAAATTAGAATTAATTTTTGAGAAAATAATTCAACTCGTAATAAGCAGAAAATCGTAACCGACAAATTTTATTCACGTGGAACAAACGATAACAAGTCGAAACACTAAAATGCACAGGCCCTAAAAAAATATCAGGCAAATGAGATAACGCTTAAATTTTTTTGTCACTGACACCCTAAGTGATATTGAACAATTATTGAATTAAAACCCTATTCACCGAATTGTGTTACTTAAGTTCTTTTGCCGATTATGGATCGGTGTGACGATTTAATAAAAGATGTTTGTATGTTCCCGGTTTGGACTAAAAATAAATTAAGCAGTCGCTCCGAAGAGATGCTGACGCATACTGGACATCTGTATTATGAATCAGGATAAATAAATTATAATGATCTTGATCCTTTCAATATTCTTATATCATTTAATATCCTGATTATGACAGTTGTCCCGTCTCTCTATGTACGTCATCTTTAATTCCCAGCGCAATGTAAATATATTTACTAATTTCAACTTAAACGATATAGGAATGAGTGTGATTCTTTACACCAGTAGATTTTCTTACTTCGAATGAATTAATAAAGATTTTTAAAGTACGCCATTTGCGTTAAATTAAACTAAATATAATCAAAACATAAATACCGACACAATTTTTTAAATGTTTACAAGGATCTTGAAGTACTTGGTTAAACAATTAAAAATACTAATATGCATCATTATAAATATGTATATACAGTGGAACCTCTCATAACGAATTTAATTTGTTCCAGAATCTTACTTGTTACTAGTCTTACTTGTTATGTGAAACACTCGTTATGCGAAACAATTTTTCCCATACAAAACAATGTAAAATATAATAATGCGTTCCATGCCGGAAAAAAAATCATTTTTACACAGTAGTACATTTTCAGCTATTTAGATTGATAAGTTTACGGTATATTGAATATTGTTAAATGTTATAGGAGTATTAACTAACCATCGATTGCTAATTAAAGTATTGCAAGTAATTGCATAAGAGTGATAAAAAAATCACTCCTTCCCCAGAACACCGAGAATTGCATTGAGATTAAGCGAGCCCCTTGTCACCGTATTAGCAGCCCACCGCTGCCTTAGGTCATGATGAGTGTAAAATTATATGTCCATATTTTAGTTACACATATGATACATACATAGATCATCAATCCATTTGTTTCATGGCCAAGCTCTATAGTGCTACATCTAGAAACAAGTAGTTTTGAGATATAGGTGACCAAAGTTTTGACTCATCTAAACCGAATTCTAAAAAAGCCAATGGTTAATTATTTGTATCATCTTTTTAGTGAAATATGTGCTCAATTGCTTATTATTTTAGGAGTGCAGATGTTAACGCAAATTATCACAAAAAATGTTTCGAGCAGTAATCTGACATAACTCGTTTTGGAACTGACAGCTCTGCTGTATAGAACATATAATTCGGCACAACGCTGTATGGAAATGATGTGTTAACATCATTAAGTAAACACTATGTCCATTGTTAGTGTCAACTCAAAGTATTATGGTGATTGGAGTATTTTCACAAATTGGGGTAATTACAAAACACTGCATATATAATAGTATTGTAATTAACTTAAGTAACAATTCCTGGTGTTGGTGACACAACCGGAGTGAGACAGGGTTACGTGCTTCTTGCTCTGTTATTGTTTATTGATATCTTCAATTTCATACTGGAGAGGTTAATTCTACCTGATTGCGGTGTGACGTTGAATAATTCGATGGCTTATTGTCAATATCTGGTAACTACCAAAATGTCGAAAATTAGTTATAAACGTATTTTATATAATGTCAAAATGTTTTGTCTCCCTGATTCGAAATGGCAATTCTATTTTAAATCGGGGAGATACAAAATTTATCTTAACATCAACCTTTTGCTTTTCTCTTTCCTTGATAGGTAGGTTTATCATCATCATCAGTGTCATTTCATTTTTATACGGGGAACTGTGAAGCCGAGCTCCAATCTCTCTTTCATCTAAATTAGAATATATATATATATATTCTAATTTAGATGTTGTGGGCCCATTTCATTTAATTTATCCTATTTACTTTTTTTAGAATGCTTTCGGTTTGTCTGTTATAGGTTTATCGACTAACTTTCTTAAGATATAATATAAGTACCATAATGAAACAGAAATCTCTGCATAGACTCTGCTCGTTAACAGCAAATGCTGTCGGGAATGATAATATTATATATTTCAAAAGCATGTATTTACCTAGCACGCCGGCCATAATTTGCAATTATTAATTTAATTAGTTATTGACGATGTAACTTGTCTCTGGTGTGTTGAGCACGAAAAAATTTACGAAATATCTCGTCCGTGGCAGACATCCAGTTAAAAAATTCTGCCACACATTTAAAATCTAGTTTGAAATATTATAAGTATAACTAAATGAAAATACTGTAGCAAACTTATTTATTGCATTTAAATTACACTGTTGCTATTATATTTGAGTTTGTTAATTAATGTATAATAAACTCTTTATGAATGATATATAATTGTTAATCTACATCTGCAGAGAAAAGATTTTAGTTTGATATCGAATGTAATTGCAATTTAATTAAATAATTAGATCTCAGAGAAGTTTCATTATGTTTCTTATTTAGAGTGAATTGACCATTTTGCATTAGATGATGAAGTCATTATTTTCTTTTATTTTTCAACGTTGTCCGCTCCAAATGTGTACCATATGTATTTTTTTATTTCAACAAGATTTTTGTAGGACGACTGATTGAGTCACTTACCCCACTGTTGAAAAGAATAAGGATTAAAGGTTGACAGTAAGAATGGATTAATAATAAGCTATCTTCTCTAACGCCGTGTTTTTATAAACAGGTGAGTGAGGCTCCACAACCGATTTTAACTTCGATTCACAAGTCACTGAGTCGACAATCAAGAAATAATGTAAGTGTCAATTTTTAAAAATATTGTTTATACAATTTACATATCTTGCTTATTTTATCCACAATTATCACATTGCTTTGTTGTAGTCTCAATGATGATATGTGATAGCCAAGCCACAATTGTGATTATAGATCAAGACAGATGTTTATAATAAGATTACACAATTATAAAAAATAAATATTATAAATACAGAGACATAATGTCTCTGCTATACGACGGTATAGCAGTGACATAAGGTATAAAACAATAATATTCTTTGTAACAACTTTAAGTATTAAATATATGTAATTAGTTTATCCATTACCATTTTAATCCATTTAATTTATCAAAGCGAAATGATTTCTTTCAAAAATAATAAACGATATATTTTAATATTAGTATTGAATAATAATAACTATTATGTTAATAACAAAATACAATACATCTAAACATTACGACAGTGTTTCTTAACAGGTGGACCGCGGTCCGCGAGCTTTTTGCAAGTGCATCGCGAAAAAAATGAAAAAAGGTTAAGAACCACTGCATTACGCACTAATCATATATATTTTAGGCGCTCACTAGACACCGATTAATCATTTTTACTCGCCTTACTCCCGCCTAGACAATTTTATATATTATTGGATTAAACTAGTTTTAGTACAAGACAAATTTTATTTTTTATGTCATTTGTTTGTTTACCAGTGAAATTATTACGCTGAGAACTATTTTTCTTACCTAACTGCAGAATAAATATATTTTTTTCTTGAAATATTCTATATTTCGGTATTTTTTAACATGTGATAATTATATAATACTTAAATAATGTGAATAAACAACTAACATTAATGATCGATTTTTTGTATTCATCACATGAAAGTTTTAAATGTCTGTTGATGTTAGAATTACTAAACAAAATGTATCAAATTTGTGATTTTTCTGATCGCGAACCTGGATAATATTCAACTGAACTTTTGAACAGTCGATCACGTTTTTTATAATCCTGGAATTATAATAGAAAAATAAATTAATTAATATTAATTAACCAGGAATAATGAACCAGGAATATTGTAATTTTGCTTACGCAATTTTTTTTTATAATTAAAGTACATCATTATTTAGTATTGACTAATGATATTTGTATTTTATTGCTTTAATTGGCAACCAGACACAAGTATGATCTGTTGTTTTTGTCAAAAGCTTTTTTCAATGAATCAAAAGTTGTTGTTAATTGGATTGCGTCTGTACTTATTTTCATTTCAAAAATTAATATCAGAGAGCGTAGGTATGTGGCGCAACTGAGAAAACATAATAATAATTTAATATGTACCTACCTATATAATCTTCTATAATATAAAAATGAATCGCTGAATGTGTTGCTAAGCGCTAATCTCGAGAGCAGCTGAACCGATTTCGCTAATTCTTTTTTTAGAATATTCCTTGAAATACGAGGATGGTACTTACGGAGAGAGAAAAATAAAAAATTGCCTGAAAAAGTCTAAAAAAAACACTTTTCTATACTCCCATACAAACGATTCGTAACAATACTTAAAAGTCAATTTGAACTTTAATACCATACCATAAAGTTCAAGTGTAAGTGAAAAGGTTCCGGGAAGACAAAACAATGCCCGCCCCTAATGCGGAGCATATGGCCTCCTAATGGAAGTATCTCCACAAGTTTTTTCTACGAGAACTGTTTGTTACTTAGTCGCTCAACCATCATTAATTTAAATTTGAATATTATTAACATAATCAATATAGTATAGAAATAAATTCTTAGCAAATACTTCTTGGACGCTCCTGGTAGTACAGGAAAAACTTTTTTGATTACTTTAATATTGGCAACAATTCGCTCAAAAAATGAAATTTTTCTTGCTCTTGCTTCGTTAGGCATTGCAGCAACTTTGCTTGAAGGCGGTCGAACAGCCCATTTAGCTCTAAAATTGCCATTGAATATGCAAAGCAACTAATGGAATAATGTTTAAGGTTGCTAACAATCATTTTTCGTGGTAGCAGAAATAGACCTCATAAATTATTGAATTTTTGGAATAATGTTTAAGTTCGCTAACAACCATTTTCGTAGTAGCAGAAATTTCGTAAATTATTGAATTTTTGGAATAATGTTTAAGTTTGCTAATAACTATTTTTCGTAGTAGCAAAAATTTCGTAAATTATTGATTTTATGTAATAATGTTTAAGTTTGCTAACAATCATTTTTCTTAGTAGCAGAAATTTCGTAAATAATTGAATTTATGGAATAATGTTGAAGTTTGCTAACAACCATTTTTCGTAGTAGCAGAAATTTCGTAAATTATTGATTTTATGGAATAATGTTTAAGTTTGGCACCTCTATATGTGCGAACATCGAGAAGTTCTTTTTTGGTGAACGGATTCTACCGAACATTACTTTTCCGAACACGAACACTCCGAACAGGAAGAGTCCGAACACGAACTCTCCGAACAAGAATACTTCGAACACCGATTCTTTCGGACTCGGAATCTTCCGCACACAGAACCTTCCGGATATAGAATACTTCGCACACCGAATACTCCGAACATTTAAATATTTTTATTAGAAAAATAAGTGTTTTATTGTAACGTGGAATGTTTTATGACAATTATGCCAAATATTTTTCATAATGAAAACAAGAAACGTATTTAATTTTCATGTATATAAGCAGTTTAAAATTTTATTCGTATTTAAGTTTATTAATTTTGAAAATTGCGTTGTATTATAATTGTGCTGATATTTTTGATTATATTGAAAAGAAATACCATGCATATAAACATTAAAAATTGCAAATTGATATAAACATTACTTTAAACATAATTTTATGATCTTATTGATACACACAGTATACATATTATACATTCACTTGACAAATGCAAAAATGTGTACAATTGGTCATTGGACATGTATACATCAAATTTTAAACATGTTATGTGTTTGTAAATTTTTTATTGCAATGACTTCAACAAATAATTTTAGCAATTATTATTATTGAATGAAATGAAAGTATGGTTGAAGTTTTTCTTATATCTGTTTATTACTCTGTTTTTTGATGATTAATATTATATTCCTCCCTCCCATCCATCCTACCTTATGAACGGGGCGTATCGAGAGTGATAAGGTTACCACAAGTCCTGTCCTAGTCCTATCCTTCTATCCCTACTCTCTTTGGAAAAAGAGAGGTTGGACAACTGAGTAACAAGCAGTTCTCGTTGAAACACTTATGTTGAGATAAACTGATGGCCATAGACTAGTATACTTAGGACTGTGACTTTTTCTTTTAATTTGCAATACTTCTTTGTGAATCAATGTTATACAATGACAAATGTAGGCATTATAGCTTTAAGATAGATGTTTGTGTTAATTTTTTTAAACTTTATAAACCATAAAAAAATAGTTTAATGTAGTTTGGTAGTTAGGTATTCAATATAAGTTTTTATTTCAGAATTAAAGTCAATTAATATTATTGTTGAGAGTTTTAATACATGTTTTAATGTTGTGAAAACGTCGTAATCTAATGACAGTAGTGCTTTTAAAAAAATAGTTTATTCTTAAATAGAAACTCACGATATAAGAGATAATACATATTTATTATTGTTGAATATAAACATTTGTTTTGGATTAAATGCACGCAGTGCTAAAAGGTCTTTGGTTTACAAAATAATAATGTTATTATTTTCCAATCATTTCGTGCGAAAATATTGTAGATCTGTCAATGGCTACCGACCCTTCTTATACTTCAGCATCAGAGAATTAATACCTGAAGGTATTATATTGTTTCAGGACAAAAGTGCCCAAAACCTGTTTTTATATTGAGATTAAAAATATATTAATTTATAATACGTACATTTGCATATGTATGTGTAAATACAAATTTATTTTATAAAAACATACATATGAGTCGCCAAGTTGCTAAGAGGTTTTTTAAAGTTTTGAGTAAATCACGAAATACTTTTTGGGTATATATGGTGATTTTGAGTGTTTTAAAAGTTACTTTATACTTTCCAGGGTACAAATAAAATCTCTAATTTAACTAATATACCGTACAATTGTCAATAAATACAGAGAGTTAAAGCACGAGCATTTTTCAACAGAGCTGGTTTTGACAGGAAGAAAAATATTTTCGGTAGGTAATACTATTCAATGGCGGTTCATGTTTATTGTGACAATTAAACAATGAAGATATTCTTAAATTATTTTTTTCGGAAATTATATTCTGTACGTCATAATGAGGTTTTTTTCTGTAATTTATTTATCTAGATTTTATAATAGTGCGTCCAGTGAAAAAAATGTATGTTATAGTTAACAAGAATCAATAAAATTTATTAAAGGTAAAAAAATACATAGATATGACCAAGTATAGTTATTGATTAACATATATAAAAATGATAGGAAAATCTTGGCATACCTAATTTTTATTTGTTTATTGTATTAGATATTTTTATTTTACCTTATAATGAGTAATAGTATTCAAGATATTATTAATATTTAATTTTCATACAGAAGTTCTGAATGAAGATTTTCGACTTTGATTTCGAAGACTCGCAAATTGTTTTTGACAGAATTCATTTGAGAAGATTTTTACTCATAAAAATATGCAGCACCAAATGATTATATTTTATTCATTTGACTATGTTCTGTGTTTTCAAAATTCTGGTAAAGACCTTTAAATTTAATGGTCCATATAACTGAAAAGTTGAACTTTCTTGGCGGGTAAATCAAAACCGCTCGCGGGTAGTAGGTTGCCGACCAATGCTCTATCCCTAGTTAACACATTGGCAACGTCGTGAATATGCCCAAAATACATGATACAAATGCGGTTGACTTTATATCATCATAACTTTTAACCTAGTAGAAAATATTTTTTTTTAATTTTTGAATATTTTTATTAAACTATTTTTTTTTATATAGCGTACAGATATATGCCGGGGTCGCCACTTCTGTACCCTATATAAATATAGTCATAAAACTTTTTCCGACAAACAAATAAATTTAATTCTTAAAACCACTCACTACTCAAATCTTTGGGAATTCCCATGAGCTTATCCTTTTCGCCAGCAATGGCTTTAGACTCAGTGATACATTTATTTAATATATAAACACGAAACATCCATTTACTAAGCGTCAATTCAAGTTCATCCGTGCGCTTGAACGCCTGAAGATGCCGAAAGGCGAAACCTGTGTTGTAAGTGACAAAATCTGTGGGAGTGTACATAATTTGAACTATTCAAATTTAATATTGAAATTCCACCAAGCACCTTCAGTCGAAATCTTAAAATATAAAATCACCTTATTTAAAAAAATGCCTTTTTCAATTGCATCGGGGTTGCGGGTCACATGGATTTTATAAAAAGGGGTCGTCACCCGAATAAGGTAAGGAACTTATGCTCTTTTCAGTGATGGCATAGATTACAACATCAATGGGTATAATTTTTAATGAAAATAAATTAAATAACTAGCTGAATAATCTCAGCCATATGGATTAGGGTGGATAGGGATTGATTTTTAAAAATAAAAAAATACAATTGACCCGACTAACAATTACGCAAAAATAAAATTGAATGTTTTCCTAACGACGTTTGGTAATAAGCTGTTCAACTTTTTCAATAATTTTACTAATTAAACTATGGCCACTAATCAGGTCTGGATAAAATGCTTCAATGAATGTTCAACAGTTGTGCAATACTATTTTTTGTTTTTGGTAGTTGTATTTTATTAATTTCAATCAAATTCCAAATTATTAAAATCTTATTCGCCTGGCACGAGTGCTCTATATGTATCGATAAAAACATACCAATGTGGTTGGTTTGTTATCATTGATGGTTGGAATCGGTAATAAAATATTGCATAAGTTAAATGCCTTTAGTTCATAATTGCCGACATTTCCAAGGATAAAGAAATTAGTATTAAATTGACTCATGGCATGTCAAGAATAAGTGTCAACAAATATGTTCAAAGAGTTATGAGCTAGTAACATCGCCTATATCCAATGACGCGTATTCTTAGGGCCCCGGTGGCAATGAGTTAAGTAAATAAAATTAAATTGTTCGGGTCACTCTCTATGAAGACGCCGGCCGCATTTGTTACACTTGTTTTTCAGGACAGATATCCGATTTCAGTTTGGTTTCTTACATATTATAAAAACTTCCCTGCCAATTTGAAAACTGTTATGCACGACTGAAGATAGCTTTATTTATGCGTAAAATAATAAATTGTGTTTGGTTAAGAACGTGTGAAAAACGACTGCCGATACGAAGATATGTTTGAGCCTTGCCGCTAGCAATAAATAAGTGTTTCATAGGAAAAAAAGATGTGGAAATTAAAATCATCTCAATGATGTATTTTTGAGCCCCTTCAGATTTTGAGGCCCCTAAGATTCGGAGGCCCGAAGCAGGTGCCTCATGCGCTTACGGGACAATCCGCCACTGCTAAGTACAGGGAAGCCTTATGTCAGGAAGGTTTACTACTTTACTGAGTCGCCATTTTGCTAAACATGAATTTCGACAGTCGTCAAGTATAGACATATAAATAATCTGTACATACATTATTCAACATGTTAAAAAAATAGCTAAAAAACATATGTTATAATGCACAATGTTAAAAACTTCAACGAAAATGTAAATGGAATAAGAAGATTTTTTTGATCGACAAATGTTCAAACAGGATTTCATTTTATTTAAGTATTTGAAAGTTAGTTGCATTCTTCTGTATGACGCCGATATGTTCAACATGAACATTTTAATATATAGTAAGCATTGGTCAAGCTTTTTAAGACCAAAATAATCTCTGGTGTGTTTATTAATCCTTCAAATGAAGATCATTTCTGATCGATCTTTCAATTAATTCAGTAATATCAATTCTTGAAAGCATCTGAGAAATATTAACAGGAGGAAATGTAGCATTTCTACACTTTGATTTGATAGATTGTATTTATTTTCTTTCAAAGCTTTGATTAATGTCGATATTGTTTATATTTTTTTCATTATTTAGTCATTTGTAATGGACACAAATAAACATCTCCCTGGGGGCGCTTTTATTGAGAACTTCTGGTAAATACATAGTATAAGATATTTTAACAAAAAACAAATAATATACATTCATATAATTTGCAGTTTCATTAATGATATTTTATCAAATTTCCAATACATTTTTTTGGGTTAATGTAATAAATAAGTAGCCGACACTTTTTACGAGGCAATCCATTTTCAATAATATCACGGGAATGTTATTTCTAAAAGAACATTTATAATTTTCCATTAAGCAGAGATATTTATTATTTCATTTGTTTCAGTAGATTTTTCGATTTCTGTTTGAAGTCGTGGATGCTTGTGTAGGGTTGCCAGGCGTCCCGATTAACCGGGACTGTCACCGGTTTTGAGTCTCGTGTCCTGGTGTCCCGAACAATCCTCTCGGGACGCCCAAATGTCCCGGTTTACGACCCACTCTGATTATTTGAGGAAATTGGTAAATTCCTGGGTTTTTGGATTTGGAAGTCTTGGAAGAGCCAAAAAAAACGAGTCACGCTGGTACTTTGGGAAAATCGGTAAGTTTCTGGGTTTTTGGATTCGAAAGTCTCGGAAGAGCTAAAAAATAAAAACGAGTCACGCTGATTGGCAAATCGGACAAATGTCCCGGTTTGACTTGCAAGAAATCTGGCAACTCTATGCTTGTGATGACTAAAAATTCCCCCCACCCCCTCCATTCTAATCCTAAGATAAGAGTGTAGTAAGAGTTATTAGCCAACCACTAGTCCTTTCTTGCCTTATATTTTCTTACCTTACTATTCTCTTTGAAATAGCGACTGAGAAACTAGTTCTAGTAGGAAACCTCCTGTTGATACGTTGATATAGCTCCATTATGAAGCCATGTGCTCTACATTGGTAGTGGACATAATGCTAAGAAAGGAAAATCGTCCTTTTACTTACGAAATGATACAAAACAATAGCATCAAAATCACTTTTTGTGACCGTAAATCTCACTTCACAGGTTCAATTGTACCGAAATTCAATTACATTTTTAATATGTAGTCATGTATTGCGGGAAATAAAAATACATACGCTACTAAGTGCTAGTAAATGGGCTTATATTTAATTTGGCTCCAGGAATTACAGTCAAATAACGGAAAAACGTGAACCCTAGGAACGTGAATTCAGAGTTTCGCTGCGTTGAAAAGTGACAGCTGTCAAAACAAACAAAAGTATATTCCACTACAGCAAGGGTACGCAACCCTGTGCACGCGGGAGCCATTGCGCCCGCCAACATTGGCCCATAACAATTGTATAACTGTTTATTGATAGAAACATCATCAAAAATTCCTTGTTATGAAGCAATGGCCAAAGAAATGTAGTGCCAAAATCAAACGGACTGACTGAAAACATTTGGAATTTAGCCAACCATAAATTACCCTCTTTTGAAAAAAGGAGCTTACAAAATTAAATCCTGTTTTGGTTCCAAATATTTGTGCGAATCTTTATTTTCCACCATAAACACATTAAAATCAAAAACAAGATCTCGACTTACCAATACCAACCTTGATAATTGTTTACGATTGGGATTTACATTTTACACGTCTTACTTTGAAAAGTTTGTAAGTGAAATGCAATCAGAGATAACTAAATGCAATGTCAAGGATCGCGCACTAAATGTGCTTTGTTATTTTTATGATTTTTTTGTAAATGTAAATAAATGCCTAGTGTTCCGATTTATAATAAATAATTTAGTAACAATGTAATGAATTTAACATATGTAAAGCTGTTAAGGGAACAATAACAAAATTAATACATACATATATACTACTTTTTAATACTATGTATGTAAATCATTTTTTTTTTAAATCTGGCCTGCGCCCGTCACCCTTCTCTTAAAACTCAAGTGCGCCCGTCACCGCAATAAGGTTAAGAACCCCTGGTTTACGCAGAGAACGACATTTTTTTAGTTTTTTGTTAGTTAACACAACATAGATATTACGCAGTTAAGTTTTTGTTATTCTTGTGGCACTCAAAGCACTTCTCGGTGGAGCTTTTGGGATTAATATTTTTTGTTTTATTTATTTTGCTTTTGTGAACTTTGATTAGAATCATAGTGAATAAATCAATTATTCTAGTTGATAGTAAATTAAAAAAAATATTTTTAATATTTGAAATCGAGTATATTTTTATTTATCAAAATTAATACGTATTGTCATTTTATTTTACTGACACTGGTGAACTCCCTTGTACAGGATGGCGAGCAAAAAAATAAAAAAAGGTTGGAAAATCTTAACAAATTCATCATTGGGAAGATGGCATTTTATTTTACATGTTGCGTACCACTAGTCTACTTTTCTGGAAATTTAGTGAGGTCATCTCACGTATAAGTACTACAGCACGCCATTTCGGATTTTATTTAAGTAAACCCGTTCGCACGAGTAACATAGACATATTTCTTCCTGTTTTGTCTGCAACTTGAAGGAACACATTATATCTAAAGGTATGTAAACTTACTTTATCGTCCTTATCCAGTGTTTTCTCGTCGCATTGTCGTGAGTGTTGCTTAATATTTCGATTACTGCTTTATTTTTGCCGTCTTGTGTAGAAACTTACCGCCCTTCTACCAGGGTTTTGTCTTTAGGGTGTGTTTTAGGCTTTACATCTAAACGCCGTCGTGGACGATGCGCGGACGCGGTATAATATACAGTGAAACCTCGATCCTACGTTTTTCAAGGGATCGTAGTAAATGAACGAATAATGCGGGAAACCGATAATGCGGGAAATCTTCAAATAACACAAAAAAATGTTTAATTTTCAAAAAACTCATTTATTTATTAATAAAAGAACAAATAAATGTATTTTTAACTTGTTTAATACAAACTATGTAGCCTATTTGCAGTTTGGGACTTAAATTTTAACAAACACTTTTCAAAATCGCGTACATTTCTAAGTCAACTAACTCCTTTTTGCTATGTTGACTCGTTTTTCTCCTGAATTTTTTCCAATGTCTTTAATTATTTTCAGTTTCTCAACTAGAGTTCTAGTTTTTTTCATTTAGGTATTTTAGTTTTGACTTTTGAGTTAGAAAAATTTACGCAACCAGATGAAATGCAAGATTATTTATGAGCGAAAAAAATATTCTACAAAAATGGTCAATCGGGATAGATTAGTAACTGGGACGGGACGATAATATTTAGATGATAGATCGAAGAAATCGGTAAATCGAGAAATGATTAACGTGGAATTAACATTGCTATTACGGGGTGGGGTGGTCTTGGTCGAGTAAAAAATAAACGATCCATGCATAAAGACGAAGATAGTGAGAACGGAAGATGGAGGTTCCACTGAAAAAAACGCGAAACGAAATGCGAGGTAAGATTATTTATGAGAAATATTCAACGAAAACGGTCAATCGGGATAATATTTTTGACGGGACCAAAATATTTGAACGATAGATCGAGGAAAACGGTAAATCGGGGAACGGTTAATGCGGGATTATTTTACATTGTTCTTATGGGTGTTTGGTCGGGACTATGAAAAATGAACGAACCATGCGGGAAAACGAACAATGCGAGAACGGTAGATCGGGGTTCCACTGTACTGGGATATAAATGTACTAAACGCGCGCACAAAAATGTTGTCGCCAATAGTCGATATATATTATATAGTGATAGTTATCGTCCACAAAAGTATGTCACAAAACTGAAATGTGCGAATAAGTGTTAGTGTGAAGACTAATCAGTCCATACCAGTGTTTCTTAACCTTTCGGGCCCTTGGCCCTTTTTGAGTGTCTTTTTTTCTGTGACCCCCTTACCTTTTTTTTATCCCTTCCAAGAATTTCGGACCATGATCGATAATAATTTGCAGTTTCCAAAATAAACACTGCGCAGCGTTTTTTTAAGCTTTTCTCACGCATTCCAATTTACGGATTTAGGGAAATTGGCCGTGGCCCCCCTAAACTGTGCTGTGACTCCACTAAAATAAAAATATATCTGTCGCTCTCTTGTAGCACGCTGTGGCCTCCCGCTGGGTGGGCAAGAGTTGTGTAGGAGTATCAAAATCGTAAAGATAAATTGTGTTTGGTAAACATACAGTGGATACGCAACAACAAGATATTTATTTGTTTCGTGCTTAATTAATAAGTAGATTCGATCAAAATAATATTTTTACCTTGTTCTTTTTCGTCCGATTATCATTACGCAACGACCCCAGTTTTTTCTACGACTTGTCAAGATAAATTTTATTATCCTCGTTTTATCGCGCCAGTGATGACGTGAATAAATTGAATCAATTGAGTGATTCATCATTTTGTTAATCATCAAACTTATCAGGTATCTATTTATATTTATATTTGCGCACATTTTTTATTTTGCTGAAAATTTACTGCTCACAGAAGTTGATGGTCCGCACACACAATAGAAAAATTAGAGGGAACGTTGTTTGTGACAAGGCGAAATCCGATATATCTATAGTCTCTATGAAACTGATTTTATACGATGCTCGATATAATTTTCTTAACACATTGTAACAGCTAGGTTTGTTTAAAAAATAGACCTCGCGAATGAAATTAGAACGCATTCCGCATGGCTGACTCATCCTGAATACATCAGTAATTTTAAAGCTGTGGAACGCGTATCAATAAAACCAAAATTATTTACATCAATATAACAATATATAATGGTAAAAGATGTATACAGTGTATATAAGTATAGGGCTGTCCAACATCAGGTAACCCAAAGATCGCATTTCAAATAAAATACCAAAAATAATACAATTAAATTATTAAATTACTTCACAAGTCTAAAATATTATTTATATAAATACAAGATAAAATTCATACAGTTCAATTATTTTTTCTAAGCATTATAATACATCTTTTTGGGTAAACATGGTCCCAGTGGCATAGGAATGTCACAATATTGACATTCGAAAACCGGTTTTTTCAAAAGTCGGTTTTTGTATAAGCCCTACCTGCCACCCAGGGCGGTCATTCAATCCCCCCCAAATTTTGCTCTTTTTTTTACTAAATCACCTCTACCATTTTTTTTTACTATAAACGACTTTTTACTACAGGTGGCTTAATTTAATTATGTTTAAATACAATTTTTCGAAAAATATTGTATTTTTTTTCTTTAAAAATATGTTTTTTTTTGTAATATTTAAATTAAATTAAATTTCTAAATTAAAATCAATCAGGGTTGTTATGTTTTTTTAAATGTGTCAAAAAAGTAATTTTTATTTGTCTATTTTATTTAAGTTGGAGACAGATGCAAGATAATTAATTACCTTTATTATCAGTATGTATTTGTTTTACAAATAAGTAAACAAATTAAAATATGTAAGCAACACTAGAGTAACGGAGTAAGACGGTTAGAAAAACCTCTTATGTCTCAAATTAAAATAACACATATCACAATAGTAAGAAAAACACATATTCATCATAATGTTATACAATAACGCACTTAGGTCTATTTCTTAGGAAAAACGTTTAAATGATCTCTTATTTATCGCTAAATGAAATCACAAAATCATTAAATCATGAAATAAAATTACAAAAGTCCACAAATCATAATAGTAAAAAGATGTCAAGAAACAATATTGTACAATAGCGCTCGGAAGTCAAACACGGCTTAACAAACGCTGAAAACGTAACCGGCGCGAATAAACAAATAGCTTCGAGCGAGTCCACTTTCTTATCATCAAACGCAGTGGCGGATTACCCTATAAGCGCAAGAGGCGCGCGCTTGGGGCCTTCAAATCTTGGGGGCCTCAAAGATAGCATATATTATACAAACCCTTACATTTCAGTTTTCAATATTCATTATTATTCTACGAAGAGGTTTGCAGCACTTTTATGTTATTCGAAAAGCAGGGCCTCCAAAATTTATTGCGCCAGGGGCCTCCAAAGTGCTTAATCCGCCACTGCAAGTGAATGTAAAATATGTATAATATGTGTATCAATAAGATAATAAAATTATGTTTAAAGTACTGTTTATATCAATTTGCAATTTTAAATGTTTATATGCATGGTATGTCCTTTCAATATAATCAAAAATATCAGCACAACTATAATAAAACGCAATTTTCAAAATTAATAAGTTAAAATACGAATAAAATTTTAAACTGTTTATATACATGAAAATTAAATACGTTTCTTGTTTTCATTATGAAAAATATTTGGCATAATTGCCATAAAACATTCCACGTTACAATAAAACAATGATTTTTCTAATAAAAATATTTAAATGTTCGGAGTATTCGGTGTGCGAAGTGTTCTATATCCGGAAGGTTCTGTGTGCGGAAGATTCCGAGTCCGAAAGAATCGGTGTTCGGTGTATGTATTCTTGGCCGGAGTGTTCGTGTTCGGAAAAGTAATGTTCGGTAGAATCGCCGAACCATAAATACTTTTTACAGTGTAATTTAGGAACAACTTTAGCGTGACCCTTACTCTTTCAAAGTAGCCAAAATTCAAATTACGACAGTTTACTTATTAGGAGTGTTTTTATATAGGCGGCTGAAGTGGTGTTCTGTGTCAGTGCCCGTCAAAACACTGCATCACTCAAAACGATTAACGTCTCATTTAATCGTTTTATTACCCGACGGTTCTACATTTCGGAGTGATCGTGAATGTGGTGCCGTATTTACTGGACGCCGACCTCCCAATATTGATAACAATTTACATGACACGATATCCGGCACACTCTGACTACGTCATCGTATCCTGGACGCCGGCATCCAGAGAGAGTATAGTACCCCGTGCCACACCCCGTGCGCCATTTTGTAAATGAAGAACGACACCAACACGTCTGTCACGCGGATTTTACAAAATACATGTGCTTTTTACTGATCCGATTTGGTTTTTTGGTAAATATTAGTGAGATGTTTATTGAAGTCTTGTTATTACTATTTGTATTTTTCAGATTATAGGCATGCCTCTCATTTGTGGTGTTCCTAAATGTAAATCGAAATTAAAATGCCATCGATTACCTAAATGTAAAGTTTTCAAGAGAGAATGGATTCGCTTAATTGGTGATAAGAAATTGAAAGGTGTTTCGTTGCGTGATATTCCACCGCGCGTTGCCATTTGCAAGAATCATTTTATTCCTGCTGACTGTTATACTGCTACCAGATTAAAACCTGGCGTAGTTCCTACGCAAAATTTACCGTCAGTAAATTACGATAGTGATTTGGAAGAAAGCAATATAAGTCTACAGGATGAAAATGATCCGGATGCCAGTAAATTATCGTACGTGCTCGAGGATTCCACTTCACCTATAATATATAGCAGAAGCCCTTTCAAATCATATACCAGTCCACTGAAATATAATCAAGAATCCTAGGCACATGAAAAGTCTTGCAAGATCAACCACAAAGCTAAATATCACAATGGGTCAATCCAGTTCAGGCTATTCATAAATAATTTTGTGAAAGGTAAGTAAAGATGAAGTACTTAATGGCAAATTAATGCTAGTCCTGTCCTAGCCCTATCCTTCTATCCCTACTCTCTTTGGAAAAAGAGAGGTTGGACAACTGACTAACAAGCAGTTCTCGTTGAAACACTTATGTTGAGATAAACTGATGACCATAGACTAGAATACTTAGGACTGTGACTTTTTATTTTAATTTGCAATACTTCTTTGTGGATTAATGTTATACAATGACAAATGTAGGTATTATACCTTTAAAGACACTAGTTCTTCTGATAAAATCGGATTTACTTTATTGAAAAATTCCATTTATATGTGGATTTAGTGTTGGGATGATTATAAATATTTTTTAGACTTATGAATCAATAGAAGTCAGAGAGTAATGTTGTTTATTTAAGAGTACATATCAACACATTTATGTAGTAAACAAATCATGATGCCATGAAAACAGTTTTATCAAAAAAATATAATATATTACTAAAATAAGAAGGAAAAAAGACATTTTATTTATTAACATAGAAAATTAACAGGATTTTTCATTAAACTTAATATGTAACTACATATAGGTACAAACAAACATAAATATACAAAAATAATGTTTTTAGCTACATTATTTATTTGTTATGTTAGCAAGCGATCATTGTGTCAACTGTCTAAAAAGGTCGACTCATAGTAGATCTAAAATCCAAATATGAAAAGTTTACAAAATATGTATTTATTATAATATAATAAAAAACAAAATATTCATACACAATATACATGTTTACAAAATACATATTTATTACAATATAATACCCTTCAGGTATTAATCCTCTGACGCTGAAGTATAAGAAGGATCGGTAGCCATTAACAGATCTACAATATTTTCGCACGAAATGATTGTAAAATAATCTATATATTAATAGTCGATAATGTCCGTCCGTCCGTCTGTAAATTGTCCCCGATTTTCCCTCCCCCTCCTCCGCCCCAACCCCGCTGTCAACCATTTTTTTATTCATACTAAATACATACTTTTTTCGTTTGTATATGGTCGCGATTTCGCCTTTTCGATGACGTCAAGAAATACGGTCCTCCTCCCCCCCCACCCCATCCTGCCCCGCTGTCGCCATTAATTAATACACTGTTATTTGACGAAACGAATCAATGGCTGAAAAATTGAATTCTCATACAAAAAAGCGCCGCGGCCGTGGTTCGAACCATCGCTTCTGGATTATGAGTTGAAATCGTTACCGCTCGGGCAAACGAACAACTGTCAGCATCGATCTGATTTAATTATATATATTAAGCACACATTTAAATTATTCTAAAAATTCCAAAATACGCATACTTCACATGCATACATAAACAGTTGAATTATCAAATGGCTGAAAATTTGGATTCTCATACAAAAAAGCTCCGCGACCGTCGATCGATCCCATAATTATGAATTATCAGCCGAGCTCTTTGTCAACTGAGCTAACGTCACAATTATCAGAAACGATGAAAATATATAATATATATTAAATTTCGTTTGAAAATGGAACCTTTCGTTTTTTATTTAAAAAACAGCATGCATATTATATGTTTTATTTTTCGAGCCTTTCTCAATTCTACTGTACCCTAGAGGTAAGCCGCTCGACTGGTAATCTGTAGGAACTTGGTTCGAATCTAGCCTAGAGCGCTTCTTTTTGGGTTTATAACATTTTTTTTTTTGAAAATTTTCTTTTTAAATCACAGTACATCTTGATCGTATGAAAATAAATGCTACCAAAATAACAAAATCCGATTGACTAGCGAAATATGTTTTTCAAAAAATAAATATAAGACGCAATTATTTCAAGATTTGTTTTTAATCTAGGTACATACGTGGTATAGTTAGTTGTTGGCGAAAGCATAATTTCAGTATGTATAATAAAATAACTTCAGTAAAAATCATTATATATATTTTAAAAAACAAGTTCTGTTTGGAGAATCAGTCAACATTTTGATAATTTTGTTTTGATAAAATGTGCAATTAATTTATACCATTTTGCATGTGAAAAATGATTATTAGCAAACTTAAACATTATTTCAAAAATTAAGTAATTTACAATTTAAAACTGCAGGGCTGTCGATATATGCGCCGAGGTCGATTTATGCTACTATGAAAAATGATTGTTAGCAAACTTGAACATTATTCCAAAGATTTAGTATTTTACGAAATTTCTGTCACTACGAAAAAAAATGTTAGCAAACTTAAACATTATTCCAAAAATTAGGTAATTTACGAGGTATATTTCTGCTAATAGGAAAAATAATTGTTAGCAAACTCAACATTATTCCAAAAATTAAATAATTTACAATTTAAATACAACAGGGCATGCTGTCGATATATGCCCCGAGATATATTTATTTTATTTTTAGAATTTCTGGCTTATTCAATAAATAGGTTTGTAATTTTCTGGCTTCTTAAAAATGCAACAAAAATCCCCCCGTTGAGGTCAACGGGCTTACAGCTAGTCTATATATTAATAGTCGTTAATGTCCGTCCGTCCGTCTGTCCGTCTGTATGATTGTCCGCGATTTTCCCTCCCCCTCCTCCGCCCCAGCCCCGCTGTCACCATTTTTTTATTCATACCAAATACATACTTTTTTCGTTTGTATATGGTCGCGATTTCGCCTTTTCGATGACGTCAAGAAAGACGGTCCTCCTAAACCCCCCCCCAATCCTGCCCCGCTGTCGCCATTAATTTTTTTTATTATTCATACTAAAGACATATTTTCCCAATACACTGTTTATTATTTGACGAAACAAATCAAATCGCTGAAAAAATTTCATACAAAAAAACGCCGCGACCGTGGATCGAACACAGAACTCTGGATTACCAGTCGAGCTCTCTATCAACTGAGCTAACGTCATAAATATCAGAGCGATAAAAATAGTGTATATAAATTTAAAAAATTGAAAATGGAACGATATTTGCGTTTCATACTGACTTCGATTGTTTGTATTCAAGATTCAAAAATGGAATATTGTGACGTCTGTCAAACAATGAGAGCTAACGTCACAATTATCGGCAGCGATAAAAATAGAAACTATATATTAAATTTCGTTTGAAATTGGAACCTTGCATATTATATATTTTATTTTACGAACATTTCTTTATTCCTCTGTACCCTAGAGGTAGAACGCTCGATTGATATCCTGAAAGTTGTGGTTCGAATCTAGCCTTGAGCGTTTTTTTTTGGTTTATAACATTTTTTTTTTTTTGAAAACTTTCTTTTTAAATCACATTACATCTTGATCGTATGAAAATAAATGCTATCAAAATAACAAAATCCGATTGACTAGCGAAATAAGTTTTTCAAAAAATAAATATAAGACGCAATTATTTCAAGATTTGTTTTTAATCTAGGTACATATGTACGTGGTATATGTAGTTGTTGGCGAAAGCATAGTTTCAGTATGTGTAATAAAATAACGTCAGTAAAAATCATTATATATATATATTCTAAAAAACAAGTTCTATTTGGAGAATAAGTCAAAATTTTGATAATTTTGTTTTGATAAAATGTCCAATTAATTTATAATATTTTGCATGTGAAAATTGCATTTTTTATATAAATATAATTTAATTCTTTGCCCATTTATTTTCCGATTTTTTCTCACATTCCATTGAAGTGAAAAAAAAGTATATATTAAATTATTCTAAAAATTAGAATATTAGATTATTCTAAAAATTCCAAAATCTATATATTAATAGTCGATAAAATAATCACATTTAACAATTCACAAATGTGTGCGTACTGATGTCCTCGGGTCTTTTTCTTTTTCTACGAAATATTTTTGTTAGCGTACTTGAAAATTAGTTAAATAAAATATATACTACGAAAAATGATTGTTAGCAACCTTGAACATTATTCCAAAAATTTAATAATTTACAATTTAAAAACTGCAGGGCTGTCGATATATGCGCCGAGATCGATTTATGCTACTATGAAAAATGATTGTTAGCAAACTTGAACATTATTCCAAAGATTTAATAATTTACAATTTAAATACTACAGGGCAGGGCTGTCGATATATGCCCCGATATATTTATTTTATTTTTAGAATCTCTGGCTTATTCAATAAATAGGTTTGTAATTTTCTGACTACTTAAAAATGCAACAAAAATCCTCCCGTTGAGGTCAACGGGCTTACAGCTAGTTAAGTATTATTATTATTATTTATTATTATTTATTATTACTATTATTATTATTTTGTAATTATTTTAATTATTTATTATTATTATTTATTGTTAATTATTAATTATTATTTATTAATTATTTATTATTTATTATTTACTATTTATTATTTATTATTTATTATTTATTATTTATTATATTAAATAATTTACGAAATATTTATTATTACTATTATTATTATTTTTTAATTATTTTAATTATTTATTATTATTATTTATTATTAATTATTAATTATTATTTATTTATTATTTATTATTTGTTATTTGTTAATTATTATTAATTATTTATTATTTATTATTTATCATTTATTATTTACTATTTATTATTTATTATTTATTATTTATTATTTATTATTTATTATTTATTATTTATTATTTATTATTTATTATTTATTATTTATTATTTATTATTTATTATTTATTATTAATTATTATTTATTAATTATTTATTAAGTCTTGAGTATTATTATTATTTATTATTATTTATTATTACTATTATTATTATTTTTTAATTATTTTAATTATTTATTATTATTATTTATTAATTATCTATTATTTATTGTTTATTGTTTATTATTTGTTATTTGTTAATTATTATTTATTATTTATTATTTATCATTTATTATTTATTATTTATTATATTAAATAATTTACGAAATTTCCGCTAATACGAAAAATAGTTGTTAGCAAACTTAAACATTATTCCAAAAATTAAGTAATTTACAAGGACTATTTTTGCTACTATGAAAAATGGTTGTTAGCAAACTTAAACATAATTCCAAAAATTCAATAATTTACAAAATTTCTGCTTCTACGAAAAATGGTTGTTAGCAAACTTAAATATTATTTCAAAAATTAAGTAATTTACAAGGACTTTTTTTGCTACTACGAAAAATAGTTAACAAACTTAAACATTATTCCAAAAATTCAATAACTTACGAAATTTCTGCTATTACGAAAGATAGTTGTTAGAAAACTAGAACATTATTCCAAAAATAAATAATTTACAATTTAAATACTGCAGGGCAGGGCTGTCGATATACGCCCCGAGATATATTTCTTTTACTATCAGAATTCCTGGATTATTCAATAAATAGGTTAGTAATTTATTTTTGAAGCCTGTAAATTTTCTGACTACTTAAAAATGCAACAAAAATCCCCCCGTGAGGTCAACGGGCTTACAGCTAGTAACATTATTATTTTGTAAACCAAAGACCTTTTAGCACTGCGTGCATTTAATCCAAAACAAATGTTTATATTTAACAATAATAAATATGTATTATCTCTTATATCGTGAGTAGAAATTTAAGAATAAACTTTTTTTTTTAAAGCACTACTGTCATAAGATTACGACGTTTTTATAACGTCAAAACATGTATTAAAACTCTCAACAATAACGTTAATTGACTTTAATTCTGAAATAAAAACTTATATTGCATACCAAACCACCAAACTACATTAAACTATTTTTTTGATGCTTTATAAAGTTTAAAAAAAAAAACACAAATCTATCTTAAAGGTATAATACCTACATTTGTCATTGTATAACATTAATCCACAAAGAAGTATTGCAAATTAAAAGAAAAAGTCACAGTCCTAAGTATACTAGTCTATGGCCATCAGTTTATCTCAACATAAGTTTTTCAACGAGAACTGCTTGTTACTCAGTTGTCCAACTTCTCTTTTTCCAAAGAGAGTAGGGATAGAAGGATAGGGCTAGGACAGGACTAGTGGTAACCTAATCGCTCTCGATACGCCCCGTTCATAAGATAGGATGGGTGGGAGGGGGGAATATAATTTTAACCCTTTTAATGCCGGACGATTTTGCTATGCATATGCTCGTACTATTCCTGTTCGGAGTGTTTGTGTTCGGAAAAGTAATGTTCGGTAGAATCCCCGAACCATGTAGGTCTATTTATCTGTGAATTCTTGTTGACGCCTAATTTTGATACTTGTATTATATAGCATTAATTTGCGATTAACTACTTCATCTTTACTTACCTTTCACAAAATTACTTATGAATAGCCTGAACTGGATTGACCCATTGTGAAATTTAGCTTTGTGGTTGATTTTTTTTCATCCTGTAGACCAGCGGTCACCAAACTATGGCCCGCCGAAGATTTTCATCCAACCCCCGAAGGTTCCCGAGTTTCGTATATAAATTATTAAATAAGAAATACATTTTATAAAATTTCGAATGATTTGATTGTTGAATCACGACAACTATTTATTTAAAAACATTAATTGGAATACAACTATTAGGTAGCGGACCCAAAGTGAAGAAAGTTAAGTATAACATGTTTGTTGACCAGATGTTTGTTAACTCAAAACTTTCGGATATTCCCATTTATTGAAATTTTAAGAATGTAGTGCATGCAAATATCACAATAATATAAATGTCCAAATAATAATAGCCCCCAATCGAAAATATTCAGTTGTTTTTCTAAGTTTGTAGAGTACACATCGTTTGTTTTCTGTGATTACTTTAAGTGTACACCTATCCCTCGCTTAACACGGGAGATAGGTTCTGCTAGACCACCGTGTTAATCGAAACCGTGTTAAGCGAGACTAACAAATGTATGAAAAAGAGAGGATAGGTTCTTTGTTTAGAAATATTAAGAAAAACATAGGTATGTAGATAGAACTTCTCAAAAAATATTGAAATATTATGAACACGGATTAAATATATTATTCAATGTCACTATCACTAGAAGATATAAATATAGGATTTTTTTTTCTTTTTATTGGCTGAATGTCATCATCACTACTACTTTCAATTACATTCCGTGTCGTCGTTTAAAAAAATCGGTAATTCGTAATTGTTCATCTTTTTTGATATTCTTGTAAATCTCTTCATATCTGGCAACGCATTGTTTAATTTCTCGTTGAAATTTCAAAGCTCGATCCATATCTGGATTACATTTCTATATTTCTAACCATTTGCAACCCATCTTTTATTGTTTTAGCTGTACGAAATTGGACCAGAACTTTCGGTATCGCTTCTGATTTCAGGAGGAACACTTGTAGTCATATCAATTAATTCTTCTTCATTTAACTCTTGTTTTTCAAGCAATTCATTTATTTCGTTGATCACTAAATCCTCCAATCCCTCACCTCCTATTGAACGTGCGATATTAATAATTTCCATGTTAATAGATTCTCTTGATTTAATATCATTATTACTCGAAACTATGCTAGGGCAGATTGCTTTCCAACATGCATTTAATGTAGATTTTTTTAATGTCGGTTAATTTCGATGCGATTATATTCAAACAATCTCGGATATTAATTTTTTTCCAAACCTGGCTAATTGTAAGAGAATTATCTTCCTCCATATCGTCAAAATTTTTTTTAAGCGCACGTTTAATATAATTTGCCTTAAATGTATAAATGATCCCCTGATTGAATCAGAGATGTCGTATTTGGTGGTAAAAATTCAACTCGAATATTTGTGTACACGTCTACAAAACGTCGAAAAACATTTATTTTCCACTGAAACCGAATCTGTGTTAAAGTGAAACCGTGTTAAACGAGTATCGTGTTAAACGAGGGATGGGTGTATTTAGTAGTAATTTATCTTTAATATATGTGCAATATATATATAAAAACGTGAACTATTTAAAATTTCAATCACACTTTTTATTGCTCCAATATAATGATGTCAAAGAAAAGGAAACTAGATACTGAGTGTCGCCTGTTTAATGAGCAGTGGTCAATTCGATATTTTTTTGTGCCAAACAAAGAAAAATGCATTTGTCTAATTTGCAATGAAACGTTGTCTGTTTTTAAAGAATATAATTTAAAACGACACTACACTACAAAACATGGGATGAAATATGACAAATTTCAAGACAATTTACAAAAGAAAAAACTAGAAGAACTCACCCAAAACGTCAACAATCAAAAAAAAAATATGCTTGTTTTCAGCAATAAAAATTTAAGCACTGTTCAAGCAAGTTTTAGAGCTTGTCAAATTATAGCTGAAGAAGGAAAACCATTTACTGATGGTGATTTGGCAAAATGAATTTGTTTGGCTCTTGGTGAAGAGATATGTCCCAAAAAAGTGGAAGATTTTATGGCTGTGAGTTTATCTGCATCGACTGTTGTTAGAATAATTGAAGACATAGGAGCTGATGTAAAGAAGCAATTCGAAAAAAAGGTTTTGGATTTTACAAATTTTTCAATTGCACTGGATGAGAGCGAAGATATTAGTCACAGCTCAATTGCTAATTTTTATCCGGGGCGTAAATAAACAGTTTGAAGTAACGGAAGAAAAAGTAGGATTAAAAAGTTTGAAAGATAGAACCACCGGTGAAAACATATTCTCATGTGTATTAAAAACTATTAACGACCTCAAACTCGATTTATTATCAGCGGTTACGACGGTAGACGCTAAAAATATGATTGGCTTGAAAATTGGATTCATGGGCCAACTTCATGACTATCTTGAAAAGGAAGGTATTAAAAAACCCATGCATTTTCATTGCATAATTCACCAGCAAGCTTTGTGTGGAAAGTTTTTGGGCGCAGATTCAGTGATGTCTGTTATAATATCAACAGTAAATTTCATTCGCAAGACTGGTCTGTATCATCGTTAGTTCAAAAATTTTCTGGAAGCGATTGAAGTTGAGTATGGAGATTTGTTGTACCACTGTGAAGTGCGATGGTTGGGTCGTGGAAATGTGTTGAGGCAGTATTTTGAACTCAGAGCTGAAATTGATATATTTATATATGAGAAGTTAAAACCTGTCCCTGAAATATCGAATCCCAAGTGGTTGTGGCGTCTCGCCTTTTTAACTGATATATCAGAGCATCTTAATGTTTTGAATAAGAAACTACAGGGACGTGGCAAACTTGTAAATCATCTCTCTTATGACATCACGTCATTCGAAACCAAACTTGAATTATTTATTCACATCAGTCAGTATAAATTTTCCCATTTTCCATACTGTGACAGTTTATCTAAAACTTTACCGGAAAACATTTTCCCTCTTGAAGACTCTTGAAATATTGAAATGCTTCAAACATCTTTTGCGGATAGGTTTATTGATTTTAAGGGAAAATCAAAAGTATTAAAATTATTTCAAAATCCAATTGACATCTCGATCAACGATGTCGAAGATGATTTTCAATTAGAATTAATCGACCTTCAAACAAATGATGATTTAAAGACGATATTTAAACATGAAAATTTAATATCTTTTTACGATAAATTAGAAGAATCTAACTATCCAAAACTAAAAAACAATGCGAGAAAAATAATATCAATTTTTGGTAGCACGTATTTATGTGAACCAACATTTTCAAAACTGAAATACAGTAAGTCCTCGACTTATGCGATTAATTCGTTCCGAAGGTTTTCGCGTAAGTCGAACAAACCTTAAATTTGAGAAATTTTATATATGTGTCAGTTTCAAATGATAGTTGAAAACATAATAAAATTACATGTATAAATAATCAATAAAACAATGCCAGAACAAACTTGACCCTCGAAACCAGCTAAACCATTTTCGATCATGCTTAAATTTTCAACCATCTTCTTGGTTTCAAATAGCTTTGGTGCTTCGTTTTCTTCTAAAAAAGTGTCTTTTATTGGCAAATCGTCGAGTTCCATTAAAACTTCGTTACTCATCTCTGTTGAATAACTGTCGATTAAATTGACGAAATCCTCTTCATTCAGATCTAGATTCAGTTCTTTGGTCATTTCTACAAGTTCACCTATATATTCTAGTTGGGATAAATATGAACGATCTGGCATTTTTTTCCAATATAATCCCGTTTCGTCAAATTTCGTCAAAAAAAAAAATTTGTGGCAGATAACCGTCATCTTTTATGATATTTGCTAAACTCTTGATAAAATTCGTAGCCCCCTCTAAGTCTGCACTGGCAGCTTCACCAGTCACTTTAATGTTGTGTACTCATAAAGACTCAAGGCTTTCTCTTCTATGGTCATAAGGTTTATTGGAATGTATTGTTGATGCATATTTTCTATCTGTATAGCTAATAATTTTTCCATTTCTTCTATTATTATGTCTCTATTCTTGATTATTATGGTGGATTGCATCGATACTGATTTTTTAATATGGTCCATGATACGAAGTTTATCGGAAATTATTGTTCTAACCGTAGAATGAGACATTTTATGAGAGCGTGCGATGTCTGCCATCTTTTCGCCTTTCTCGAATTGGTTTATAATTTTAACTTTCGTCTCCATAGTAATGGCATGTTTACTTCTTTTATCACTGTTTGGCATTGTTAAGGGTTATGGATTAATGTTGTGAAGGAAAAAATCGAGCGCGACACTTGAGTAAGCAATCTCAATCCAGACTAAACAAAATGCATTGTTCGGTATGTCGATGACGGAGAAGGGGTATTTGCTAATGCGTACTGGTGTTGGTTTTTCTCTTTTTCTTACTCCCGTATACTAATTTATGTAAACAAACACCGCAAAGAAATAAAGATCAGCAAAGTAAAAAATGCAATTTTTTTAAAATCGCGTAAGTCCGAAATCGCGTAATTCGAGGACTTACTGTATATAAAATCGAAAAATCGATCACGAAAAACTGATTTGCATCTTGAAGACTTCTTGAAAATTGGTACCTCAGTACTAAAACCTAATTTAAAATAATTAAGTTCATCCAAACACTTGCACACTTCGCACTAGTCAAAATTTACACTTGCTAGTGTCATATTTAAATATATATTATGTTTGTAATTTAATGTGTATATTATATACGTATTTCAATTGTTTTAACTTTTAATCAATAAATGAAAAACACCCATACAATATGCAAAACTATAAGACTATAAAAATAAATAAATTCAATAATTTAAATGCCTTTTTTGTTACTTTCATCCTTTTTAATAAAATGTACAGTATGCCTGCATATAAATAGATACCTATACATTCATTATATATGTAAGCAGATATAAATAAATATTCTGATTGGGTTCCAATAAGAAATTATTTGTCGTCCGGCCCGGTAAGTTTTCAAAAAACTCAATCCGGCCCGCTTCTCAAAAAGTTTGGTGACCCCTGCTGTAGACTTATATTGCTTTCTTCATTATACTTCACTACACAAATTTTATGAACCACCTATTTAAATTATCAAACTCCGCATAGCTATATCTATGTCCATCTATTTGATCAATTAATCCAAAATAGAGATTACTCATGATCCATGGTGTAGACCAGCGTTGGGGAACCTTTCCTTCCCTATATGCTGCATTCATTTTTCTGATTCGACATAAGGCCGCAGTAAACAATGACTCTGGAATCTTTGGCCGGATTATCAGCGCGGACCTTCTTTTTAGGTCTCAAGGATTTTGACATAAAAAATCCCAAAAATTTACGGATTTGCCCAAATTAGCTGCGTGGACCTTCTCTTTTTTTTTTTTTTTAGATCTTTCAAGAATTTTCAAATCCAAAATGTGCAGAATTTCAGAATTGGCCAGAAGGCCGCACCAGAGTAGCCAAAAGGCCGCAGGTTCCCCACACCTGGTGTAGATTAGAGGTTTGGTTTTGCATAACCAATTTCAGATTGGGACTGTAACAAATTTCAATGCCTTTTTGCCCTTGAGCCTCATTCAAATAAATATTCAACTAGAATCATTGATGACTTTGTTTTTAGGACATTGTGAATATCATTATTGTACAAATAGATATCTCTTTGGTTACAATATTGTTGGGAAATTGAATTCTAAACTTGGCTCTAATACACATTAACACGTTTGATGCTGAAAACGCGCCTAGCGCGTGCACCTTGTTAACGGAGCTATACGCTAAGTTACATTCACACAACTCTTATTTATTTATTTTTATATTATCACTCGAGTAAGTACAGATGCTTCCAAAGTCTCCTTACGTCTCACCTTTGACAACAAGTGAATGCACTGTGACAAAAAATATGTATTTATGTAGTATGTATGTATACAATGATTTTTTTCCGCAATGAACGTGTTATACGTGATAAATTATTTCATTTTATCCAATATTTAATCTGTCATCTTCTGACGTATACATTACAATTAATCTCTAAAAAAGGAAAAAAAAAATAATCACAGAACTAGTGTAATATAAGCCAGTTTTTAATGGATTTAAATCATGAGTGTAAATAAAGTATGTCTTGAAATTTATGTTATGTTTCCCATTTTTTGCAGGTGGCACCTTTGAAGGCGTAGAAGACACAATATCACCCTCCAGCTACAAATAAGGAGAGGGCGTTGACGCTGGACACGGAGACCCCGACCAGATCGTCAGCTGAGAGAAGCACAGATACGACGATATGTCCAACTCATTAGAACCTACCGATGGGAAAATCAACAGAGTTGGTAATTTCATTTTTATTTTTCATTTCATTAGCCAGTCTGTTTTGAGATAATGAGAAAAAAATATTCAAATGGTCACCATAAATACATTAAGTATTATCGACCTTGAGTTATCCTTAAGTATTCCTAATTCTTTTTTTTTTCATGCCCGTTTGCCGCCAAAAAATTCTCCATTTTTACGTCAATGTATGGTAAAAGTTCACTGATTTCATTCACATAACTTTATTTCTTATAATCATTAGATTGAAGTTTTAGTCACAAAGAGTTTCAATATAGCACCAATAAAACGCCGATCTGTGAGTAATAATTTTAAATAAAAAACTCTGCAACCACTGGTTTCAAAATATTTGCCGGAATGTCATCAGAAATGTTTTTCAAGATGAAAAAACTATTTTTATTTTTTTGTTCATCTGCGGTTCATTGTGGTATTCATTGGCTATGAATGTGCTGCTATTCAAAATCTATTTCAGGCATACATGCATGAAGGGTTAAATTGTTATTGGATATTGTTTAAAAAGTTCCTCTTCAGATCGTAGTTGTGGCTTGACCAAATTTGATAACTGTTTTTTTGATTGAGTAAAAATGCAAATCGGTATAATATAACATCTATATTCATGCATGTGCTTCATAAATTATATGATTGTTTAGCAAATTTCAACTAACTGACACGATTCCGTATCAAAATACATTGAAGCATTGCTCACTTGAGATTGTATTAGACGTCTGCTACACTTTCTCATTATAACTGTTTGACTTTTTAATAGGTCAATATTCTAGCGATACTTAATTGACTGATCTATTTTTTCCAAGCTTCCACAAAGACGGCAATAAATAATAAATCGAGATTGCCTTGAGTAAAAAATAACTTAACCCTTTGGCTGCCGAGAGCCGATTTAATCGGCTTTTGCTTACTACCCAGAATTGCCTCATACGTCGGCTCGCATTCGTAAAATAATAAATGTGTGCGATACATTTTGATCGCACTGTGTCGCGCATTGAGGAATTTCAGGCGTATTCTTCAGGGGCGCAGGGCTTCAATTTTCCGCGCATTACGATATTATTTTTTCATAAAATATTTATTAATTATCTTTATTATAAAATCACGAACATACAAATTCTAAAAAATATAATTTACACTTATAACAAAGATAAAAATAAAATCGAGCAAATAAAATGAAAGTTTTCTTAAACTGAATTTTAATTTGAACAGTATTGTAAATGTAAAGATAGACAATCAAAATGAACACCCTTTTTACACATATAGTATGTAAACGTTTTCTAAGTTGACCAGAACTACAAGCCACATACTTTCTTTCCAATCGACCTGGTAATCGCCTTAGAGAGTGTCGATAATAAAAGTCCCGGATATCTTTGGGACACTCTTTCCCGATATGATGTCAACAAAACTTTACCGCTTATACAAAATTTAGCAGTCTTTGCAGGGATTTGACTTTTTATATTTCTTGGTATTCCAGTTTTATTCCTTCTGATCGCTCCTGTTGTGTCTGTTTTTATTTTATACAAATAAAATACCCTTCTAAAGGAATATGTGTAAAAAAAATATCTGTTATGACAAAGGGATGTCAGATTTCTTGCAAGTCAAACCGGGACATTTTTCCGATTTGCTGACTTTCTAATCCAAAAACCTAGGAATTCACTTGTTTTTTTTTTTAGCTCTTCCGAGACTTTCGAATCCTAATTCGAAGTTAAATAGTTTTTTCCAGGGCTGTGGAGTCGTGTAAAAAAAAAGACGACTCCAACTCCAGCTTTAAAATAATAAACGACTCCGAGAAAAATTTTCATTTTAGCTTATATATATGTATACCATCAGATCATCTGTAGTCATCCAAGCATGAAATGGCAACACTTTTTACTATTTTGTTTAAATACACATCACTAAAAATATTTTTAAAAAAATAGGGAAGAAATCAATGACCGACCTGGTACCTATTTATTTACCACTTCACCACTGCCTGGCAGCCCTAGTTATGACTGGTGTGGAACACAATGTTGTCAAAATATTTTAATAGCATAATAAACTAACGGTTGAAGTCTACCCATTATTTTGGCGCCCAAAGAAAGGCCAATTGTTTCATATATATGTATCAATATATAGTAGCACTGCAAAGTGAATAAATAACTCATTGTATAAAAAAAAACAGAAAAAATGCATCAGGCAAAATATGGCAGTGCGAATGACGTATTATTTGAATTTTACCAGCTGAAAATACATATATGTATGTATACTTATTTATAACTATATAATAAAAGTACATGTATAATCAATCATACGTAAATGTATAAAATAAATGATATAAAATAATATAATGAAGAATGGCCTTCTTCATATTTATTTTGAATTTTAATAAATCATAAGTGTAGAAAATAATATTGTTTTGGTATGGATATTTCATTTTTATAATATATTTTTGCACTCCATGTGGTGCAGGCAGGTGTAGGAAGAGATCCTGCCGCCTGGGGTGGTCCTTGAATTTGCCGCCCCCAATATATCCTCTAATTTTGTTTTTAAATCACTTCTACTATTTTTTAACTATGAACTAGGAGTTATAACTAATGTTGGCTTATTTTTTTTATGTATAAATATAATTTCTCGAAAAATATTGAATTAGTTTTTGAAAATGCCGCCTGCTACTTCTTTGCTTCGCCACTGGGAGCAGGTGTTCATTCTTACACACACCCGAGAGGTGAGGACAAAATATAAGTACATATATTCAATTAATGGCACACACTGGTTAAAAAATATTGAACACTTTTTATCTAATTATTTTTAATGTTAGAATCGCGGCAATTCTGGCAAATTAATCAAAAAAGTCGCGGCAGCCAAAGGGTTAAAGGACAATTTTTAACTTATAAAATAATAAGCTTATTGTAAAATGATGATTTTTAATGTTTCAGTACTAATGTACACCCACAATCCTGACGGTGGTGGACAGTTATCAGAAGAGAATTTTAGTGTACTCAATACCACTTTACACACGATCATAGGAGAAAGTGGTGCTAGTACATCTTGTGGCGTGATTGTTGCTGATGAGCTAGTGAAAAGGATAACTGATAGCAACCTTAACATATCATCACCTTATCCACTAGGTGCAGAGCAGTTATGTTTGTCACAGCAAATCTTAACTACAAATAAGCGAGGTGTTGAGGCATTTCACCAAGGACAGTACTATGAAGCAATTGCCATTTGGCATGAAGCTCTTAAGATAGCTGATGCTGATAATACAATTATCAATACTGCTGATTACACTTCAATTCTTTTTAACAAAGCCCGTGCTTATGAAAAGCTAGGACGTTTGTATTTAGCTCAAAAAGGTTATGAGAAGGTTTTAATAAAAGAACCTTGTCATACTAAAGCTAAAGAATCTTTAAAAACTGACGAGAAACTGTTAGAGAATTTTAAATTTGAAACAGTAAAAAATAGCGT